>SJYV01041082.1:0-12909 GCA_006410875.1 Neotragus pygmaeus | reverse complement strand
GCGTGTGTGGCTGTGTGCACGTTGGTGGGAGTGTGCCTGTCTTGGGCCGTGTGGGGGTCCCCTTTGTCTGGTCTCTGCCTGTCCCTGTTGGGGGATATCCCTGGGTGAGCACCCGTGTCCACAGCCTTAGTTGTGTGTCCGCCTGTATTTCTACCCATGGTGTCTTTGTGAGAGTGCCATCCAGGTGTCCACCTGTCACCTGTCACTTTTCCAAGGGGTTGCAAAGAGTCAGACTTGACTTAGCGACTAAACAACAACAAGCTGGATGCCAGAATCACAATCCACACATGATCATTTCTGCATCCCCGGGGCTTTCGTTCTTGGGGCGGGAAGACAGATGACAAGCTTTAAAATAACTTCAGAGACAGTTGTCAGCAATGATGCGGGCTACGGGAAGCTGGCAGAGGGTGAGGGGTGGTGGCCCTTCATGCGTGAGCTCGGGGCCCTGGGAATGGGAGCCTTACCCACGGAGGTGACCTTCGAATTGCCGGTGAGAAGGAGCCAGCCAAGGGAAGAGCATTTCTGACAGGGAACAGCAGCTGCGAAGGCCAGTGCACCTGAGGCCGAGTGACTGAGAGGGGAGTAGAGTGGGAGACGGAAGGTCCTCAGGGCACACCATAAGGGCCACATGGGCAGTGGTGAAGACTCCTGATTTCTAATTTCTGTGGGAAGCCATAGAAGAATTTTAAGCTCGAGGATGTTTTTGCTGAGGGCTTGCTCAGGCATTTGTGTGTGCAAGGCGTGGTGCTCTGAGGTTTGTGGAAGATACCAGCCTGTGTGTTTATGATCCTTTGTGGTGTACAATGGGACTTCTTTTTTAAAAATAATTATATTGCTTTTTTATTTGAAATTTCACTGTTTAAAATTTATGGGGACCAACATTTAAATTGATAATGTTCTCTTTTTTATTGACATACAGTGGATTTACAATGTTGTGTTAATTTCTGCTGTACGGCAAAGCAATTTAGTTATGCATTTGCATGCCTTTCATATCCTTTTCCGTTATGGTTTGTCACAGGATATTGAATGTAATTCCCTGTGCTGTACAGTGGGGCCTTGCTGTCTCTCCGTTCTGTGTAATAGTTGGCATCTGCTCGCCCCAGACTCCCAGTCCGTCCTCCCCGGATGCCCCTGCTCCTCCTTGCAACCGCAGGTCTGCTCTGTGAGTCTGCGTCGTTGATGTGTGCGTTTCTGTCGTATTTTAGATTCCACATACAGATATCATTTGGTGAAATGGGGTGGGTGGAAATAGTGCCCGCCTTTCGGGGGTATTAGGAGGATTAAGTGAGAGATGTTGGGCCCGTGCTTGGCGGGTGGCAAGCACCTGAGTGTTTGCTGTTAACGTGTGTGTCTGTGTCTGTGTCTGTGTGTGTATCTGTGTATGTGTGTGTCCCTCCCTCCTGCCTCTCTGGGGCAAGTGTGTGTCTGTCCTGTCTGCACTGACGCGGGTCTAGGCCTGGCCTCTCACCGCGCCTCCCTTCTCTCCCCAGACCACAGCCTGCCGTTCCGACACTGTGAGCAGTGGAGTGGTGGCCGCCCGGCTGCTTACTGGCGAGGCCCTGGTGAGTCCTGCTGCCTGCCTCTCCTCTCCAGAGGCTCAGCCCACAGGTTTGGGCTTCTGCCCAGGGATGACCCTCTGACCCCAGGCCTGCCCAGGGCCTGTGTCCCTACCTCCTGGGGGCTCTGCCCACCTGGTGCTCAGGGGTGATGCTTCCGTCCACTCTGCCCCCTTCAAACCCCGAAGCCTCTTGCCTGCCCTTGACAGTGGCTTTGGTCAACCAAGGAGGTCAGGACAGCTGGGGAGTGACCGGTTCTGCCCTGGGGGCCCTTAGGAGATGCAGGAGGGCACCTGGAAAGGGAAGGTTCAAGGCTCCCTGGAACAAGACCCACACCTTTCAGCCAGCAGTCACCTCCGGGAGGGGAGGACACCCTGGGTGCCGCACACAGGCGGGCGTCCCAGCTCTCAGTGTAAAGCTTCCTGATATTTTAATGGGTGGTACAGTATGGCTGTATATTGAACTTTTCATTAAACTTGCCTTTATTCCAGAAATATCTCAATATAAAAATATGTAAATACTCTTTATAGAAAATGGGGAAAATCCAGTAACCTGTAGGTGAGACAGTATATTCACCATGGTGCCTATACCCAGAGATAACTACGTGGATCATTTGTGTATTGTTTATTGTCTTCACTGATGATCAGTTTTTAAAATTGACCCAGAATTGGCTCTGCTGGTTTTATCTTGGAGTCTTGGTTTTTTTCATCCTACTTTAATCGGTAATGATTTCCCCAGCCTT
This sequence comes from Neotragus pygmaeus, assembly GCA_006410875.1. Lineage (NCBI taxonomy): Eukaryota > Metazoa > Chordata > Mammalia > Artiodactyla > Bovidae > Neotragus > Neotragus pygmaeus. Next base: position 10,611 of record SJYV01041082.1, on the reverse strand, counting down.
TGAAAACTTTACAAATATCACTTGTTTGGGTGCATAATCAGTGCATCTCAGGTCCATCTGGTATTGGTGCATTTGACTTCTTAAAGATCATTTTTCAACGCTGTAAGTGATATAGAAGGAAATTCCCCAAAGGTTAGGAAATGCATGCGCATCATAAACAGCGTAGATAACCCAGGACTCCCTGGTGGTCCAGTGGTTACAATCCCGTGCTCCCAGTGCAGGGCACATGAGTTCGATCCCTGGTTGGGGAGGATCCTGCACGCCATGTGGTGGAGCCAAAAAAAAAACTTAGAAAATCCAGAAGAGTATGGCAGACAGGATCAGAATTACCCTGGATTTCATCTCAGGAGGTAGCCACCCTCGAATGCTGTGTCTTTCTCTCTCTGCAAACATATTGTTTTGCAAAAATATGAATAGCCCCAGCTGAGCAATTTTTTTTCCTGCTTTTTCATCAAAGATTTCTTCCTGAACGTTTCTCTATATTGTTAAAAACTCTTTGACTCCATGGAAATTTTATCTTGGGACTGCACCTGGCTTACTTAATTGCTCCCCCACTGCTGGATATTCATTTGTCTCCAGTTTTTAATGGCGGTTGGGTATTGTGCATGTGTGTGCGTGCTCAGCCATGTCTGATTCTGCAACCCCATGGACTGCAGCCCACCAGGCTCATCTCTTCATGGAATTTTCCAGGCAAGAATACTGGAGTGTGTTGCCATTGCCTTCTCCAGGGCATCTGCCCAACCCAGGGATTGAACCCTCATTTTCTGCATTGGCAGGCACAGAGCCACTGCAAGTTGGATATAACTGATAAATGGATGTATGGATAAATGGATTTAAGTGACAAATGATATAANTTGCCATTGCCTTCTCCAGGGCATCTGCCCAACCCAGGGATTGAACCCTCATTTTCTGCATTGGCAGGCACAGAGCCACTGCAAGTTGGATATAACTGATAAATGGATGTATGGATAAATGGATTTAAGTGACAAATGATATAAGCTTTGAGCATGATAGATAAGAAATGGTATCACAAGATCTTTTCTGAGTAACATTATGTGTATATTAGTAAGATTTGATTTTTTTTTAATGTTTATTAGCCATTTCTGCTGGGAGTTAAATGATCTATCCTGTGCTTTCCCAGTCTCCAGGAATCCTAGTATCCTTGAAAATTTTAAAGAAGTGTGCGTGAAAATATTTGTGGCAAATATACTTCCCAGCTTTGCTTTTCGTTTCTTACTTTATATTTTTTGTGCCCGAAAGCATTCCTTATTTTCAGAATTGAGTCTCTCTCCTCCTCTGGTGCCTTCCATTGTTTTTAAGCTGTGAAAGGGTTTCTCCAGCCAATACAGGTCACACACCACTTGTACTTTGTTTCTTTTTTCCCCGTTTATCATTTTGATGTTAACAGTGAACTTCTGAATCCACCTGGAATTTATTTCAATGTCTAAATGTGTCAGTTCACTTACCTGTAAGTTCTGATGTGTTGTACCTTAATACACCTGCATCAATATACACCCCACATACCACAAAATGTACCATTCACTGGTTTATTGTATATTCACATAGTTGTGCAACCATCACCACAGTCGATTTTAGAACATTTTCATCATCCCAAATGGAACCCTCATTGGCACTCACTCCCATTCCCTCCGTTGCCCAGCCCCTGGCACCCAGTCCTTTACTTTTTGTCTCTGGATTTGCTCTGAAGCTTATCCACATTTTAATACATGTCAGTGCTTCATTCCTTTTAATGGCTGGGTAATATTCCACTGTGTGGTGTTATTTATCCATTCATTGGTCGATAGGCATTTGGGTGGTTTCCACTTTTTGCTTATTAAGAATGCTGCAGTTCAGACATTAGCTTGAACACATGTGCTCAGTTCTCTTGGGTGTATATTTAGGAGTGGAATTGCTGGGTTGTAATGTAACTCTGTTTAACCATCTAAGGAACTATCAGAGTATTTTCCAAAGCAACTGCACCATGATGTCTTCATTTTTCACTTCTCTGTGATCATTGTCTTGATTTCTTCTTTTACCTACATAATTTAGAAGGACTTGTCAACTGTTTTTGTTTCAGTATAGCGGGGCTTTTTTCTTATGGTGTTCTTTTTTCCTTAATCACATCTACTGTAATTCTGATTTTAAAAAAATAGAGCCTATCTTCACCTCTGGAACTTGGGGAGGTTTTCCTTGTGGTGAATCGGTTTGTGCTGTTAGACAGGAAACCAGAACAGATGAGGCACTAGAATGAGTGCCCTGGACATGCGCGAATCTCAGGTTTGACGCCTTTGGGGCTAAACTTTCCTTCCGGGGAAGTCTCCTCAGCCGTCCAGCGGGAAGTGGCCCCTGCTGTCTGCCCTGCGGCAGCCCTTGCTGTCAGGTGTTGGCTCTGAGACTTCAGGACTGTCCGTCGTGTGTTCAGTGGACACCTCCACCCCCGCGCCGCAGCCCAAACACAAAGCATGGGGGCTGCTCAGGAAATACATCATGTAGTGAGCAAGCTCGCTGAGCTGGGGCATACTAAGAGAAGACTCTCTGAAGACATGACTGTAATTTAAAAAGTAAATTAAAAAACAAAGGGGGCAGGAGGAAACTTTCGGAGGTGATGGATAAGCTTATGGCCTCAGTTGTGGTGATGTTCTATGGGTGTGCACTTCCCAAACTTACCAAGTTGTATTAACTTACCAAATAAGTACAGATTTTCTATGTCAATCGTACCTCATAAAGTGTTTTTTTTAAAAAGAATTATTAGCAGGACTGGCCAAAGGACATATGGGCCAAAGAATCAAATAATAATATCATATAATAATAATAACTATGACTACTAATACATATATAAGATATACAAATCAAATGTCAAAATTAATAAAAGCTAGTCATTGACATTCACTGAGCACTTACGCCAGCCACACCAGATACTGTGCTGGAACCATGGATGCACTCCCCCTTTCCACTCCATGGCAACCGCGGAGGCGGATGCCGCTCGGGGAGGCTAAGGCAGCTGCCCCAGGAAGCACCGCCGTTGAGGCGTGGAGCCAGGACCTCACTGCAGGCTCCCAGGCTCCTGAGCCCACACTTCCAGCCGCTGCCCGGAACTGCCTCTTTACCCAGCAGGAGTGACCCGCGAGGCAGAGGGGCCCCGTGTGAGCCCGGAGCCCCTGGCAGGCACACGGATCCATGACAGGACCGGCCAGGAGGTGAGGCCTCCTCTCAGGAGGTGAAGTCAGCGCAGGGTCCACAGGGTAGGGCCTAGTGCGCTCAGGAGAGCCAAGGACCTGTGGAGTGGGTGGCAGCAGCATTAGCTGGCGGTAATTAAGCACCTCCTGTATGCGGGGCATCAAACATGGACTAACTCATTTAATCCTCAGGGCCTCCTTACCCACAGATCCATTCAAGAACTGTTCATGGAGGGGCTTCCCTGGTGGCCCACTGGCTAAGACTCTGCGTTCCCAAGGCAGGGGGCCTGGGTCCACTCCCTGGTCAGGGAGCTAGCACGTGCATGCCTCAGCTAAGAGTGTGCATGCCACAGCTAAATATCTCACACACCACAACAAAGACTGAAGACCCAGCATGCCCCAGCTAAGACCCCACGCAGCCAAATAAAAAAAGAAATACAGACTTTAAACAAAAACTATTAACTGAGTGCCTGCCATATGCCAGGCGTTGTGCCAACAACTGGGGGAATAGTAATGAGCAGGGCAGATGGGATGGTTTGCTACGGCTGCCACAGCAAAGGACCATGGGGAGGGAGGCTTCAGCAACAGGTGTCTCCTCACAGTTCTGGAGGCTGGAAGTCCAAGATCAAGGTGTTGGGGGACTTTCCTGGTGATCCAGTGGTTTAAGAGTCCACCTTCCAATGCAGGGGATGCGGGTGTGATCCCTGGCTGGGGACTAAGATCCCACACGCCTCGGGTCTGCTAAGCCCAGGCGCCACAACTAGAGATGCTTGTGCACCACCACAAAGAGCCCACGTGCTGCAGCGAAGACCTGGCGCAGCCAAGTGGACAGACGAGAGTGAATAAAATTAAGGTGCTGCTGGGGCCACGCGCCTGCAGACGGCTCCAGAGAAGGGTCAGTTCAGGCCCTTCTCCCACCTTCCAGTGCTTCCTGGGCTGTGGCCCCACAGTTCCAGTTTTCAAACCGTGTTCTCCGTGTGGGTGTGTCTCTGTGTCCACATTTCCCCTTTTGATAAGGGCACCAGTCAGATTAGGGCCCACCTACTCCAGTAGGTCCTCATCTTAACCAATGGCCCTGTTTGCAAAGAAGGTCCCATTCTCAGGTGCTGGGGGGTAGACTTCAACACACGGATTTGGAGGGAGGGAGCATCATTCACGCTATAACAAACACTTAGAATAGTCTCTGGTGGGTACAGGGAGAGGGGTGGGAAGAAGAGTACCCAGCACATAGCAGCTGCCTATGCAGTGATGGGTGTGAGGTGGTGACCTGCAGTTGACGTCACCACCACCATCACTGCCATTCCCATTCCCATCAGCATCGTCCCGTCAGCTCCGTTCCCGTTCCCATCAGCACCACCACCACCAGCATCAGTCTCATCATCTGCCCTGCTCGGCCACACTCATTTCATCCCCAGGGCCATCAGCTCAGTCATAACGGCGCCTAGGTTTCCACCTCACGAACTCCTCACCACTCCTCGATGCTCTAATCTGCCTTTTAAACCTCGGGTCCTGGCCCAAGCCCTCCTTCCAGAATCCCCCCCAAGGCCCTGACCACTGAACCTCCCCCACAGACTACATCAGTGCCACCTCTCCAAGTCTTCCCAGACGCCCCCTGAAGCTGCCATTGCTCAGAAGCTTGGAGAAGTTTGTACCTTCATGACAGAATCAGCCAGGTTGTGGGAGGACACTTCCCGGTGTTCTCACCTGCCGTTCCTCTCCCGTGACCGTCTCCCAGCACCGCACTCAGTGCCCACAGCTCGGGAGAGGCTCCGGCATCCTTGGTGAATCACTGGATTCCGCCTGGCTTTCTGCCTTTGCTGGGGCTTCCCTGGTGACTCAGACGGTAAAGACTCTGCCTGCAATGCTGGAGACTTGGGTTGGATCCTGGGTTGGGAAGATCTCCGGGAGAAGGGAATGGCTACTCACTCCAGTATTCTTGCCTGGAGAGTCCCATGGACAGAGGAGCCTGGCGGGCTCCAGCCCTTGGGGTCGCCAAGAGTCAGACCCGACTGAATGACTGACACAACAATGAATGTGTTGATGCACTGGGTTAGGATCACTGCCTTTGACTCCTTCTCTGTCACTCAAGTCTGTGACTTTCTGCTCTAAACAGCCTCACGTGTGTTTTATTCCTCTGTGAGAGGGCCATCCCCAAATAATGAGGCATGGACAGAACCGAGGGGCACGTCCATGTTGAAATGACTTCAGATAATCCTGTGTGCCTTTCCTAAACCCTCCCGGCTTCCCCATCCATTCCTCCAGACCTCTGTGAGGAGGGCCCTGTGGTGAGTGGTTGTGGGTTTCTTCTCGCCTGAGTCAGTGATATTCAGGGATGTGACTGTGGACTTCACCCAGGCGGAGCGGCGCCAGCTGAGCCTGCCCAGAAGGGACGTGATGCTGGAGAACCTCCAGAGCCTGGTCTCACTGAGTGAGGGGCCACTTTGCTTCAGCCTGTCACATGAGGACTACAAAGAGAGAAAAGATGGACAGATGTGAGGACATAGAAATCACGCTACTCAAAGCTAAAACTAAAGTTGACAGATGATGAAATGGGGAATAATATTTACCACATGGATAGCAGTCAAAGGCTTGAAAGTGAGCGTGCCAGGCACTCAGTCGTGTCCGACTCTGTGACCCCATGGATGTAGCCCACCAGACTCCTCTGTCCATGGGATTCTCCAGGCAAGAATACTGGAGTGGGTTGCCTATCCTTTCTCCAGGGGATCTTCCCAACCCAGGGATTGAACCCAGGTCTTCCCACATTGCAGGCGGATTCTTTTATCATCTGAGCCACCAGGGAAGAAGGTGAAAGTAGCTCAACCATGTCCGACTTTGTAGCCCACCAGGCTCCTCTGTCCATGCAATTCTCCAGGCAAGAATATGGAGTGGGTTTCCATTCCCTTCTCCAGGGGTTCTTCTCGACCTAGGGATCGAACCCGGGCCTCACATATTGCTAGGAGATTCTTGACTGACTGAGTCACCAGAGAAACCCTAACCTTGAGAGGATTATAATTATATAAAGAGCTCCTAAGAGTAACTACGAAAAAGGCCGAATGCAGTTCATAGATGTGGAAAGACATGGGGTCACACTTTATAAAAGATTTTTAAACCTTGTGCTTAGTTGCTCAGTCATGTCTGACTCTCTGTGATTCCATGGACTGTAGCCCACCAGGCTCCTCTGTCCATGGAACTTTTCAGACAAGAATACTGGAGTGGTTGCCATTTCCTTCTCCAGGGGATCTTCCCAACCCAGTTGTCAAACCCATGTCTCCTGTGTCTTCTGCATTGCGGTGGATTGTTACCTGCAGAGCCATCAGGGAAGCCCCTTTAAACCTTACTACTAGTCAAAGAACTATTAATATAAACTGAGCCAAAGAAATCGTTTTTGCTCATGAGGTTCACAGAGATGGTAAAGAACAGTAGCCTGAATTGTGAAGTTATCAGAAAGGGACTCTGTCCTCTTAGGGATATAATGTTGGGGCACCTCTCGGAGGACAACTGCATTATCACCCAAATTTCCAACTATTCCATTTTTAGAGATCTGTCCTTTAAGAAATCTTTCTCTAAGTGTGCAAAGGTTTCCATAGAGGGGAAAAAAAGAAATGACCTAAATGCCCACCTGTACAAGACTGAGTACCGTACCAAGGCGTGGCCATGTGATAGAAACCATGCTTTTCAAAGATGAGCGCTCTGTGGGCACTGACGTGGAATGGGGCCCCTTGTTGTTTAGTTGCTACACTGTATTTGACTCTTTGCAACCCCATGGACCACAGGACACCAGGCTTCCGTGTCCTTCACTGTTGAAGTTTGCTCAGACTCACGTCCATTGAGTTGGTGATGCCATCCAACCATCTCATCCTCTGTCATCCCCTTCTCCTCCNTAAAAGAGTTTTCAGTGATTTCTCTCCCTTTTTTTCTTCCTGTTTTCTGCTCCAAAAATTATCTTCTACCTTTCTTTCTCTCTCCATCAGTTCAGTTCAGTTCAATCGCTCAGACATGTCTGACTCTTTATGACCCCACTGACTGCAACACGTCAGGATTCCCTGTCCATCACCAACTCCCAAGCACACACTCATGGTCCTTCCAGTTGGTGATGCCATCCAACCATCTCATGCTCTGTCGTCTCCTTCTCTTCCTGCCTTCATTCACTCCCAGCAACAGGTTATTTTCCAATGAGTCAGTTCATCACATCAGGTGGCCAAAGTATTGGAGCTTCAGCCTCAGCATCAGTCCTTCCAATGTATATTCAGGGCTGATTTCCTTTAGGATTGATTGGTTTGATCTCTTTGCAGTCCAAGAGACTCTCAAGAGTCTTCCCTAACGCTACAGTTCAAAAGCATCAATTCTTTGGCACTCAGCTTTCTTTATAGTCCAACTCTCACATCTGTAAATCATTCCTGGAAAAACCGTAGTTTGATTCAATGAACTTTTGTCAGTGAAGTAATGTCTTTGCTTTTTAATATGCTGTCTAGTTTGGTCATAGCTTTTTTTCTCAGGAGCAAATGTCTTTTAATTTCATGGCTGCAGTCATCATTTGCAGTGGTTTTGGAGCCCCCCAAAATAAAGTCTCTCACTGTTTCCCCAGGTATTTGCCATATAGTGATGCCATAATCTTCATTTTCTGAATGTTGAGATTTAGATCACCGTTTTCACTCTCCTCTTTCGCTTTCATTTAAGAGGCACTTTAATTCTTCTTCGCTTTCTGCCATAAGGATGGTGTCATCTGTGTACCTGAGGTTATTGGTATTTCTCCCAGCAATCTTGATTTCAGCTTGTGCTTCGTCCAGCCTGGCATTTCACATGACGTACACTGCATATAAGTTAAATAAGCAGGGTGACAGTATGCAGTCTTGAGGTAGTCTTTTCGTGATTTGGAACCAGTCTGTTGTTCCTTGTCCAGTTCAAACTGTTGCTTCTTGACCTGCATACAGATTTCTCAGGAGGGAGGTAAGGTGGTCTGTTATTCTCATCTCTCTAAGAATTTTCCAGTTTGTTGTGATCTTTCTGCTTATTTGCTCTATTTATTTCTCTGTACATTGGCTTTCTCTGCAACAATTTTAGTTTCTGTACCTTTCAGTCTCAGCTAGCCTTTAACTTTGTTTCATTATAGCAATGACTATTTCCCTAAATATAACACTCTGAGACATAACGTTCTAAATTTACATTTTAGAAAAAAACCTGATATCCTTATCCCAACTTCATCCCCAAGCTGAGAACCTACACTCAGTAGGAAGTTGTCACAGAATAGAAGCTGTCCAGATAGGTACATCGTGTCAATGTAGACTGCTGACAGAGTACGATTTTAATGAAAGGAATATGGAGCGAATGCACTTGTAACTGCAGTGGTATAATCAGGTCAACTGTTTTCTGATGTCAACCATGTGTTCTTTGACCACTACTTCAGCCTGAGGAGTCATCTTTGTATTCTTGCAACACTTTGTAAAGCTGAATGCCTAGAAACTGTAGATGTTGATACAGAAATTGCAGAGGGCTTCCAAGGAGAGCTTAATGGTAAAGGAACCACCTGCCAATGCAGGAGACATAGGGGATTTGGGTATGATCCCTTGGTTAAGAAGATCCCCTGTAGGAGGAAATGGCAACTCACTTCAGTCTTGCCTGAATAATCCCATGGACAGAGGAGCCTGGCACACTATAGTCTATAAGATTGAAAAAAGTCAGACACCACTGAAGTGACTTAACACACAGCATGACATAATGCTGGTTCATATGGTGACCTTGTATTGAATTGGGCACACATTAGCAGGTCATGGATATACCCTAGTCTTTTCATCTGAAAGTCAGCTTTCAGTTGAGTTTCATCTAAAACCTGCTTGAGCCAAGCCACTAAGTAGAACCAGATGGCTATACAGAGAGATGGAGGGAAGGAGGATTTTAATGATATTTGATTAAGTTTAAGTTCAGTTCAGTTCAGTCACTCGGTCGTGTCTGACTCTTTGTGACCCCATGAATCAGCATGCCAGGCCTCCCTGTCCATCACCAACACCCGGAGTTCACTCAGACTCATGCCCATCCCCTCGGTGATGCCATCCAGCCATCTCATCCTCTGTCGTCCCTTTCTCCTCCTGCCCCCTATCCCTCCCACCATCAGAGTCTTTTCCAATGAGTCAACTCTTCGCATGAGGTGGACAAAGTATTGGAGTTTCAGCTTCAGCATCAGTCCTTCCAAAGAATACCCAGGACTGATCTCCTTTAGAATGGACTGGTTGGATCTCCTTGCAGTCCAAGGGACTCTCAAGTCTTCTCCAACACCACAGTTCAAAAGCATCAATTCTTTGGCACTCAGCTTTCTTCACAGTTCAACTCTCACATCCATACATGACCACTGGAAAAACCATAGCCTTGACAAGATTAAGTGTAAAGGAACACATTTTGACCTTGGAACTAAGAGAACAAGGAAATGAAAACACCCTTCTGTATGACTGTCACTCTGTGTAGTTCCCAAATAATTCAGTAAAAATAGATAAAAATTAAAATATGTATATTAAGGCAGAAGCTATACCAAGAGAATGGAAAGTTCAAATACAGAGATCAGACTTTTCCTTCTGTTCCTTCTCCAGGACTTTATCAGATTAAATATGTTTTCTTCCTTTAACTATTTTTTTCAGTGTTTCCTTACTGTAATTCAGGACTAGAAAAGCAAACTTTTTTAAGATTTACTCTCTTTTTCTTTCTCTCTCTCTCTTTCTCTCCCCCNCAGACCTTAGTCTGCAAAGTAATGTCTCTGCTTTTGAATATGCTATCTAGGTTGGTCATAACTTTTCTTCAGTCCTTCTGGTGAATATTCACGGATTGATTCCCATTAGGATTGACTGGTTTGATCTCGTTGAAGTCCAAGGGACTCTAAAGAGTTGGGGGGGGGGGAGTGGCCCATAGCCTTGAGAGGCATCAGCATACAGAAGCTACTGAACCAAGACAGTATTGTAAAGCAGTTATCCTCCAATTAAAAATAAGTACACTTTTTAAAAAGAAGCAGCTACTTAAGTCCAGACCGTGAAGGTCTGGCCTCACTTAGCCGAGGGGTTCTAAAATTCCAGTGCTGCTGAGGCCAGGTGGGGATTTATGTGCTTTTTATTGCCTCATAGAAATAAGGCCTTTTAGTGACTGTATCCTCACACTTTTCATGACGTTGTGTAAGATCTCAGTTTTTAAAAGTCAGGAATGGAGCCATTACGTCTAGAATACAGAATTCCCACTAACGGAACTCAGACTGGAAATAGAAATGAACAGGATACCTGTAGGAGGGGGTTGGAGACTCGCCTTGGCCATGAGTCGCAAGGAAGGATGGATGTGTGAAAAGAAGAGGTCTGGGGCCAGCCCACGGGGGTACCTGCGCCCCAGAACGGGGCATCTGAGGATGGGAGTGAGGCCCACCACCCCGACCCCCATCCCCGCCACCAACCGCAGCTGTACTGGT
>SJYV01041079.1:0-14239 GCA_006410875.1 Neotragus pygmaeus | reverse complement strand
TTTTTTTTTTTTTTTGCCAGTCTGAATAGGTGAGAAATGGTACTTCTCTCAGTGTTATTTTCAGTTGCCTTTCTCTACTTGTGTCCTTGAGCATTTTCCCCCCATATGTTTGAGAACCATTTTTATATCTTTTCTGGTAGACTTTCTATTCATGCCTTTACTCTTATTTTATCACTGGCTTTTTAGTTTTGTTTTCAGTTTTTAAGAGTTATTTATATATTAGGGATATCTGCCCTTTGTGGTATTATGTTGAGACTATTTTCTTCCAATTTGTCAGTTAAATAAGTGGACTTTACGTGTCATGCAAAGTTTTAAAATTTTCGTGTGTGTGTATTAGTTGCTTAGTCATGTCTGACTCTTTGCGACCGCATAGGCTATAGCCTGCCAGGCTCTTCTGTCCATGGAATTCTCCAGGCAAGACTACTGGAGTGGGTAGCCATTCCCTTCTCCAGGGGATCTTCCCAACCCAGAGCTTGAACTCAGGTCTCCTGCACTGCAGGCATATTCTTTACTGTCTGAACCACCAGGGATAAGTTTTCACATGGTTAAATTCATTGATCTTTTCTTTACATCCTCTGGGTTTTGAGTCATAGAAAGCCTCACCCAATATCAGAATTGAAGAGGAAGTCCCCCATGTTTTCTCATGGTCTTTGTGTTGTTTTAGCTTTTACACTTACAGCCCTAATTCATGTCATTTATTCTTTTGCTGGGTGTGACATATGGATTTATCTTTTTCCAAATGTCTACCCAATTGTCCCCAGTACCATTTATAACAAAGTCCACTTTTAGAATGTATCAGAGATGGCATCTCAAATCACTGGGGTAAAGATGTATTTCTGTCTGTTTCTAAATTTCTGGTCTATTGCAGTTTGTCTATTCATGTACCAGTGCCACCATTTCTAATGACAGAAGCTTTCACTTTTTTAATCTCTGCTAAAGCTATTTCCTCCGCATAGTTTTTCTTTTCCAGTGTTTTCCTACTTGTTCTTTCATGTTTATCTCTCCAGATGGACTTTTCAACTCATATATCTTCATAAAGCAGCTTGCTGGTATTTTTATTTGGATTGTATTGAATTTACAAATTAAGTTAGGGAGAACTGACATCTTTGTAATGTTGACTTATCCTGTCCAAGAATAGGAGATGTCTTTCCATTTGTTCTTAGTGTCTTTCAAGAAGGTTTTAAAAATTTCCTCATGTATTTTTATGCATTTCTCGTTAAATTTGTTCCTAAGCATTTAATTTTTTTTTAATTGTGAAATGGCTTTTCTCTACCTTTCTGACCTCTGTTTATTGTTTGTATATATAGCATATTCAAAAGCAGAGACATTACTTTGCCGACTAAGGTCCATTTAGTCAAGGCTATGGTTTTTCCTGTGGTCATGTATGGATGTGAGAGTTGGACTGTGAAGAAGGCTGAGTGCTGAAGAATTGATGCTTTTGAACTGTGGTGTTGGTGAAGACTCTTGAGAGTCCCTTGGCCTGCAAGGAGATCCAACCAGTCCATTCTGAAGGAGATCAACCCTGGGATTTCTTTGGACGGAATGATGCTAAAGCTGAAACTCCAGTACTTCGGCCACCTCATGCGAAGAGTTGACTCATTGGAAAAGACTTTGATGCTGGGAGGGATTGGGGATAGGAAGAGAAGGGGACAACAGAGGATGAGATGGTTGGATGGCACCACTGACTCGATGGACGTGAGTCTGAGTGAACTCCGGGAGTTGGCAATGGACAGGGAGTCCTGGCATGCTGCGATTCATGGGGTCGCAAAGAGTCGGACACGACTGAGTGACTGAACTGAACTGAACTGATAAAGGCCATTGAGTTTTGTATTTTAATTTTGTATCCTGCTATTTCGGCAAATTCTCTTACTATTTGAATTAGTTTTATCATTGGTTCTCTGGGTTTGTTTGTTTGTTTTCAAGTATAACATTATGTGATCTGCAAATATATATATATATATATTTTTTCTTCTTTACTCAGTTTCAGGCCTTAAATTGATTTATTTGTCTAGTTGTATTGGCTAATATCTCTGGCACAATGTAGAATAGTGGTGTAGACAGTCTATTCTTGCCCTGTTCCTGATCTTCCAGTGTTTCTTGGTTAAATAAGATGTTGGCTTTAGGGCTACCTTTTACCATGTTGAGAACATATCCCTCACTTCCTATTTCACTGAGAGATTTTATTATGAATTGGTGTTGAATTTTGTTAAAGACTATCTTGGCATCTATAGAGAAAAAATCATCAGATGTACCTGGTGGTCCAGTGGTTAAGGCTCCATGCTTCCACTGCAGGGGGCATGGATTTGATCCCTGGTTGGAGAGGATCCCACACGCCACGGGGCAACTAAGCCTGCATGCACAGCTACAGAGCACCCCCCCTCTCCCCAAATGATTACTTTCCCCCTAGGTTCATTAGTGTGGTACATGCTTGTTCTGAGTTGAATTGTGTCCACCCCTAAAAGGAGCTGAAGTCTAACTCCTAGCGCCTCATAATGAAATTTGGAAATAAGGTCTTTTCAGAGGTGACCAAATTAAAATGAGGTCATTAGATAGACCCTAATCCAACATGACCGGTGTCCTTATAAATGGGAACTTTGGACACGAGAGAGATACACAGGGAGAACACAGGTGAACACAAGGTGTGGATCATGGTGTTGTTATAAGCCAAGGAATGTCAAAGATTGCCAGCAAACCCCCTGAAGCTAAGGAGAAAGGCGAAGGGCAGATTATCCCTCACAACCCTCAGAAGGACCCAGCCCTGATGACACACTCCTCTTGGACATCTAGCCTCCAGATCTGTGAGACAATAAATTTCTGTGTTTAAGCTGCCCAGTTTGTGGTGGTTTGTTACAGCAATCCTAGCAAACACATGCTATTAATGGATTTCCTAATGTTAAACCAACTTCATATTCCTGGAATCAATCCCACTTGGTTTTGGCTGGCTCCTAATAATATCCAGGATACTAACAAAATATAAGTAATGTTTCAGAGTAGCATGGAATTGAGAGCAAGTCAGAGTTCATGTCTGTCCTTCATATCCCTGTTTTCCATGGTGCTTCCTCTCCCCTCGAGTTCAACATTGCTCTCCCATTTCCTGAGCTCTCAGGAGAATACTGTTAGTTCTCTGTGTCCTGAAAAGTTCTGTGTGTCCAACTACACGCCTCTCCCTTGAGATCCCATCTCCTTGGCTAGATGGGCGTGGGGGAACTGGTTAATGAGGTTACCTGAGTACTCCACCCTAAGACACCAAGCTCTGTATTGAGCCATTTCCCTTGCCAGCAGGTTTTCTTTGAAAATAAAAACGTTAGTTGTTCAGCCGTCTCCGACTCTTTGCAACCCAGTGGGTGGTAGCCCACCAGGCTCCTCTGTCCATGGAATTCTCCAGGCAAGAATACTTGGATCTCCCACATTGCAGGCAGATTCTTTACCGTCCGAGCCACCAGGGAAGCCCCTGGGATCTTTAAAAGAAATCACTGTTTATAAGACTTTCACTTGGGGGACTTCCCTGGTGGTCCAGTGGCTAAAATTTCACCCTCCCAATGCAGGCGGCTGGGGTTCAACCTTGGTCAGGGACTAGATCCCTCACACCGCAACTGAAAAACCACGCATGCTGCAATGAAGGTCGAAGATCCAGCATGCCGCAGATAAGACCCGGCACAGCTAAATAAATATTAACACGAAAGAAAATTTTCACTTGGGAAACTCTGTTACATACAGGAGCAGTGAAGATAGGGGTCTGCTGTCCTGCAGTACAAAAGCTCTCCAGGGCTCCGGTGGGGAGGAGGCTATGAAGCCCTGCAGAACTAGGAGGCGGAACGAGCTCAGCTCTGGGGGACAGACACTCTCTCAAGAGAAGTGGAAAGGGCTGCCTTGTGAGGGAATGAGGTGCCCATTTACAGGAGGATGTAGCAGAGGTAGAGCAGTCAGTCAAAGAGCCATCAGAGGTGAAGAGGAGGTGCGGAGAGAGGAGGGGAAGGGCACAAGAGTGGAATCAGACAGGGTATATAGGATCCCAGGTCTGCCATTTCCTAATTGTGTGACTGGGGCATCTCCCTGAGGCTCAGTTCTGTCATCTGTAAAATGGGGCTAATGAGAGCTCCTGCCAAGGGTGGTTGTGAGAATTAAATGGGAAAAGCGCCTACACTGCAGGCCCCGTGATGGCACCACTTGGTGAATCAGTTTATAACAACCAACCAGCAGGGACCTGGAGCCAGAGCATCATCAGAGCCCATCATCATCCTCCCACTTTTTGGGGGAGACCAGGCTCTTCCTGGCTTGTCTGGAGACCTCCCTCCCAACCCCCAACAAGAGCAAGGCCAATGCCTCTCCCACTCCACTAGACTGGGTGCCCTGGAACAGTCACTGTCTCTCTCTAGGTCTCTTCCCTCATCTGCTAGAGAAGGTGGGAGCTGCCAGAGATGGGCCCTGGGGTGGGTCCTTCCAGTTCTAACATCCTAGGATGGCTGGGCTTCTGAGTAGCCATGTATACATGTCTCTGCTTCTGGGGACCCAGTGTCTTCACAAAACGCGGGGTTTGGGCTAGATGAAACTAGTATCAGCTAAGCCCTGCTGAACACTAACTCTCAGCCAGGGCCCACTCTAGGAGCTTTATGTGACTCAGTCCATTTAATCCCCACAGCAACCCCGTGGGGTGGTGCTACTATCATCATTTTATAGGTGAGGTGACTGGAGCACAGAGGCTCACTTGCCCAGGGTCACACAGCTAACATGAACCCAGGCGGTGAGTCCAGAACACATTCTTACAACCACCGCGGAACTTTGTATTTCAGTGTTGTGGCTAACACTCTGAAGTGCATAAGGGAGGGCTAAGCATCCTGCAAACTCTACCCTGTGAGGGCTGAAGCAGCTACATTTTCTCAGCCAGGACCCCAACTTCACTTATGAACATGTGGGAGTTGCCCAGCCCAGAGGCAGTGCTGCTCAACACCCTACATGAAGGGCCCACCGCTTACCTATACCTGATCATCTCACTTCTGCTAGAAGCCCATTTTACAGACAGAAAAACGAGGCTCTGAAAGGATGGTGGACTGGTTTGGATCACACAGCCAGTAACTGGCAGAGTGAGGGCCCGAGCCCAGAGCTCCCTGGCTCCACCAAGTACTGTGTTTCCTAGAACAAGCCTCAGCCTCACCTGCCTGCAGACTCTACCACTAACCCCAGAGAGGCAGCATGAGTTGAGGGCCCTGGAAGAGACACAAGTGGCCAGGTGGGGATGCTGAAGATAGGGGTAGGGCTTTGTGGTGGAGACATGGTATTAGGGCCAAGCCTGATACCAAGATGGGCCAAGTACAGAGGCAAGGAAGAGCCTTTCAGACTGTGCAGGTCCCCATTAGACAAGGTCTGAGTGTAGGGAAGCTGGGAGCCCTTGAGAAGAGCCCTGAGAGCCTGGGGAGGCTGCATCCCAGGGCAGGGCCAGTGGAGTGGGATCTGCCTGGGACAGTCAGGCAAGGGCGTAATCCTGGAACAGTGTCCTGTGGCAATGGGTCATGGCTACTTATTTGCAAGGCTCTGTAAAGAAATGGAGCTACACCTGGGAGTGGGGGGATGTCTGGGAGGCCTGGGACAGAGGCTATGAAGAGGCTGGGTTAGTCAGAGTGACTTAGAGGTAGATGACATTACCCAAGACTGGGAACACTGGGCTTCCCAGGTGGTGCTAGTGGTAAAGAACCCACCTGCCAGTGCAGGTAGATGTAAGAGATGCAGGTTTTATCCCTGGCCTGGGGAGATCCCCTGGAGAAGGAAATGGCAACCCATTCCAGTATTCTTGCCTGGAGACTCCCAAGGATAGAGGAGCCTGGGGGGGCTACAGTCCATAGAGTCCCACAGAGTCCTACACTACTGAAAGGACTGAGTGTGCAGGGGACACAGGAGGGAGAGATGGTGGGTCTGAACTTCTCCATCTTCGAGGTGGGCTGGCCTAGGCCTCCGAGGAGCATAATAAACACGTCTGTCCTGCCATCCCAGAGCCCCTACTGTGTGCCAGGACTGGTCGCTCACAAACCTTCTCTATCTTCTTTGGGAAATATGCACCTCCTTCTGTCCTCCCATCATTGCACACGTAAATAAATACTCGATATGGGTCTGGAACTTTCCAGCTTTCCCCATTTGACAAGGGCCCTCTTTGGACCTCCAGGGGTCTGGGTCTGGCTCCTCCGTCCCGAATTTTGGGGATGGATATGGACATTAAAAGGGGCTTTTCCTGGTGGCTCCCACCGGGAAAAAATCTGCTTGCAATGCGGGAGACCCAGGTTGGTTCCTTGGGTCTGGAAGATCCCCTGGAGGAGGAAATGGCAACCCATTCCGGCAGTCTTGCCTGGAGAAAAACGTGGACAGAGGAGCCTGGCCGGCTACAGTCCATGAGGTCGAAAGAGGTGGGACACGACTGAGTGACTAACACACACAAACACGGACATGAGATGGGCGCTCGCCTCTTCGTGTCCTTTCCCCAGCCCCCCGCCTCGGTGCCAGCCTCGGCTGGGCCCTGGGGGACTCCTGAAGATGCAGGGAGGAAGGGACGGGAGAACACGGGCCCGACAGAGCGGTCAGGGGCGGGCAGAGCCGCGCGGGCCGCCAAATCCTATCCTACTTTCCAGCGGGAACCCTGCAGCCACCTCAGGCCCCGGTCGCCTCGGTGCTCAGCACCAGTTCGCATGCGCATCAATCCTGTCCCTCCAGCCTCGCTGGAAACCACGCCCCCGTCCCCAGCTGGGCGGAGGCCGCGGGGCGGGGCGGGCCGCCCGGGGAGTCCTGGCTCGAGCCCCCGCCCCAGGCCAGCCCCAGCCGATCGCGGGCCCGAGCCGGAGGCCACTAAGTGGGGGAGGTCCAGCCTCTGTTCCGGTGGCGGCGCCGAGCGCTGCATCCCGGAATCGCTGGACCCGCGGCGGCGCGGCAGGTAGGAGACGCTGCGCGGAGGGAGGCGTGTGCGAGCGCGCGGGTGTTCATGTGTGTTTCGGGGGTGTTGTGCGGGTGCACTGCAGNATATGCACCTCCTTCTGTCCTCCCATCATTGCACACGTAAATAAATACTCGATATGGGTCTGGAACTTTCCAGCTTTCCCCATTTGACAAGGGCCCTCTTTGGACCTCCAGGGGTCTGGGTCTGGCTCCTCCGTCCCGAATTTTGGGGATGGATATGGACATTAAAAGGGGCTTTTCCTGGTGGCTCCCACCGGGAAAAAATCTGCTTGCAATGCGGGAGACCCAGGTTGGTTCCTTGGGTCTGGAAGATCCCCTGGAGGAGGAAATGGCAACCCATTCCGGCAGTCTTGCCTGGAGAAAAACGTGGACAGAGGAGCCTGGCCGGCTACAGTCCATGAGGTCGAAAGAGGTGGGACACGACTGAGTGACTAACACACACAAACACGGACATGAGATGGGCGCTCGCCTCTTCGTGTCCTTTCCCCAGCCCCCCGCCTCGGTGCCAGCCTCGGCTGGGCCCTGGGGGACTCCTGAAGATGCAGGGAGGAAGGGACGGGAGAACACGGGCCCGACAGAGCGGTCAGGGGCGGGCAGAGCCGCGCGGGCCGCCAAATCCTATCCTACTTTCCAGCGGGAACCCTGCAGCCACCTCAGGCCCCGGTCGCCTCGGTGCTCAGCACCAGTTCGCATGCGCATCAATCCTGTCCCTCCAGCCTCGCTGGAAACCACGCCCCCGTCCCCAGCTGGGCGGAGGCCGCGGGGCGGGGCGGGCCGCCCGGGGAGTCCTGGCTCGAGCCCCCGCCCCAGGCCAGCCCCAGCCGATCGCGGGCCCGAGCCGGAGGCCACTAAGTGGGGGAGGTCCAGCCTCTGTTCCGGTGGCGGCGCCGAGCGCTGCATCCCGGAATCGCTGGACCCGCGGCGGCGCGGCAGGTAGGAGACGCTGCGCGGAGGGAGGCGTGTGCGAGCGCGCGGGTGTTCATGTGTGTTTCGGGGGTGTTGTGCGGGTGCACTGCAGGGCAGCGCGAGCCCTGTGAGCAGGAATCGATGGGTGTGGGGGTGCACACCCCGCCGCCGGGGAGGAAAGAGGTGAGCGCTGGCTTTGAGGCCCCGGGACGCGGGGCGAGGACCGCCTGGATCCGCCCCTGCCCCCGGGGCTCTCCCCACCCCCACCCGCGGCGAGGGGCGTCTTCCCACTGCACCTGGGTGTTCTGGAGCTGTTTTCCTAGTTCAACCGGCTAGGGGGCTAGCTCCCGGGGCTTGACTGGCTCTTCCCCTCCTCTTCCTCAGAATTCCCGTTTCCTGTGCCTTCCCAGACCGCCACCCTTTCAATGCGACCACTCCTCCGGGGTGCCTCCCCATCCCCCGTCCCTGGCGGCTTGGGAAAAGGGGCAAGGCGAAAGCCGATTCCCTTCCTGACCCTCTTGTCAGTTTGAATAGGGGCCTTTTCCCTGGGCTGCAGGGCTTGGGTGTGTGTGTGAGGGGCCGGAGAATGGGTCTTGCGCTTCTCGGATCATGCCTCGCTCCTTCAGGGCTGGGAGTCGAGACCCACCAGGGTTCCAGGGGTGAAGCAGGACGTATGATTAACAGGTGCCAAGTTCTCTCTTCCTGTGGTGGGAGTCAACCCAGACCCCACAGGGTTGAGGAGAGTGGGGCTCAGGGTGGAGCCTACTCTTGCTCTCAGGACTAAGCCAGAATTTTGTACCTGAGTTGGCCTGGCTCTCAAATCAGAATCCTTCCCCTGCACCAGCAGCTAGAGAGAAGTGCCAGGGCGATTATTTTTAGGATTCTGGGGAGGGAGAAATCTGGGCAGACTTCCTGGAAGAGGGAGTTTGAGAGTGGGGCTCAGTCTACCCATACTTGTGAGGACTCCTGAGGGAACTATTGTTCTGCTGCAAGGATTGAGACCCTCCTACCCAGGGTCTTTGGGCCTGGCTTTTGCTCCAGTCCGGAGTCCCGGGGTGGGGGTGGGGAGGCTTGGCTCCTTTCCCTGCTGAGGGCGGGTCATGGTGGACCCAGCTGTTGCTGCTTCAGGCCAGAGCTGGGAGCCAGGACATTGAGTTGCTTAGGTAGGTTCATTACCCTGAGGAACCTCTCTTCTGACTGATGAAGCGGATGGGTCAAACCCGGAAGCTCCTGGCCAGAGTCACACCCAGTGCTGGGAGCCAGCCTCTGCCCAGGAGCTCGGCAAGNGGCCAGAGCTGGGAGCCAGGACATTGAGTTGCTTAGGTAGGTTCATTACCCTGAGGAACCTCTCTTCTGACTGATGAAGCGGATGGGTCAAACCCGGAAGCTCCTGGCCAGAGTCACACCCAGTGCTGGGAGCCAGCCTCTGCCCAGGAGCTCGGCAAGGTTTCACTGTGACGGATACATCAGTGCTGGGTGCTGAAGGATGAAAAGTTCACCAAGCAGAAAAGACAGGGCAGGGTGCTGCAGGCCTGGGGATAGATGAGTGAAGGCCTGGAAGCATGCAGCTGCATGTGGTCCAAGGGTAGGGTCAGGAATGACAGCAAAGAGTGGCGTGCCACAGTGGATGGGGTCCCAAAGAGTCGGACATGAGTTAGGGACTGAGCCACGACAGAAAAGGGCATTAGGTCATCAGATGTGTGGCTCTGTGGTGGGTGAGTTGCTCTGGAGGCCAGTGAGCAGAGGGCCAGAGCAAGGAGAAGCCCCCTTCTCTTTCCCCTTGCCTCTCCCCTTCCCAGCTCCCCACCCAGACTTGGCTTGGCACCCAAGGAGGGAATCTGATAGGCCTTCTCATGGGAGAGGGGTGGAGCATGGGGAAAGGTGTCTGGGGAAGCCCTTTTTGAGTTGGGGCCACCACTGGAGGTGGAGCAGATTTGGAGAAGTTGATGAGATGTGAGAGGCCTATGGGTTTTGGGGGTTGGGGAGGGGTGTGACGTCCAGAACACTGATTCCAGACCAGTGGTGTCTCTGGCCGCTTCTGCCCTTGACTTCCCTGCAGGCTCCCGGGACAGCCCTGAAGCCCTGGTCCCTGAATGGGAGGCCCTCTTGGNGGTTTTGGGGGTTGGGGAGGGGTGTGACGTCCAGAACACTGATTCCAGACCAGTGGTGTCTCTGGCCGCTTCTGCCCTTGACTTCCCTGCAGGCTCCCGGGACAGCCCTGAAGCCCTGGTCCCTGAATGGGAGGCCCTCTTGGAGCCCCCAGTGGGTACTGCAAAACCTGCCTCCAGGACCTCTCATACCTGCAGGGCCTGACATTGTGTCAAGCTTCCTCCGAGCCAAGACTGGCTCTGCATGTGACCTTGAGGCAGGGAACTTCCCCTGTGAGTCTCAGTTTCTTCAAGAGTGAAATGGGGATAAATGCTGCCTAACTCAGGGGTTGATGATGAAGTTAATTTGTATCACTGAAAGTGAATTACAAAGTACATGGTGTTTAGTCGTCATTATAACTAATAACAGCTAACCGCACCGCATCACTTAGTCCTTTCTTGCCTGGGGGAGGAACAGCCCAGAGGAAGGAGGGGCTGACTCTGGGAGAAAGGTGAAAGGGAAGAGGAAGCCCCTCTTGTTGGCTTCTGTGGTTGGAAACTGTGGCCCTCTCACCCCACTCCGTGCGTGGCCTCACTCTCCGGGGCCAGGCAGGCAGGAGATCTGATCCGCTGCTGGTCTTCTCGCCTCACCCCGGCCTTCCTCTGCCCTCCCGTGTACTCTAGTGTTCTGAGTGCCTTTAAAAAACCCTCCACTCCACTCCTCTAGCCCCTCCAGAGACCTCTTCTGCCCCTTCATGCCTTCCCTTTCTACTCAAAACATTCCTTGACTGGCAATAGCCTCCCCCCTGGGCCTTATCTTCAGGGCCCCCCACTCTGCAGCATCTCCTCCTCCCTGGGTTGATGGTGATGCCCTGGGTGGGATTGCTTCACTTGCTTTGGCCTCAGCCCTTGCATTTCCCTGCTCGCTAACGGCAAAATGGGCCAAGTCCCTTTGGGGTTCTAATCCAGGATGTTTTAGGAAGCCAGCCTTCAGGCTTGGATGTAGGAAAATTGCGCAATATGAGCGTTTGCTTGCCTGTAATGGCCCGAGTTCCTGCTCCCTGTTCTAATTGCTCAGGGATGTGTTTCCAGGGCCTCTGGCTTTCCCGAGGCTGCGGGTGTGAGGGAGGGTGCCACTGGCTGAGGCAGGGTGGCCTATGGGTGTGGACTGTGGTTTTTTGCCACAGTGGCGGCTGTGGTCAGCTGTGGGACAAGGGGGCTGGTTTCCAGAGCAGACCAAGCCCATCCATTGGTACCCACCTGGCCAGCACTGTCAGGGTGTGCCCCAATGACCTCAGGACCTTGCAGCCCAGGGGACAAAAGGCAGACGGTCTGCTGGCCTGATCAGCCAGTGCCAGTCTCAGAGCCCCCTGCTGGGTACTTCTGCCAACAGGGTGAGATGGTGGAAATCAACTGGTTTGTTACTAATAATAGTAACTAAGACACTGAAGTTTGGGGTGAATTTATTTTCCTTGGGAACAGTTCAAGGAGTAACAGCTTCATCCTCACTCAGTTCCTCTAGCAGGAGAGAGGTATGAGGCTGCATACCTACAGAAGCTGTATTCATCATATTCATTGCCTGTCACTGCTGTGATAAATTAACACAAAGTTTAGTGGCTTAAATGGAGTAGGAAATGGCAACCCACTCCAGTGGGTTGCCTGGAAAACCCCATGGACAGAGGAGCCTGGTGGCTGACAGTCCATGAGGTCACAGGGAGTCGGACATGATGAGACACACACAAACACACAGTGGCTTAAAACAACAGATTTATTCTCTTACTGTTTTGGAAGTGAAAGGTCTGAAAAGAGTCTTAGGGGCTAAAGTCAGGGTGTCAGGCTAGTTCCTTCTGGAGGCCCCAGGGCCGCCTCCGTTCCTATGGCTGTCCGTGTTCCTCTTGACCCCGTCACCCCATCTCTCTACTTCCCTAGTCCCGTTGCCTTTTCCTCTTTTGGAGTCAGATCTCCCTCTGCCCTCTTCTTAAGGACACCTGTGATTACATTTAGGATCTCCCCAGATAATCCAGGATAATCTCTCCATCTCAAGTTCTTTAATCACATCTGCAAAATCTTTTTTGCCATAGAAGGTAACATTTGCAGGTTCCAGGGATTATGGAGTCAGTATCTGGGGGACCCGTCATTCACCCTACCACAGCAACCACCTGCAGTGCCATTCTCAGAGATCCCCCTCCTGGGCACCCACAGCCACTGGGCTCCCCCTGGGGGTCACCCTCAGCGTCTGTCACCCCCTCAGCCTAGAGGCTTCGGCTGGCAGAGCCTGGGCTGCAGCACCTCTGGGGCAGTGTGCTGGTGTGTCCCCAGGGATTGCCCCAGTGACCAGGCCCCATCCCAGGACCCTTAACATACCAGCAGGTTAAGCCTTCCAGCATGCTTGCTTGTGTGCTGAGTGGCTTCACTCGTGTCTGACTCTGGACTATGGACTGTAGCCCCCCAGGCTCCTCGGTCCATGGGATTCTCCAGGCAGGAGCACTGGAGTGGATTGTCATGCCCTCCTCCAGGGAATCTTCCTGACTCAGGGATCAAGCCAGCGTCTCTTACATCTCCTGTATCGGCAGACAGGTTCTTTACCGCTGGCACCCCCTCGGAAGCCCCTTCCAGAGTAGAGTGCATCTCAGACATTCATCCACTAACCCTAGTGTCGTGAGGGTCACTTGATCCCCATCATCACTGGGGAGGGCCAGGCTGGGAGCTCATTTTGCCGATAAGTGCATCAAGGCTGACTGGGGCTAAGTCCTGCTTACAGGAGAGAGGTGTGAGGGGAGCTGGAGTCAGGGCAGGTTGGGCCAGGGAGCAGGAGATTGCATTTTACAGATGAACGAGAGCCCTGAGGCACAAGGAAGGTGACCGCTGTGCCCCTCCTGGGCCTCTGTCTCCCCATCTGAGGATGAGCGCGCGGACGTTCTGAGGCTCTGATTCTCCCTTTGGGCACAGGGAGGAGGAGGCGCTGGCGTTGGGTTCAAGGCTGCCTTGGGCGAGAATGTGACATTTGGCAGAGCAGAACATGGAGCCCAGAGGTGCCGCCAGCAGGTTCCTCGCCCCAGAAGGAGATGAGTTTGTCATCTGGGAGGTGGGGAGCCTCCTGGGGCCTCCAAGGAAGGACTCGCAGCCAGCCTCCCAGAGAGTGCCTGGCTGTGTGCTGTGGACCCTGCCCCAGTGGTGGGTCTCCATTTGGTCTCTCCAGCCAAGGCCGTGCTCTGGGGGCCGTTTCTGAAGCCTGGTCTCCCTGCCTGCCTCCTGGCCTCCTTTCCAACCAGCCGTCTTGTAAATGGCTTCCTGGCACCCTCGTTGGTCTTTCAGGGCTCCCACGACTCTGCTGTGGCAGTGTGGCCTGCAAGCCCCTTCTTTCTTCCTTTTCCCCACACCCTGTCCTCCAGCCTTGCCTAAATGTTTGTCTCCTCCCAGAAGGTCCCATCTTCCTCCAAACCTTTCTCTTCTGTCTGGAAAAATTGCAGCCCACTCTTGGTACTCCTGCTTTGATGCTGCCTCCTTCGTGAGGCTTTCTAGCCCCATCTGAATGAACCGCTGTCCTCTTAGAGAGCTCTCTCCACCTGGTGCTGGGGGCACTGTCCTCCACCAGGCTGACTTCCCGGACTGAGCCTTGTCTGACTCCTCCCTGCCGCCTTGGCCAGAGCAGAGCAGATGTGTGAAGGGTGAATGCGGGCTCGCAGCTGACTGGGACTCCCTGGGGCTGATGAGTGGGTCACTGTCTTTGCTTGAGGGAGGGGGTGCTGGGCCAGGCAAAGCAGAGCTCTGGTGTGAGACGGGCCCCTGACTGTCCTGAATGCATTTCTTCTGTCTCGGAGCCCTTGGAGCTCATCTGTGTGATGAGAAGTGTAGAGCTCGTTTCTGAGGGTGTGCAGGAGCTTGACTCAGGAATTGAGCCTCAGTTTCCCAGTCTGAGAAATGGGCACCATTCCCGCCAGGTTTCCAGCCTTGAGCTTTGGAGGCAGGTGGTGCCAGGGGCTGAGACTGCCCATGCAGGAAGCAGGGAAAGAGGCTATTCTGGTGACGGGCAACATAGCTCATTGGAGAAAAGCAAGAAGCGTCCCCTCTCCCCCATTCAACAGTGAGAGCCTGCAGGCCAGCGAGGGCAGGGCTGGCCTGGGGTCACACAGTGCTGGAGAGCTGAGGCAGCTTCAGTGACCCGATCAAGTCTCATTTTCAGGTTGCTCTCCTCGTGAGGAGTGAGCAGTACCTGTGACCTGCAGCCGCAGGGGTCTCCCGACCCCACCCCCTCTCCTCAGTAGAAGAGAGAAGGGCAGCAGCGCAGGTGCTCAGCTGTACCCGCCCCC
>SJYV01041078.1:644453-680226 GCA_006410875.1 Neotragus pygmaeus | reverse complement strand
AGAGTGTGCCAGGACTAACCCAGCACACAATAAGGACCACACTGAACACCTGCTCTGGACCCCCCAGCTCCAGTGCTGCTCCACATTGGGGTGGGGGGTGCACATTCCTTCTAGGAGGGGGTGGAAACCGCTCAGACCAAACCTAAATGCTCTGTTCCAGGACCTTGAGTCTCCCACTGCACCCCCAACACACTGGTGTCAGGAACTGAGCACAGAGAATCTGGCTCTGACTCTAACCCCTCCCTCTCTAGCCTACCTTCCCCAAGGCGACAGCTGCCAGCACATCCTGGGGGAAGACAGGATGCTTGTTCATCTCCCTTAACAAAGCCATTAGGTACAAACAGACTATTTAGGGATGTTCCCACACTGGATACTCCTTCAAGACTGGGATAGGTAACTGTTTCACCTTATTTCATAGAGACAGATAAAGCCAATCAAAGTGAGAACACAGATGCATTTGTTTCAAATGAAAGTGAAAGTGAAATTGCTCAGTCGTGTCCAACTCTTTGTGAACCTGTGGACTGTAGCCTACCAGGCTCCTCCATCCATGGGTTTCTCCAGGCAAGCATACTGGAGTAGGTTGCCATTTCCTTCTCCAGGGGATCCTCCCAACTCAGGGATTGAACCCAGGTCTCCTGCATTGGTGGCAGAGGCTTTATCCTCTGAGCAATGAAAGAACAATTAAAAAAACAAACAAAAAAATAAATGAAAAAAAAAAAAACTAATGAAAAGGAGATAAGAAGGCAGGGGTAGCAATTCTATGTCAGACAAAATAGACTTTAAAACAAAGTCTATAACTTTATACTATATACTATACTAAACAAAGCATATAATTTTGTTTTATAAAGTATATAAGACAAAAAAGGGCCTTATACTAAAAGGGATGAGTACAAGAATAGTACATCACACTTGTTAACATATATGCACCCAATACAGGAGCACCTAAATATATAAAGCAAACAGTAACAGATACAGTGGGAGAAACTGACAATAATACAATAACAGTATGGAACTTTAACACCCCCCTTACATCAGTGGACAGATCATCCAGACAGACAATAAGGCAACAGTGGTCTCAAATGATACATTATACCAGCTGAAATTAATATATAGAGAGAGCGAGCGAGACAGAGACAGAGAGACTGAGAAACAGAGAGAGAGAGAGAACATTCCATCCTAAACAGCAGAACAGATATTCTTTTCAAGTGCACAAGCAGTGTTCTCCAGAATAGATCACATGCTAGGTCACAAGTTTCAACAAATGTAGAAAGACAGAAATTACAGCAAGCATTTTTTTTTCAAGACACAACAGTATAAAACTAGAAATCAATCACAGAAAGAATAGGAAAAACACAAACACTTGGAGACTAAAGAACAGAGTACTAAAAAACGAGAGTCAATGAAGAAATCAAAGAGGAAATTAGAAAGATACCTTGAGACACATGACTATTAATACACAATTTTCTAAAATCTATGGGATACAGCAAAAGCAGTTTCAAGAGAGAAGTTCATCATGATATAGGTCTTCCTCAAGAAACAAGAAAAATCTCAAACAGCCTAACCTATCATCTAAAAGAATTAGAAAAAAAGAACAAAGGCCAAAGTCAGCAGAAGGAAGGAAACATAAAGGTTAAAAAGGAAACAAATGAAATAGAGACTAAAAAACAGGAAAAACAATGAAACCAGGAGCTTCTTTTGAAAATGAAATCACTCAGTCATGTCTGACTCTTTGCAACCCCTTGGCCTGAAGCCTACCAGGTTCCACCATCCATGGGATTCTCCAGGCAAGAGTACTGGAGTGGGTTGCCATTGCCTTCTCTAGAGGATTTTCCTGACCCAGGGACCAAATCCAGTTATTCCTCGTTGCAGGCAGACACTTTACTCTCTGGGCCACCAGGGAAGCCAAAAAAATTAATAAACCTTTAGCCAGGCTCATCAAGAGGAAAAGAGAGAAATAAATTTAAAAAAAAACAGAAGAGAAATAACAACTGATACCACAGATACACACACAAAAAAAATCACAAAAGAATACTAAGAACAGTTATATGCCAACAAACTGGACAATCTAGAAGAAATGGGAAATTTTCTAGAAACATACCACTTGCCAAGACTAAATCAGGAAGAAACACACTTAACAAACTGACCATTGGTAGTGAAAATGAATTTGTAATAAAACTCCCACCAAACAAATCCTCCATTGTGACTGCTGTAATTCAAGGCTATCTTTGGTACAGTTAACCTGTTTGTTCAGCCTTATACCAAAATTTTATTCATCTGAGGCCTCACACTGACCTCAAGACACAGTTTGACCTTGCACCCAGTCCAGTTTTTAAGTTGGAACCAATCTAAATCCAGACCCAGTTTCCCTTTAGCTAGTTTCCAGGATCAGTCCAAAAAGGAAATCCTCAAATAGTCTGAAAGCTCATATTGCAAAAGCTGTGGACCTACTCTCCAAGATCCAAGAGGGTCTTACCCATGACCTCCAGAGACAGCAAACAAGAATCAAACAGGCACCCACACCTGTTGCTTATTGCTCCTAGGGCCCAACTGGGTCTCCTTTAATTCCTTTATCTGACACCATAACTGCTAGAAGGTACACTGAGGCATATTAAGAGTTTTAAGAGTTTATCTGAGCAAAATTTGATTCAAATCAGGCAGAGGAAAACCAGAAGTGGTGAAGAACACTCCTAAACATAAATTCTTAAACCTGCTTACAGGAGCTAATTTGAATAGGTCTCCATAACCAAAGAGCCACAAATTTACAAAAACTAAAACTTCACACTTGCCTGAGAAAAATGACATTACTTAAGTACTGTAGTAAACTTGATTTGACTGCCCAGATTTGTGTAATATTCTTCTCCCTTATAAGAAACACATACTTACATGCAGACACACACACATACGCCCCTATACTATGGCCTTAAGTTTCCAGAATCAATATATCATATGCTAGACAAATAATTTTTACCCCATTTGGGGAGGTAATACACTAATGGGCTAATTCATTGAAAGGGATCTGCTTATATGACTAGACCTTTCCCTATCTGTCAAAATAACGAATACACAAAATAGCAGCCTATCGATGGAGGGGTAGCTTAGTAGGGTTAAAGGAATTTCAAGACCAGTTGAATTGCCAACCAACCAACCAAAGACCCAGGACAATAGATGCCCGGTTTTAATTTGTGGGTCAGATATTACCACAGTCCACGGAAAAGGCAGAGAAGAAAGCGCCATAAAGCGTTAGAGCCAGATGAAACCTGAGGTCATCTCTTCCACCCAATGCCATGATCCAAAAAGAAAATGGACATGACAGGCATGTCACAAGACTTGTCCTCCAGGACACACCACCGTAAGAAGAAGACTCATCAGCAGAACTCAAGTCCATCTGTTTCCCAGGTTGAAACCCTCCCCGTTGCACTTCACAACTCTTGTCAAAACTCAGCTCCATATCACCGTCTCATTTAGCCATTGACAAAATTTTATCAAGATCCCCAAGACCAACATTTTAGAAATAAAGCTTGCTGAAGTAAACATGAGCGTCTTATCTACATGAGTGCATTGGTATTTCACAAGTGGATGCATGATGCTTCGGAGGCTTATCAAGACTAACAGAGCTTCTGTGATGCTATGTTCCCATCCTGATCTTCACAACTAGACACCATCCAGGGTTATCTTCAAGGACTGACTTATGTTTACATTGAGATAAAGGGTAGTGAATAAAATCAGTCATTTCTTTTACAGAGTTTTCACTTCTCTAGCTCTAAGCAGAGCTGCTTCTGTCATATCTTATTTTTAGCTGGTGAGAAGAGGAGATAACGACTGTGAACTTTCTGATTTTCTGATTTCAATCTCCCACTCAGTCTCTGTTGATACATTGAGAGTTCTTGGCTTTTTTCTCTACTTTTCTTTTTTTTTTCCCTCCTTCATTACTCACAAGATGGTGACACTCTCCCACGGCTGCTTCCATTTTCCTGCTTCTCTGTCTCCCTCGCACAACATACAAAGAGACACCCTCTGCAATCACAGGTTTTCCAGCAATCAAGCCCCTAAAAAGTTTTCTGAGTATTTCAGAATACTTTCCAAGTGACTCTCTGTGATTCATACTGTTAACTATTTAACATTTCTCATTGTTCCAATCTTCTCTACTTCTTCTCAAAAGAATAACCTTCCAAACTCAGAATAATCTTTCAAACTCTGAGCTATAGCAGCATCAAAACACTCATGATGGATAAACTGCAAAATGTTCAAGTCCTTAGTGTCATTCAAGAATATATTCAAATCTCTTGAAAAAGTTTAGTTAAATTTGCAAAGTTGTACAATAACCGTTCAGAAAGCCTGCAAATATTGGCTAACTGCCTTCATTTGGTTAATTTGCAGTGGGTATGCCTCACTGTGCTCTATTTCTATGGAAGCTGGCACTTGATAGAACAATCTCAATTAACGCTCAGTCTTCCCAAGGAGCACCAAACCAACAGCCTGGAGACTAGGCTCCCAGGGTCAGATTTGGTAACCAACTAGCTGTGTGATCTGGGACAAGATACTTAACTGCTCTGGGTTTCAATTTTGTCATTTTCCAAATCACAGGGAATTTTTAAAGTCTCTGAAGTTCCTTCCAGCTGTATAATTCTAGATGATAGATTCAGAAAAGATTTTAGGATCATAAAGGACATACAAATCATCATTATTCACTGCAATAAATGTTTACTGAGGACTTTCTAAAGAAGATTATTAGAAGAAACTATGAGAGAACAAAGAGCAAGGCAGGAAATGGGCTCTGTTCTCCTACTGTCTTCAATCTGTTGGAGAGGAGGATGGCATAGGACTCATCAGCTCTAAGGTCTTGTGTCCCTCCTTCAAAGAGCACTTCAGAGAGGCAGCACTGGCCTGTATCAATGTCAGCCTGATTCCTCTGCTACTGTGCCCCAACCTGAGGCCCGGGTCCGGTCTGTGTGGGCTCAAAAGTCAAGGGGTTAAGGCTCCAGTTGGAAATTGTATGACACAGAGTAACAAAGTGACATCTCCCTGAAAGATATTCAAGGACTGCATAAGACAGAATGATTAACATACCTCGAGAAACTGGCAAAATTTGGAGGGGTGGGAAGAAGAAACTACGTGCCTGATCTGAAATTTAGCTGGTCCCTAACTTGTCCCAGAACATAAACAGCCAGGGATGTTACAGCGAAGAGGACTCTGGCCCAAATTAAGAGGAAGAGGAAGAAGAGGGAGAGGAGGAGGAAGGCATCAACCCTGAAGACACAGAGGACTATGATGGAGAGGTAACCAGTGATCTGGAGCTGCAGGAAGCTGGTGCCTTTGATCCTGATGCCTACAAGAAGGCTGGGGTGGCCTCAGCAAGCATGTAACAAGTTTAGTCTCTGTGCTAAAGGCTGTAAATGCTCACTGCCATCAGTTCCATCTGTCCTGTGACATTGAGAGCTGATTGTAGTGATCGGTCCTAATAAAGCGAGGAGGAAATACACACTGAATAAACTCAAAGCAGAGGTGGGCAGCAGGGCATGGAATTGCTGAAAGATAAACCCACAGCCCAATCATGGCTGGAGCTGCCTTATATGAGCTACTGCGAAATCCTGGCACTATCTCCTTGTATCACAGAAAACAGGTCCGGGACCACACAGGGTAGAAATTTCATCTTGCTTGAAATAATTTCACAACTGCAGTGACCATCCACAGTGATTTTGGAGTCCAAGAAAATACAGTCTGTCATTGTTTCCACTTCTTCCCCATGTATTTGCCATGAAGTGATGGGACCAAATGCCATGATCTTAGTTTTTTTAATGCTGAGTATGAAGCCAGCTTTTTCACTCTCCTCTTTCACCTTGATCTTCATCAGGGTGGTTTCATCTGTATATCTGAGATTATTGATATTTCTCCCAGAAATCTTGATTCCAGCTTATGCTTCATCCAGCTCAGCACTTCACATGATGTACTCTGCATATAAGTTCATTTTCCTTACTTTTTTTTTTTTTTGCTATACTGTGCAACTTGTGGGATATTAGTTCCCTGGTCAAGGATCAAACCCAGGCCCACAGTAGTAGAAGCACTGAGCCTTAACCACAGGACCACAGAGAATTCCCTTTCCTTAACTTTAATAGAGAGAAGGATGAAAGTGGAAGGATATGATTTATTGAAGGGGCTCTGCAGACTTCCCTTGTAGCTTTCAGTAAAGAATCTGCCTGTAACGTAGGAGACCCAGATTTGATTCCTGGCTTGGGAAGATTCCCTGGAGAAGGAAATGGCAACCTGCTCCAGTATTCTTGCCTGAAGAATCCCACAAACAGAGGAGCCTGGCAGGCTACAGTCCATGAGGTCACAAGAGTCGGACATGACTTAACGACTAAATCACCACTCTAAACATTAAAAAAAAACAAAAAACAAAAAAAAACCTGTGATTCAGTATGCCTAACCATCACAGTGATTTTGGAGCCCAAGAAAATAAAGTGTCACTGTTTCCAGTGTTTCCCCATCTGTTTGCCATGAAGTGATGGAACCGGATGCCATGATCTTCATTTTTTGAATGTTTAGTTTTAAGCCAGCTTTTTCACTTTCCTCTTCTACCTTCATCAAGAGGCTCTTTAGTTCCTCTTTGCTTTTTGCCATAGGAATGGTGTCATCTGCATATCTGAGGTTATTGATATTTTTCCCGACAATCCTGATTCCAGCTTGTGTTCCATCCAACCTAGTATTTCACATGACATACTCTGCATATAAGTTAAATAAGCCGATGATAATATACAGCCTTGACTATATCTCACAATGGCTGTTGAATATTGATCACCCCAGAAACATCAGGCCACTGAGGAGTGATCATTGCAAGGGGCTAGTTCTCAATGCATGGTCAGAGTTCTCAGAACACTCTAGAGAATGCCCACCATTTCCTCCAGCCACCAAAATGGGTTCTGTTCATGAGGAGGGAGAAGGAGGGCTGAGAGAGCAATGTGAAAAACCAAGGCTGCTACTGAGATGTTCCTAAGCATTCCTTCTTCTCACAGAAAGAAGGACTCGCACTAACACCTTCCAAAATGTGTGGTGTGAACAATGCCACAATTCTCTCTTCAATGACCTGTGTCTAACTGACTTACCCACCTCTTTGCCTCCTGGTCCTTTTCCTTGTGGCCAAAGTAACTTGCTCACTTCACAGATCCACCCTACCCTCCTCCTCACATCCAGCACTTGTCATTCCAGTGACCTCCCCAGCACAGCCACCACCACCCTAGACCAGGGGCTCCTCTTGCCTGTTACTGACTGAAACAGCCTCCTAATTTCTCTTTCCACTACATATCTTCAACCCTGGCAGTCTATTCTGTGCCACAATCAGAGCAATTTTTTTGTATAATTTTTTTGACAGAGGATCAAACTCAAAGTTGCAAGAACAGTACAAAAACCTTGTACATACACTTCATCAGCTGCACCAATTGCTTGCATGTTGTCCCTTCACTCACACCCATTCTCTCTCTCCTACATGCACATACATGTGTGCATTTTTTCAAAATCATTTAAAAGTAAACTGCATATATCATGCCCCATTAACTAAACTCTTCAGAGTGTGTTTCCTAAGACAGAGACATTATCTCATGTAACCACAGCACAATTACAGGGTGACCATTTTAAAAAGCAAATCTGCTCCTGATGTTCTCTTTTGACCTTCCACTCTTAAGGTAAAGACCAAAATCCTTCATCTGCCCTGCAAGTTAAACATGGCCTAGCCCAACTCTTTCTCCAGCTTTTACCCCTTGTTATTTGCTTTTTTACTCTAGCCCAGCTAGTTATCCTCTGGTGGACAAACATCCTCCTTCCCACCTTCAAGATAGGCCTATGCAAGTCTTTCCACATAAGAGTGTATACACCCATTGTACCCATCTTCTTCCTCCGAGCTAGCCTCTACATATCCTCTATAGATTTCAGTTTCCTCTTCTGCTCACTGAGGTTTGTGATCATTTTCTAAATTGTCTCCACCATCAAATCATGAGCTCCTTAGGACAGACACTTCCCTGCATCTCGCAGATCCTAGAACTGTGCTTGGTACATGGTAGGTTCTCAAATATCTGTGCATGAATAAACTAACAAGTCTTTCTGGATTACTGAGTGATGATTACTTATTTAATATCATTTCCCATGGACTGCAAACTCATGTTTCAGAGATGAGTTTTAATTAGATATTTATATATCTACTGCTTAGTACGTGAGCTGACACATGAAAGGTGTTCAATAAATATTGAGTGAATGAACTGTGGTTATCTGACATAAAGTTAACTGTGGAAATTCTCAAGGTTCAAATGCACTGAATCTTCCATGAGGACAAAATTATTTCTAAATTCCCCTGTCTTATGTGAATATAACATTTAATTTGTGTTGGTATTTTTTCCTGAATACTTATTAACATCATGTGAAACACTGGGTTCATGGAACACACACTAGGAAATATTATATTAGAGAGGAGCCTCTTTATCATTTCTCAACTTCCTACCTACCTTCAAGTCACTGATATGTGTTTAGACTGTCTGAAAAACTCAAAAATCAAACGCACCAGCCTGGTAGGTGATCTTATCCCAGTTTGTGTGAAAGCCTACAACTAAGAATCAGACCTGGTGAGTGTGGAATTTGGCTTCACCCCATTGAGCAGCGTATGTCTGGATTCCATTTGTTTATTCTGTTTTGCTGTTTTACATCATGATAAAGGGGCCTCTACTCTGTATGTGAACAATTTACATAGTAATGAAGAATATAGAGTGAAGTATATTCAGCATTCATTTTAATTGCATACTGCTATGAAAATGCATATGTTGAAATCCTAACCCCCAATGTGACGGTATATAGAAGTGGAATCTTTGGGAAGTGATTACATTGTAAGGATGGAGTCTTCGTGAATGGGATTAGTGTCCATACAAGAGAGGCTCCAGAGAGATCCTTCTCCCCTTCCGCCATGTGAAGTTACAGATAAAAGATGCCATCCATGAACCAGGAAGAGGGTTCTCACCAGACACTGAATCTGCCAGTGCCTTGATCTTGGACTTCCCAGCCACTAGAACTGTGAGAAATAAATTTCTGTTGTTCATAAACAACCTAGTCTATGGTATTTTGTTATAGTAGCCCATAAGGACTAAGACACATATGCTTGTAACTTTTGAAAATGATTAGCATTTTGCAGTGGAGAAGGCAATGGCAACCCACTCCGTACTCTTGCCTGGAAAATCCCATGGATGGAGGAGCCTGGTAGGCTGCAGTCCACGGGGTCGCTAGGAGTTGGACACAACTAAGCAACTTCACTTTCACTTTTCACTTTCATGCTTTGGAGAAGGAAATGGCAACCTACTCCAGTGTTTTTGCCTGGAGAATCCCAGGGACGGGGGAGCATGGTGGGCCGCCATCTATGGGGTCACACAGAGTCAGACACGACTGAAGTGACTTAGCAGCAGCAGCATTTTGCAGATTTATGGTGCAACAAAGATAGCATTCAATCTTCCACACGAGACAACTAAAAAGGGTACAAAAGATAAGAAACAATGGTTCTCAAGACATTTAACACTAGGCAACAAAAGACAGTGATCCCAAAGATCCCAGTAATAAAAATCTGGGAAGAGTTTTCAGTTCACAGAGCAGGGAAGACAGATTCAAGCAGAGCCTAGCCTTATTTATGGGATGGGAAAACTGAAGTGAGTCTGAGAAGACCACAGCGCTACAGTTTGTTAAGTCCCGTGAAAAACAGGAGAAAGATACACAAAGAGAATTCTGAATACTTGAAGAGGGTTGCCCTTAAGTATTCATTGAGTACTGACCAGTGCATGAAATGTGGAAAATTATCTGAAGCCAGAGGAAAAAACTATCCAAATGGATGAGCGGGAATAATTTCTTACATTCACACAGGACCAGGAACAGTGACTGTTCACAGCCGCCAGAGTAGAAAAGCTTCATAATCCACAAGAGCATTGGGCAATGCACTCAAAAAGGTTACTTCAGTCATGAAAAAATTAACCCTAAATAAATGCTGCCCTGGTTCCAGTCAAATGTCTCAAAGAGCAATACCTAAAAGGACTGAACTGTTTCCAACTAACAACTAAATTCTAGCAACTGTAAAATTCACAATATGTGAAACCAATTGAAAAAAATGTCAGGCTTGCAAAGAAGAAAGAAAATATGATACAGAATCAGGAGAAAACTCCATCAAAAAAAAAAAAAATGGACCCAGAAGCGACCAATGATAAAATAAGCAGATAGGGACATTAAAACTGTGATTAGAACTACATGCATATATTTAAGAAGCTAAAGGAAACACTGAACAGATAAAAACATACCAAATCGAAACTGAACTTCTAGGGGTGAAAACTACAATATCTGAGATGAAAAATACACTGGATAGAACTAAAAACTAGACATTGTGAGGGGGGGGAGAAAAATTAAAGACAGCAATATAAACTATCCAAAGTGAAGCACATAACCAAAAAAAATCACCAAAAGATAAACAGAGGATCTGTGAGCTGTGGGAGAGTTCAAAGCCACATAATACACGTGTCATTGAAGTTCCAAAGGAGGAAAGAGAACAGAAAAATACTATTTAAAGGAATATTGGGCTGAAATTTCCCCCAATTTGGAAAAAACTATAAACCCACAGATTCAAGAAGCTCAGTGAAGTCCAAGCAAATAAAACATGAAGGAAAATGCGACAAGGCATATCAGGAGCAAGTTACTTAAAACTATAAATATTTGTGTCCTAGAAATACATGATTCAAAACAACCCATGGGACAAAGAAGAAATAAAAAGGAATCATGGGCTACTATGAGTAGAATTAAAATGAAATCAACATGTCAAAATTTGTGAGATGCAAATAAATCAGTACTTAGGAAACTCACAGTATTAAATACCTGTATTAGAAAAGATGCTTTCAAATAAAAAATTTCAGCTTCCACCTTTAAAAAATAGCAACAAAAGAGCAAATAAAACTCAAAAGAAATAAAGATGAAAACAGAAATGAATGAAATATAAAACAATCACAATAGAGAAATTTAATTAAACCAAAACATTGGTATCTAAGAAGACTAATAAAACTGATGTCTAGCCAAAGTGATCAGGAAAAAAGTAGAAAAGACACAAATTACCAATATCAGAAAGAAGAAAGGTGATATCACTTCAGATTCTATAGGTATTAAAGGAATGATAAGGAAACAATATGAATAGCTTTATGTTTATAAAACTAACAACTTAGATAAAACTGATGAGTTCCTTTAAAAGCAAGTTACCAAAGGTGACCCAAGAAGAATTAGATTATGCAGGGTTGTATGTCAATTATATTTTAATAAAACTAGAAAAAATAATGTGGAAAAAATTAGATATCCATTAAATATACTGAATTTGCAGTTATAAAACATTCTAATAAGAAAACTATAGGCCCAGAGAACTTCACTGGTAAATTCCCCCAAAGGAAGAGATAATACCAATTTTACACAAACTCTTCCAGAAAAATCACAGAGGAAGGAACACTTCTCCACTCATTCGATAAGGACACTCTGATACCAAAACCAAAGACATTACAAGAAAGAAAACTACAGACCAGTATCTCTCGTGAACACAGATTGCAAACATTCTTTTTAAAAGTTGTTGTTATTCAGGCAGACTCAGTCGGGTCTGACTCTTTGCGACCCCTTGGACTGCAGCACGCCAGGCTTCCCTGTCCACCACCAACTCCCAGAGCCTACCCAAACTCATGTCCATTGCATCGGTGATGCCCTCCAACCATCTCCTCTTCTGTCATCCCCTTCTCCTCCTGTCCTCAATCTTTCCCAGCATCAGGGTCTTTTCTAATGAGTTGGCTCTTGGGATCAGGTGTGCAAAGTATTGGAGCTTAGCTTCAGCCCTTCCAATGAATATTCAGGACTGATTTCCTTTAGGCTTGACGGTTGATCCCTTGCAGTCCAAGGGACTCTCAAGAGTCTTCTCCAGCACCACAGTTCAAAAGCACCAATTCTTTGACGTTCACCCTTCTTTATGGCCCAACTCTCACATCCATCCATGACTATTGGAAAAACAATAGCTTTGACTAGACGGACCTTTGTCGGCAAAGTAATGTCTCTGCTTTGTAATATGCTGTCTAGGTTGGTCATAGCTTTTCTTCCAAGAAGCAAGCATCTTTTAGTTTTATGGCTGAAGTCACCATCTTCAGTGACTTTGGAGCCCAAAAAAATAAAGTCTGTCACTGTTTCCATTGTTTGCCCATCTATTTTTCATGAAGTGATGGGACCAGATGCTATGATCTTAGTTTTCTGAATGTTGAATTTTAAGCCAGCTCTTTCATCTTCATCAAGGGGCTCTTTAGTTCCTCTTTGCTTTCTGCCATAAGGATGGTATCATCTACATATCTGAGGTTATTTTTGTTAGGTAAAAGACCAGGACACCAAAAGAGTGTCTAACAGGCTTTTTAATGGCGAAGTGCTGCCGGGCGGGGTTCCCCGACCTGAACGAGGCAGATCGAGGAAGTCCGCGCCTGGACCGTGTTGGAGGTGGTTTTTATACGTTTGTTGCGAGGGATGGTCAGGCTAGATGGACGGGGGTTCGGATAGGTCGCCAGGCAGAGGCATCGTAGGCTGACAGGTCCTTCTACATGGCTGGGGTGGGACGGCTTTAGCTGGTGAGGTGTGCTGTCATTGGTCCCCAGGATCTGGGAGGCTCCTTCCATTAGGGACCTCCCCCACCGGCGGGAGGGAGACGAGGGGCGGCGCATCATGGCCCCCGGGGTCCAGCCTTACAATTTTGAAGGTTAGCAAACTATATTAATAGATATATTAAAATAATTATACATCATAATTAAGGGGGGGGGTCAATGTAAGTTTTGAAAAATCTATGAAAACCACAATGCAAAGTCTAAAAAGATGAAAAACCCTATGATGACTTCAACCTAAGCCCAAAAACCTTTGACAAAACCCAATATCCATTCTTCATTAAAACATTCAAAAACTAGAGATAAAAAGAGTTTCTTCAGCCTGAAAAGGAGAGCATTTTTGAAATCCCTACAACTAACATCACACTTAACAGTGAAAGAGTGAATGGTTTCCCCCCAAAATCCAAAACAAGGCAAAAGTGTTCATTATCCTTGCTTCTATTCAACCCTGTACTGGAGATCCCTACTAACACAATGAGGCAAGAAAAACCATACAAGGCAGCCAAACTGAAAATGAAGAAATGTCCTTTCCTTGATTCACTGACATACGTTGTCTATGTAGAAAAAACTGGTGGAACCTACAAAAAATGTAGTGGCACTAGTGAGGGAATTTAGAAAGATTCCAAGATTCAAGGCAATGTACAAATATCAACTATATTTCTATACACTAGCAATAAACTAAAATAAAAAAATTTTACATAGAAATTTACAATAGTATGAAAAATGTGCAATGCTCAAGAATAAATCTGAGAAAAGATGTTCACAGGATGTTATCCTAAAAACTACAAAATATCACCCCAATAAATTAAAAGCACCTTAAATAAACTGAGAAATATAGCGATCTATAGGGACAGAAAATAGATCAGTGGTAGCTGGGGGAAGCAGGTAGGAGTAGAAGAAAGGAATTGCCAAGGGGAAAAGGAAACTTCGGGAGATGATGCTTCTGTTTATTACCTTGAGGCTGTGCTAGTTTCTCAGGTGTAACATTTGTTAACACTGATCAAATTTCACATAGTTAACTATGTCATTCATTATATGTCAATTATGCTGCAATTAAGCTATTTTTAAAAGATCGATTCAGAATATACCAGTAACTCAAACTGTGTGTAGAAATTAGGAAAGTCTCATGTGGGATTTAGAATTAAGTTAGGATGCTCCTGACACTGTACCTGGAAATAAACATTCACACAGGTTATTTTTCTTTTGCGCTCATTTCTCTTATTCCATTTCTATGTTCAGTCTGATTTCTGGATCTTAGGAAATCCAATAATGGAACAGAGATAGTTAAATAAGGACAAAGAATAGAGAGGGATTATTTAGCCTGAAGCAGAATCTCAGCATTATTCTGTTAAGAATGTTGTGTACAGAGCATTATTTAGTCAGAGGGGAAGGATCATCTGTCATCTGTTCTCTATCCTCTCGAAGGAAAACAGACCAGATTTCACAAAGGTGAAGTATAACGAAAAAATTGCATTAAAATGATGGGTTTTTTGTGCAGAGGTGGATGTCCATGAGAGCGATTAACTTACAAGCACAAAACAAATGGTTTTGATGGAGAGCAAAGGAACAGACAATGGGACTCATCCGTTTGTTCCCAGCTCCTGGACCTTACTTCTTACATGTTTTATAGCCATGGATGCAAGTGTATGGTTTAACACATCTTTTCATATTAGCCAAGAAACTCAACCTGAGTATGCTGTCTTTTTAATCATAATTTGTATTTGCCAAGGCAGATAACTCAACTTCTAAATAATGCTCACTTGGAAAATTACTCAGGGTAAACCCTAATCCATTTGTTGGCTGATATCACATTTCCTGACCAAAAACAATTTCCTGGGCTAGGGTGAAATGGACTCCGTTCAGGTTTTTCCTCAATTTTATTACCATCAAAGGTGGGAAACTAAAGTGGAACTTATTCCTCTCTCCCTTTTCTTACCGAATCCTAAAGGAGGAGGACACCAGATGACATGTGTTTTATGAATGAGTGGGTTAATAACACTGACCTACATTTCAAAAGAAAACCCAGCCACAAGCTTTCACGGGCATTTTTATTGTAGGAGTTTGGGACTTTTGCAAAGAGCAGCTGATGCGGCTGTGGGGTGAGTGGAAGACTTCGACAAAAGTGAAGCATGGAAGCAGCTGAGGGCTGCTGTTGGGGTTCCTGCCAAAGACGGCAGAAGTAGAAGGGGAAAGAGGGGCACCCAAACCCCTCTCCTTCTTCCCCTATTTTTTACCAAATGCCACTGGAACAGCTACCACCACATCACCCACAGAACTCCCCTAAACTGACCCTGGAGCACAGATAGGGTATGGCAGCTGCAGCCAATATGCAAAGGAAATGAAACGGTGGTCCCGCCCTTAGTAAGAGATGCAGTTTAAGTTGGGTAGGAGTAGTCAGAGACGGGACCCCTGGATTTGGGGCCTACAAAGGGAGAGTAATGCTTGGTCCCTTAAATCTTTGCCATAAAGATCAAGGAGGTTGGATATTCTATTTGCTAATATTCAGCCTACTTAGGTTTACATGATACTAACAAGAAATAAGTCAGAAGCATNAATGAGGCAAGAAAAACCATACAAGGCAGCCAAACTGAAAATGAAGAAATGTCCTTTCCTTGATTCACTGACATACGTTGTCTATGTAGAAAAAACTGGTGGAACCTACAAAAAATGTAGTGGCACTAGTGAGGGAATTTAGAAAGATTCCAAGATTCAAGGCAATGTACAAATATCAACTATATTTCTATACACTAGCAATAAACTAAAATAAAAAAATTTTACATAGAAATTTACAATAGTATGAAAAATGTGCAATGCTCAAGAATAAATCTGAGAAAAGATGTTCACAGGATGTTATCCTAAAAACTACAAAATATCACCCCAATAAATTAAAAGCACCTTAAATAAACTGAGAAATATAGCGATCTATAGGGACAGAAAATAGATCAGTGGTAGCTGGGGGAAGCAGGTAGGAGTAGAAGAAAGGAATTGCCAAGGGGAAAAGGAAACTTCGGGAGATGATGCTTCTGTTTATTACCTTGAGGCTGTGCTAGTTTCTCAGGTGTAACATTTGTTAACACTGATCAAATTTCACATAGTTAACTATGTCATTCATTATATGTCAATTATGCTGCAATTAAGCTATTTTTAAAAGATCGATTCAGAATATACCAGTAACTCAAACTGTGTGTAGAAATTAGGAAAGTCTCATGTGGGATTTAGAATTAAGTTAGGATGCTCCTGACACTGTACCTGGAAATAAACATTCACACAGGTTATTTTTCTTTTGCGCTCATTTCTCTTATTCCATTTCTATGTTCAGTCTGATTTCTGGATCTTAGGAAATCCAATAATGGAACAGAGATAGTTAAATAAGGACAAAGAATAGAGAGGGATTATTTAGCCTGAAGCAGAATCTCAGCATTATTCTGTTAAGAATGTTGTGTACAGAGCATTATTTAGTCAGAGGGGAAGGATCATCTGTCATCTGTTCTCTATCCTCTCGAAGGAAAACAGACCAGATTTCACAAAGGTGAAGTATAACGAAAAAATTGCATTAAAATGATGGGTTTTTTGTGCAGAGGTGGATGTCCATGAGAGCGATTAACTTACAAGCACAAAACAAATGGTTTTGATGGAGAGCAAAGGAACAGACAATGGGACTCATCCGTTTGTTCCCAGCTCCTGGACCTTACTTCTTACATGTTTTATAGCCATGGATGCAAGTGTATGGTTTAACACATCTTTTCATATTAGCCAAGAAACTCAACCTGAGTATGCTGTCTTTTTAATCATAATTTGTATTTGCCAAGGCAGATAACTCAACTTCTAAATAATGCTCACTTGGAAAATTACTCAGGGTAAACCCTAATCCATTTGTTGGCTGATATCACATTTCCTGACCAAAAACAATTTCCTGGGCTAGGGTGAAATGGACTCCGTTCAGGTTTTTCCTCAATTTTATTACCATCAAAGGTGGGAAACTAAAGTGGAACTTATTCCTCTCTCCCTTTTCTTACCGAATCCTAAAGGAGGAGGACACCAGATGACATGTGTTTTATGAATGAGTGGGTTAATAACACTGACCTACATTTCAAAAGAAAACCCAGCCACAAGCTTTCACGGGCATTTTTATTGTAGGAGTTTGGGACTTTTGCAAAGAGCAGCTGATGCGGCTGTGGGGTGAGTGGAAGACTTCGACAAAAGTGAAGCATGGAAGCAGCTGAGGGCTGCTGTTGGGGTTCCTGCCAAAGACGGCAGAAGTAGAAGGGGAAAGAGGGGCACCCAAACCCCTCTCCTTCTTCCCCTATTTTTTACCAAATGCCACTGGAACAGCTACCACCACATCACCCACAGAACTCCCCTAAACTGACCCTGGAGCACAGATAGGGTATGGCAGCTGCAGCCAATATGCAAAGGAAATGAAACGGTGGTCCCGCCCTTAGTAAGAGATGCAGTTTAAGTTGGGTAGGAGTAGTCAGAGACGGGACCCCTGGATTTGGGGCCTACAAAGGGAGAGTAATGCTTGGTCCCTTAAATCTTTGCCATAAAGATCAAGGAGGTTGGATATTCTATTTGCTAATATTCAGCCTACTTAGGTTTACATGATACTAACAAGAAATAAGTCAGAAGCATTCAAGAAACATTTAGGACTAAGCAGGCTTAGACTCTTGCAGAAAATAAATGTTCAGAGTTTAAGAAACAAAGACCTGGTTGGCCAGCTGCCTGCCTCCTGTCTTCAAAGAAGTCTAAACTTTCTGAACTGGTGATCTTCCAACAGTAGGGTGCGCAAAAGTCATCTGAACAGTTTGCTTCCCTCTGTTTCAGGCATGTTCATAGATGCTAACTGAAGCATTAAGAGATTTGCTTTAAAATACTTATGAAAACCCCCCATGTGTGTCATCTCCATCTTGACATCTAATGATTTTCTTCTCTCATTCACATTAAGATTCTCCTCGTTCTTGGCACAAAGAGTGATTTTTTTAAAAACAGTATTTTGGACATTCTGAGTATTATATAAGTCTTAAGACTCTAGACCTTACTTAAATGTTTTCCTTTAGCTGACCTACACTGAAACTAGGCTGATGGTAGCAGGAAGGCACTAACTCTCTTCCTCCTTACTACTGGAAGGAGGTAAAAGTCCAGACTCCCTCATTCAATACCACCAGCTGTAGGTGGAAATTCAAGTTCCTTGGATGGCCTCCACTGAACAATGCAGGGGGTGGAGGGTATAGAGAATGCTGCCTCATCACTACAGGATGGGGTAGGAATACAGGCTCCCTATGTGGCTTCCACAAACACCACTTCAGCACTGGAGGATGAGGGGCAAGAGTGCATACCCATTAGTCCAGCCCAGGGCGGAAGTCTCGATATTTTCCACAATGTAAGGGCATGACACGGTTTCTTCCCTGCTGTCTCCCTAGAGGAGGGCATTCATTGTCAACAGTTCTTGTCAGGCTGCACACTTCCCAGTCTTTTGACAAAAGAGAGCAGACTTTTCCTAGGATTTTGTTTGTACTCAGTGAAGTTCCTAGCTTTGGGGCTTTTCTAGAAAGAAGTCTGGGATACATAAGAGGGAAAAAGAAAACCCAGAGAACTCATTGGCATGTCATTCCTTGAATCCTGGGGTCCCTAAACAGTCCACCCTCTTCTCTCTACCTTTCAGAGAAGGAATTAGAAACCAGATTTTCTGATTTAGGGCTTAATTTTCACCTACTGCTGCTGCTAAGTCACTTCAGGCGTGTCCGACTATGTGACCCCATAGACGGCAGCCCACCAGGCTCCCCTGTCCCTGGGATTCTCCAGGCAAGAACACTGGAGTAGGTTGCCGTTTCCTTCTCCAATGCATGAAAGTGAAAAGTGAAAGTGAAGTCGCTCAGTCGTGTCTGACCCTCAGTGACCCCATGGACTGCAGCCCACCAAGCTCCTCCGTCCATGGGATTTTCCAGGCAAGAATACTAAAACTCTGCAATTTTTCTGTATTTACTGGTAGCTCCAACACTCCAAATTTTCTTTTGGGTCAGTGGTTCTCAATCTGATTCCACACTGAAGTTACATGGAGAGCTTTTTAAAAATGCTGATTCCCAAGCTCATTTCTTCTCTGAGAGATTTCCATCTCTGTCCTACATTAAGGCATCAGCATTTCACTTCATCTCTCCAGGTGATCGTAATGTGCAGCTAAGGATGAGAACCACTTTTTTTATGTCTAATTTCTACCTCAAATGAGTAACTGTAATAGCTCTCTTGTAAGGAAAAATCCAGAGGATTTTGCTAAGAGCAACAAGGAGAAACAGCTGGAGGTAAAATACTGTCTTCTCAGCCCCCGTGTTGCTGAGCCTTTGTCACTATTGTGTGATGATAAGCTGTCACTGCTGGTGGGGTCTCTAAAGCATTCAAAAGGTTCAGAAGGTGTTAATATTAAAATAAGATATCGAGACAAAGGAGTTATAATGAA
The DNA here is from genome assembly GCA_006410875.1 of Neotragus pygmaeus. NCBI lineage: Eukaryota > Metazoa > Chordata > Mammalia > Artiodactyla > Bovidae > Neotragus > Neotragus pygmaeus. The sequence continues at coordinate 661,107 of SJYV01041078.1, read as the reverse complement.
CTGGTCACTGTGTTTGTTACGATGTGAGTTTGCAGCTGGCAATCAAAGGGGAGGCAGCAGCCAGGCTCAAGTGCCTGGCATCTTCCAATTTTGTTACTATGTGGATATTTCCACTGAAATGCCCAAATTAACGTTTTTAAGTTAACAAAAACAAGAACACAGTGACTATCAGGAGCACAATACTGACCCCAAGTGGAATGAAACCTAAATGACACTTAATGTCCTAGCAGAGAAGAGAGCCACAAGCTCTGATAGAAAAGAAACGCCATGTTCAAGACAAACCTGCCCTGCTTTAAAGATGCTTGGGAGAAACAAGTACATTGAGTTCTTTATTTGTAATAGGTTTTGATATAAAATATAGTGGTGATTCATGAGAGAACATTTGCCTTCTGATAAATTTCTTATAAAACCATCATACACATAAATTTCCAACTATCAGAGTATCCGGTTAAGGTCACTAATCTGAAGTTTAGGTTGTAATTTGAATTTTTTTCTGAAAAACAAATTCTGAGAAATCTCAATAATGTGCTCAAAGTGGAAATAAATTTTTTGATCAAAACATCTCAAAGGGAACTTCCCTAAGGTCCAGTGGTTAAGAATCTAAGCTTCCCCTGCAGGGGCATGGGTTCCCTGGTCAGGAAACTAGAATCTCACTTGCTACACGATGCAGCCAAAACTGGATAAGATAGATAGCTCAAAGAAAAGTACCACAACTGGCTACTCAAAAATCTGAAACTCATTTGGGGTTCAGTGTTTATGAGTAGAGGCAGAAGGGCAGAAAATATAAGTCCTCTAAAGGGGAAGGTAGACTCAGTTGTTTAGGCAAATATTGAAGATTTCAAGTCTTGTCTTCTCTATCCTTTATTGGTCACTCAAATGTGTTCTCTGACCCTCTGTGTTAAGAGGGAGGTGGAAATGGTAGGATATTGGAAAGTGATTACATAAGCTTTTAAAATCACTCTGAAAGCTGTCTCCCCACGTCAGATTCAGCCCAGCCTATTGCTTAGTGCCCATTTCTTGGGAAATACTCTATCGTCAATAAACTCTCTCCAAGTTCTTTTGACCAAAAGCCCCAATTTCTTACTCAGGGCTCCCTGAGTGCACAATATGGAGGGAACTGGGGGAGATCTCAGCCATAATGGACTCTACAAATGGAGAGGATACCTCCAGCATATGTGCAGGGACAGGAAGGATTATTGGGTAGAACAGGTGTGATCCCAGCCCTTAATGAGAAAAGGTCGCTGCTCTGAGTCTCTTTCTCATCCAGCAGCTAGATATGCTCATCAGTCCGGATTATAAAAGCAACACATTATGGGAAAAAACAGGGCAAGGCTTCCTATAAAACATGAAACTAAAATAGAAACTGGACTTGGAAAATATCTCTTCTCACATTCTGCCAAGGCCTTGCTCCAGACCATGTGTGAGTCTCTGGGGAACTGCACTGGCCAAGTTTTCTTGATGATAAGAATCACCTGCATCCTTGCTAATGCAGAAATTCCAGGCCCCCACAACCTAACCCAGTCCCACGGAACCAGAATCTCCAGGAACTGGGAATCTGTATGCTTCACATCGCCCTGGCCAGTCTACAGTGGGAGATAGACATTTATTAGATAATTATACAAATATCAACCAAAAGAAAACAAGAACGTATGTGGGCACCTTACTTTGAGAAGTCCAGGAAGGTTCCCCAGAAAAGTGTCTTTTGAACAGTTCCTTGAGGATAAGCAAAAGTTCATTAGAAATGGTGGAGGAGGGAGGACATAGATATTCCTGCCATACAAGGCAAAAAAACAAAGTGCAAAAAGTTCAAGGGAGCATATAGTAAATGCAGAAACATGTACGTCAAATGTTGGAAAACCAGGTAATATATTTCAAATATCATGGGGGCAGGAAGCCATACACAATGTAATAAAAAGTTAGAGGCAGAACAGGAATTGGGCAAGCATGAGGGTGTAGGTTTGAAGGACTCAAAAGAATTTCCATCAGACTTCAGCCTTCTCAGCAGAAGGAATGAACAAGTAGAGATAGACAAATGAACCCCGGGACCGTTCATGAGATTGATGCTCAGAGCATGTGAAAAAGAATACTGGGCTTTGAGTACAACGTTAAAGGATTTTTTTTTTCTCTCCTGCTGGCACACCACCTTGCTACTCCATTTCTGGCCTAGCCTTTGGACTCGTCTTGCCTATGATCCATATTCCTACTTAAATCTCATTCCCCATCAGTCTGTGGTTCTTCCAACACATTTTTAAATCATCTGAAAACATTCAGTTATGACAGAACTCTCGCCAGCCATCCTCAGTTTCCCAGGAAGTCAGAAATTATAGACTCTCTAGGTACTTGAGCACCGGAATATGAAAGCACTGGTAAAAACGGCATTTGCTAGTTACTTTCCACGGTTCCTTGTAATTAACTCAGCTTAAATTAACTATGATTTTATTTTCAAATTAGTGTTCTCAAAGGAAAATGTATTAGACTGAGGCTTTTCATTTTGAAAACCATAATATTCTCATTACCATTTCAATGTCCATTTGGTTATTAAAAGTGATCATTCACGCTCACGGGCAGCAGCCCTGAATCAAGGCCAATTTGAGAGAGGAGAGCATTCTCCAGGCCACTAGATTTCAGCTGCTAACCTCATCTAACCTCATCACAGTGAGGCTTTATCTTCCCAGAGGCTTGGCCAGTCATGCAAATGCTATCCGCGGTATGGTGCTGCTTGCAATAGCTCTTAGGTTTTAAATGGGTCTCTTGCTGTGGCTTAATTTCAATGGAATGAATGACTATTGGCTTGAAACTCTTATCTGTCTGGCTCTTATATTTCAAGAACAGATTTGTTCAGGAAAAGGGGTTTGGTTTGGGCACATGTAGGGAGTCTTAGGACCTAGAATGTATTCAACGACTGAAGTGGGTCTTGGGACCGACGGCTCCCTCTGTCCCTCCTCTGGCCATCTGCTCTGTCTCATGCAGTTGGTTTCTCTCTGGGTATCCCTCCACCCTCCTCAGCTTCCTCACATCCCAGCCTTGCCTGGAGCCCACCCTGGACACAACCATCTTCACAATCCTCCTGCTGTTCCAACTCCCACTTAAAGGTCCCACTGTCCTGTCTTCTAGGTACAAATTCTGGAGAGAGAGTATATCATTGACTCCGCTCGTCCTATTGAACCAAAGAAGCCAATGCCAGGCTCGGGGGTAACAGTCAAAGAACTGAATTTAGCCATGAGCTCCACACCTGCACTGCACAACCCAAGAGGCCTAGAGCAAGGTCCTCTAAACCCATTGGTCTGTTAGGGCTTAACTCTTTAATCGCTAGATTGTGGGAAGCTGAGTGGAGAGAGGGTAAAGATAGGTCACTTGAAGGGCACTAGGCAGACTCAGGAAAGTCATGATTTCCAATGGATACAGAAATAGCTCAATGTTTTAATAATCAGTAGGGCTAGACTGGTACATACTGCTATAAATTCTGAATCCCTGGGTGTGGGGAGAAACAGATATGGGAAACACAATATGGCCACCTTAGCAGGTGGTCTGGGTTTAACAGGCATTTAAAGGTAAGGCCATCCAATACTTACATATGATATGTATTTGAAAGGGTTACACATCTTGAGGACAGTAAGCACTTAAGTTTACTTCTTACTCAGCTCTCCAGAGAACAATCCATGCTTTCCAGCAGAGGAGAGCTAGGCCATGGTCAGTGCTCTCAGCTGACTGGTGAGCAAAGGCTCCCCTGGGTACCAGTCTTGGCTTTGCACATATCTGACTATGGGGCTTTGGACACAAGGCCTTAGTTTCCTCAACTGTAAAACGATGAGTTTTATGGAGTAAACTCTGCAGTCTTTTTCCCATTTCAGGATCCTCTTGGGATTAAGATTTGCGAGGAGAGGTACAAGCAGGACCCAAGCCCAGGAGGGGGAGAGAAAGGTAGGAAACTAACTTTACTGGAAGAAATTCAGCACCATGACGAAGAGCACAGGCTCTGGGATCAAATCCTGACTCAGCCAACTGTAGTCTGTGTCACCTTGGACAGACAACTCAGTCTCCTGGCCTCCACTTTTCTCAGAAAAATGGAAATAATAATTAGACCTCACAGAATTATAATAAAGAATAAATGAGAAGAGCCATGTAAAGTGTTTAAATTTGTGCCTACCACATAGCCGTCAATAAATTTTAGCCAATATTATTAGAAGCCAGACTAGAAATTTTACATTAATTATATCATTTAATTATTTCAACATCATACAAGATAGGTGCTATTAATCATATTATTGATGGGAAAAATTGAGGCTGAGAGAGAGGGGCTTTAATTCACCTAAACCAAGGGTTGCTAAACCTTTTCTTAAAGAGCCAGTGAGCAAACATTTTAGACTTAGCAGGCTTTATAATCTCTGTCATAACTACTCAACTCAGCCATTATAGCTGAAAATAGCCATAGACAACAGTTAATAAATGGGCAAGGCTGTGTTTCAATAAAACTTTATTGACCAAAATAGGTTGACTGGCCTTTGGCAATCAGCAGTCATTTGCCAATCTCGAGCCTAAGATGCAGAGAAGGCAATGGCACCCCACTCCAGTACTCTTGCCTGGAAAATCCCATGGATGGAGGAGCCTGGTAGGCTGCAGTCCATGGGGTCGCGAAGAGTCAGACACGACTGAATGACTTCACTTTCACTTTTCACTTTCATGCATTGGAGAAGGAAATGGCAACCCACTCCAGTGTTCTTGCCTGGAGAATCCCAGGGACAGGGGAGCCTGGTGGGCTGCCGTCTATGGGGTCACATAGTCGGACACGCCTGAAGTGACTTAGCAGCAGCAGCAGCCTAAGATGGCAAAAAATTGGCACTCAGGATCTGAACCTGAGAAAACCCATTCTCTATACACTTCAACCAGAGATTTTTCTAATTCTTCTTTTAGTCATGGAAACATTTTCTGCAAATAAAATTTTATGTAGATAAAGAGATAAACTACAGCTAAAAGTCCATTCATAGTCTTCTCTTAACCAACCCAGCTAGTGCCCTTAAAGAAGTCAGTGGTTCTTGTAAATCAACTGTACTCCAATAAAAATTTTTTAAAAAAGAATATGTCAGTGGTTCTCAAACCTTAGGGGCTGAAAACACAGGTCTCTTGAGGACTCTACTGCCACAGCTTCAGATGGCTTGGGGTTGGTGCCAGGTGATACCCATTGTTTAAAAATACTACCCAAGTGATTCTGACATAGGGGTTCCTCAGGCCACTCTCTGAGAAACATGGAGCTAGGACATTAGGAAAAATGTAAAAGAATTCAATTCTTGAGTTTGGTTTTACTGAAAATAGGAGCACAAAACACAGAACCTGGGTTTCACTGACTTTATAACTTTGCCTTGCGTTTGGGTCAGGGATTAATTTATTTTTGTATAATCAGTGCCTTTGCCTAAAAGCTCATCAATTGCCTTGAAAAGCAATGAGTTTCGCCTATTTATGTCATGTGTCCTTGATACCTGATCTTATTAGGTGAAGTACATTTAGATTCTTTCCTTAATCCTGCTGTGACTTTAAACAGAAAGCCAGAACGGCACATTGAGAATTTCATTAAGACACTTGAGTAAAAGATGATGGGAAATTATTCCCTAAGCTGACCCCTGAAAGGAGCCTCCTAGTGCTCTGACACATCTGTGGAGGGTGAAGGCAGGATGAAATGAGTAAAGGCCAGACAGCAAATGAGTGTCTGCCCTAAGCAGTCTGCAGCAGCCTGCTGCAAGAAGGACCTAAACAGGTGCCAGTTAAGCACATGTCTGAGAAGCCTGGGCTGGTATCTAGTTTCATTTCTAAAAGAACACTGTTCGCTGAGCAAAGCACACACATTAAATTTTTAAAATCACTGTGAGTGCTGGAATGTCCTCATAAAACTCGAAAATTTGTGCTTGCTGGGCCCACAGAGAACAGTCTGCACTTTGCTGGGTCATAAACTTGCCAATGGGGAGGTCCAAAAAAGAGGGCCATCCTTTCCTTTGGCGGGCCTTCCTCTCCCTTGGCCTCTCAGGCACCATCTTTAGGAAACCTTCTCCAATGGCGCTGACTGCCCAACCTGGCTTATATCCTACCAACTGGAGCTGCTATAGATAGACCCATTAAATAACTCTCCCCCCAGAGAACTCAAGGTAGAAACCACCTGGGGACCCAGCCTGGGAGGGTCTCCACCAATTTCCTTCTACTTTGCAGCACCTTCCTCCCAGCTCTGCTCAGACTTAAAGGCACACAGCTCCTCAAACAAATTCACTGGAGGCCTACCTAAGGAGACTATTTGCTAAGGGCTTTATCCACATAACACTTAAAGCCCACCACAACACTGGCCAGTTGTGTTCTGTACGTTGTTGCCATCCAGAATTTGGCCCAAGGATAGGCAGTGTGGGCCTGACCTGGAAGCATGTTAAGAGTTGCTATCTTAGGCCCCACCCAGGCTTTTAAGCCAGATTCTTCCGTTTTAACCAGCTCTCCAGGCAATTACTGTGCATTTTCCAGTTGGAAACACACTGATGTAGCTCACAAACTGATAGCTTCCTTTAGTATTGATTTTCTTACCTGGAAACATGAAGGAGTTATCAATAATCACTTTCACTTCGTGAGCACATCGCCAGGTATGGGTTGCCTCCCACACTTGACAGCTCTGAAAGGCTGGTGTTCCCAACTTACAAATCAAGAAACCAAGGCCCAAACAATAAAAGAGCTTCCCATTGGTTGGCAGGACAGACCCTCCCTGTTTCATTAAGATAATCCCTTTTCTTCTCACTATGCTGCTTCTCATCTCAGGGATGCTTCAGCTCTTCAATTCAGTTCAATCACTTAGTCATGTCCAACTCTTTGCGATCCCATGGACTACAGCACGCCAGGCTTCCCTGTCCATCACCAACTCCTGGAGCTTGCTCAAACTCATGTCCATCAAGTCAGTGATGCTATCTCATCCTCTGTCATCCCCTTTTCCTCCTGCCTTCAATCTTTCCCAGGATCAGGATCTTCTCCAAGGAGTCAGTTCTTCACATCATGTGACCAAAGTATTGGCACTTCAGCTTCAGCATGAGTCCTTCCAATGAATCTTCAGGACTGATTTCCTTTAGGATTGACTGCTTGGATCTCCTTGCAGTACAAGGGACTCTCAAGAATCTTCTCCAACACCATAGTTCAACAGCATCACTTCTTAGGCACTCAGCTTTCTTTATGGTCCAACTCTCACATCCATCCATGACTACTGGAAAAACCATAGCTTTGACTAGATGGACCTTTGTCAGCAAAGTAACGTCTCTGCTTTGTAATATGCTGTCTAGATTGGTCATAGCTTTTCTTCCAAGGAACAAGCATCTTTTAATTTCATGGCTGCAATCACCATCTTCAGTGATTTTGGAGCCCCCCAAAATAAAGCCTGTCACTGTTTCCATTGTTTCTCCATATATTTGCTATGGAGTGATGGGACAGGATGCCATCATCTTCGTTTTTTTGAATGCTGAGTTTTAAGCCAGACTTTTCACTCTCCTCTTTCACTTTCATCAAGAGGCTCTTTAGTTCCTCTTCACTTTCTGCCATAAGGGTGGTGTTATCTGCATATCTGAAATTATTGATATTTCCCCCAGCAATCTTGATTTCAGCTTGAGCTTCATCCAGCTCAGAATTTCTCATGATGTATTCTGCGTATAAGTTACTTCAGCAGGGTGACAGTATACAGTTTTGACATACTCCTTTCCCTATTTTGAACCAGTCTATTGTTCCATGTCCAGTTGTAACTGTTGCTACTTGACCTGCCTACAGGTTTCTCAGGAGGCAGATAAGGTGGTCTGGTATTTCTATCTTTTAAAGAATTTTCCACAGTTTGTTTTGATCCACACAGTCAAAGGCTTTAGCATAGTCACTGAAGAAGAAGTAGATGCTTTTTTGGAATTCTCTTGCTTTCCTGATGATCCAACGGATGTTGGCAATTTGATCTCTGGTTCCTCTGCCTTTTCTAAATCCAGCTTGGACATCTAGGAGTTCTCAGTTCACGTAGTGCTGAAGCATTGCTTGGAGTATTTTGAGCATTATTTTGATAGCATGTGAAATGAATGCAATTTGTGTGGTAGTTTGAACATTCTTCAGCATTGCCCTTCTTTGGGATTGGAATGAAAACTGACCTTTTCCTGTGGCCACTGCTGAGCGGATTGCCGTTTCCTACTCCAGGAGCTCTTCCTCATCTGGAATTAAACCCTCATCTCATGTGCTGGCAGGCAGATTCTTTACCACTGAGCCACCTGGAAAGCCCTAATTATTATGTGGCTGGGTATAAAATCCTGCACTGGAGATGATTTTCCTTCAGAATTGTGAAGGCATTGCTCCATTTTCTTTTGATTTCCAGTGTTGTTGTTAAAAAGCCTGATGCCTTTCTGATTCCTTTAATATGACCAGGTTTGCCCAGCCTTCATCCTAGAAACTTTCAGAATGTTCTCTGGGTCTATAGTATCCTGAAATACCTTAATGCTGTGGGTCCTCCACATTCATTGTGCTGGGCATTTTGTAAGCTCTTTTGGTTTAGAAATTAATGTTCTTCAATTCTAGGAAATCTTCTTATATTATTTTCCCAAGTCTGTTTGTTTCCTTTATTTTTCTGAGATAGTTTTCTTTTTCCATCTTATTTCCTGCTCTTAAATGTTTATTTTGGCACTTTTGAACTTCCAAGAGTCCTCTTTTACAGCAGCCTTTTTTGTTGGCCCAAGGACACAGTGCCTTCTTTGATCTTTTGGAGTATATTGTCTACAGTTGTTTTTTCCTGCTATTTGTGCTATTAACTCAAACTCATTTTTTTCTGTTATTTTTTGTCTTTCTTTTTTCATGTTAAAGACTCGCCACAGTTATGTGTGGCCTTCGTTCTCATTTGGCAGTGAGGCACTAAAATGAGGATTGAGAATTTCCCCACCCATGGACTTTACTGTTGGGTGAATCAATGGGAACCCAGCCACCTTGGGAAATGGGAATATTGTAATAACTCTAAGGCTCACTGGTGAATGAAGAGGGGTACAGAAGAGAAGAAAGTAGAGACAATGTAAGGGATAGAAGCAATGTGAGGATCCATTAACAGCAGGAAAGAAGATGAACATAACTCTTACAGTGGATAAGAAAAATTAAATGTGTAATTTAGTAGAGAAGAAAATCAGGTTCACATGCAGTGATACCTTGCTCCAGAATACCAAAAAATAATAATAATAATAATAATAATAATACTGGCAATGGCTATGTGACTGCAAGGGAACTGGCTCCCTTCAAGAGTTCCGCCCAACATTGAAAAAACACTTTGCTTTGCTTTCCTCTCGGATGAATGAAAAGAATCCAATCCTTTCTTAAACACCTGAAACAAAGGAACAGATAAAAGGTAAGAAATGCAGCTTTGGAAGTAAATGTGGTTTATAAAAAATTCCCTGGGACTGTTTAGTCCCCAGCTGAGATTATTCGTAAGGAACAGAGCTCTAGGGTGAATGATCTTCAGCTGTAATTGTAATACTCTATGGATAAAAATAGTTAAGCATTGTGAAAAATTAATCTGCCTGTGACCGTAGAGCATTTAAGATGATTAGAGTTACCTGAAGAGCCTTAGGCAGAGAATAGGCAGCTCTTTGCTGTTGCCTGCGCTAAGCAGTGACGATTCAAGCAGGATTTCAGTGTTTTGTTATAGGATCAGTCCGTGAGAGCGAGGGGGAGAGGGAGGGATACAGAGAGAGAGTTCAAAGGGGACTTGGTGGATCTGAGAACCTGTTGCTGGGGAGGGGACAGTAAAAGGTTGGCAAATAGATCACCATTAATCCTTTTTGGAGCCCCATAAGGAGAGTGATCTTCCATTCTAGGGGTTATTATCACAGCAAAGCTAACGATTCTTGAGTTCTCACTATGCACCAGATGCTGTGCTTGATCCAACTTTATCATCCTAGCTNACTCCTTTTCCTATTTGGAACCAGTCTGTTGTTCCATGTCCAGTTCTAACTGTTGTTTCCTGACCTGCATACAGATTTCTCAAGAGGCAGGTCAGGTGGTCTGGTATGCCCATCTCTTTCAGAATTTTCCACAGTTTATGAAGACCCAGCACAACCATAAATAAACTAAAAAAAAAAAAAAAAAAAAGGCTAACATAGGGAATTCCCTGGTTGTCCAGTGGTTAGGACTCCACACATTCACTGCTAAGGGCCCAGGTTCAATCTCTGGTCAGGAAACTAAGACCCTGCAAGCCTCTGGGCATTGCAGCGGGGGGAACAAAAGCTAATACATAAACCAAAGAAGATGACTTGGTCTGGGTTAATAACAGTAGAGAAGGAAAGAAGTGCGAAGATTCTGGATCTATGTTAAAGGCAGAGCTAAGCAGATTTGCTAATGAACCGGTGGTGGCAGCTGAAGAAAAAAAAGAGAGAGAAAGAAATAAAAGAAATTACTGTCAAGTCACATGGAAGCTTCCGGATTAGTGTCACACTTAGAACGTGACACTGGGACTCCCACATTACTTCTCCAAAGACAGCTACACCCCAAAGAGAGAAGTGTTGGTTACTCACTGTTATCAAGTGTCCTTTGGGAGCTAAGGCACTACCAGAGGGAATGCTGTGAAACAGAGTATGAAAGAAATGGATGGGATGAATCTTTTTCCCTTGAAGTTTATGAACCTATAGCTGAGATGGGACAAAAACAAAGATATATATAAATGTGACTTTATATGCTTGATCACTGACATGAATGCATACTCTGATAAATAAAATAGGCTGTTGTGCTTGTTGTGGTTTCAGCAAGAATTATACCTCTAGTAAATTACACTCAAACATCCAACTCAGTGTTTATAATTACAAGATCAGGAAATGACCACAGTTAAAAATATTAATGCACAGAGGGAAGTCGATTCACATGCCCATCTTTAGCCTTCATAGTTATATAATGGCATGTCACTCTGAATGACAGGCTCATCAGTCTGTTTTATTCTAGAGCTGAATTTACCCAGCACCCAAAAAAAAAGGCATCTGAATAATGGGCTACATTTTCACTTGTCCCACCTGTGTTTTGAATTCTGTCATATTGACAGAACAGAGGGAAACAGAAGAAACTTTCCTCCGAGGGAAGCTACTCAAGACAAATTTTCCATCAGATTGACTCAAGAATAGAACTGGAAGAATTTCAGATTCTTAGGAGTCACCTTAGTCACTTTACCTAAAACAAGATTGTTATACATAAACATGTACTCTAAAAGTAGAGAAAATTTCAAAACCTAGATAATTATGGCATTTTTCTAAATTAAGAATCATTCCATACTGGTAATTTATGAGATTCTGGAAAGCTTTACTTCTGACCATAATAAAATCAGAGAATGAAAATAATTATCAAATTTAGCAGATTTTTTATTCTACATAATTTATACCTATTGAAACTCAGCAAGCTTCAGCAAATTGTTAACTAATCAGTTAATAACTTTTCTTGCTCTCTCTCATGATTAAACTGTGATTGCTAATTTTGTGTTTTTCACAGTCTCAATCACGACCAGGAAGAATAAGAATTTAACAATCTATTCAACTGCCAAAGAACCTACAGGTCAATATATTAATGGTACTGGGAAAACTTACTTCCTTCTTTAAAAAAGGAGTGACATATAGACTTCAAGGGCTAGAAGACCTAGGAATCCATTCTCTCACCTGGAACTGCCAACAAAGGAATCAAGGCAGAGTAATGGTTAAGAACATGGGAATCGGAGTCAGATACTGAGATTTAAACCCCGCTACTGTGTGTTCTCTGAGTGGAACCACTGGCATATTATTTAAGCTCCCTCAAATGTAAAATAAGAATTCTAAATTCAACCCATAGAGATTAAATAAAATAATGTGTGTTAAGTTTTGGGCCCAGTGCTAGACATACCATATTCTAAACTGGCTAAAAGGATTATCTAAGAAACCCTCAAACTGTCTGTGTAGTTTACCATGACTGCCTCTTTCTCCAGGCTACACAGTTCTCAAATTGTGCTCATTCCCTATTCCTTTGTTTATGCCTTCATTTACCTAACAATTGTTTATGGAACAATTATTCTTGCCAGATGTTGGGCCAAAGGCTAAAGACATAGCTATAAACATGATAGATGGGTTCTCCACCCTTATGATTTTATAGCCTATTTAGCGTTGAAGATCGAAGACCATACAGTATGATATTTGCCTTGCTGTGAGAAATTCAGGCTATAATTGCATCCCCTAGCACAGGTTAGGCTGAAACCTGAACTTGAGGGTCACAGAAAGCTTTCTGTGGTCAGTGTGCTTAAGTGGCAAATAAAAGGGGAAGTAGGAGTCACTAGGAGAAGGGAAGAAAAATAGTACTTCAAGCAGAAAGATCATTATGAGCAAAAGCCCATGAATAAAAGACACAAGTGCAGTATTCACAGTGCTGAAAGTATAAGGCTACGAGAGATAGTTGTGGAAAAAGAGCAGGGCCAAGTCATAAAGATACCTATTGCTTTTTTCTACCCAGTAACCACCAACCTGCCTCTCACTCTACCTAAATGATTTTTATAGTACCTGCCGTGTGTTCACCAGATCCCACTCCCTCTACAGCCGGTTAGTCCTGAAGCAGACACTGATCCAAGCTGCACCAATGACCACGTTCCCTAGGACTATAGGTCTTCAAGGTGATGAGAGCAGTGTTATTCTTCCTGTGCTGGATGGAGCAGTAAGATATAAATTCGGGAGTTACCAGCTCATGGTTTATGTCATGTGGAGAAAGTGAGTCAATGCAAGAGAAAAGGATGAGACTCAGAGAATCAGGGGTTAAAGACAGCAGTTGGGTCTTGACTGTGTTTCCGTCCCTATTTCCAGCTGCTACTTCCTTAATGCCACTTCTACCATCCACATGGCTTGCTTTTCCCATGAGTACCCCATTACCCTTTCAATAAATTTCTTTTTACTTCGCCTGGTATGAACTGGATTTTTAATCAGCAATTTTTTTAAAGAACTAAAGGAATGATGCTAAAGCTGAAACTCCAGTACTTTGGTCACCTCAAGTGAAGAGTTGACTCATTGGAAAAGACTCTGATGCTGGGAAGGATTGGGGGCAGGAGGAGAAGGGGACGACCAGCTGGATGGCATCACTGACTCGATGGACGTGAGTCTGAGTGATCTCCGGGAGTTGGTGATAGACAGGGAGGTCTGGCGTGCTGCAATTCATGGGGTCGCAAAGAGTCGGACACGACTGAGCAACTGAACTGAACTGACTGAACTGAAAGTATCAATTCAAAAATTTTTAAGTTTACTTTTTTCACTCATTCTCTATTCAAAAAAAACTCTCATTTTGTGTTAAATTCACAAGATATTTGTGTTAGGAGACCTCGTGTTCAGTAATGAAAATAACAAACAAAAGAAGGAATGTTCCCACAAGCCTGATTTATAACAATAACAGGAGATCAGAACCAATCTCCATTCTACATCCTCTGAGAAAATTTCCTAGGGTGAAGTATGTTAGTTTGGTAGATCTGGCAATTAAAACTATTTCCTTAACTATCCAAGTCTTTGATGTACGAACTGGTTATGAGAAAGAGCGCAGACTGATTAAAAAGCTCTCTGACAAACTATTCACTATTAGTATCAGTCATTATAAATTATAAACTTGGAAAAATGAGTCTTGTTAGGAAAAAATTGGGTAATACATCTTGAGAGCTTGAAGTCCTGACACTTTTTCAGAATTCAAAATGTTCAGAATAATGATCCATGAAGCTGCCTTACTTTTCTTGCCTTTATTTTACAAATAAAGATCTATAAAAACAATTAATTCTCCATAATGATCAAAATTGATTGCTTCATGTGAAAAAAAATGTTCTATATTGCTAATTATTAGAGAAATGCAAATCAAAACTACAATGAGGTGTCACCTCACAGTAGTCAGAATGGTCATCATCAAAAAGTCTACAAACAATAAACTCTGGAGAGCATGTGGAAAAAAGGGAGCCCTCCCACACTTTTGGTGGCAATGTAAATTGGTGCAGCCACTGTGGAAAACAATATGGAGGTTTCTTAAAAAACTAAAAACAGAACTACCATATGATCCAGCAATCCCACTTTTTTTTATTTTATTTTATTTTACTTTACAATACTGTATTGGTTTTGCCATACATTGACATGAATCCGCCACGGGTGTATACGAGCTCCCAATCCTGAATCCTCCTCCCATCTCCCACCCCATATCATCTCTCTGGATCATCCCCATGCACCAGCCCCAAGCATCCTGTATCCCGTATCGAACATAGACTGGAGCTTCATTTCTTACATGATAGTATACATGTTTCAATGTCATTCTCCCAAATCATCCCACCCTCTCCCTCTCCCTCAGAGTCCAAAAGTCTGTTCTATACATTGTGTCTCTTTTGCTGTCTTGCATACAGGATCAACATTACCATCTTTCTAAATTCCATATATATGTGTCAGTATACTGTATTGGTGTTTTTCTTTCTGGCTTACTTCACTCTGTATAATAGGCTCCAGTTTCATCCATCTCATCAGAGCTGATTCAAATTTATTCTTTTTAATGGCTGAATAATACTCCATTGTGTATATGTACCACTGCTTTCTTATCCATTCATCTGCTGATGGACGTCTAGGTTGTTTCCATGTCCTGGCTATTATAAAGAGTGGTGCAATGAACATTGGGATACATATGTCTCTTTCAATTCTGGTTTCTTCGGTGTGTATGCCCAGCAGCGGGATCAGCAATCCCACTTCTGAGCATGTATCTGGAAAAAACACAATTCAAAAAGATACATGCATCCCAATGTTCACTGCAGCACTATTTACAATAGCCAAGACATGGAAGCAACCTAAATATCCACTGACAGAGGAAGGGATAAATAAGATGTGGCATACACAGACAGACAAACAATGCAATATTGTTCAGTCATGAAAAAGAATGAAATAATACCATTTGCAGCAACATGAATGGACCTAGAAATTATTATCATACCAAAGGAAGTCAGCAGAGAAAGACAAATACCATACAATATCACTTATATATGGAATTTTTTTAAATAGTACAAATGAATTTATTTACAAAACAGAAACAGACTCATAAAACAAACTATGGCTATCAAAGGGGAAAGGTTGGGGGAGGAATAAATGAGATTGGGATTAACATATATACACTACTATATATAAAATAGATTATCAACAGGGACCTACTGTATAGCACAGGGAACTCTACTCAATACTCAATACTCTGAAATATCTTATGGGAAAAACAAAACAAATATATGCATAACTAAACCACTTTGCCATACACCTGAAACTAACACAGCATTGTAAATCAACTGTGTGTGCATGCTCAGTGAGGTCTAACTCTTTGCAACCCCATGGACTGAAGCCCATCAGGCTCCTCTATCCGTGGGATTCTCCAGGCAAGAATACTGGACTGGGTAGCCATTCCTTTCTCCAGGGGCTCTTCCTGATCCAGGTATTGAACCCAGTTATCCTGCACTGTGGATTCTTTCCCAGCTGAGCCACCAGGGAAGACCCTTGGTGGCAGCAATGGTTCAGTGGTTAAAGCAATAGACTTGAAATGCAATGAAGTCTCCCCATGTAGGTTCAAACCCTGCTTCTGGGGAAATGGTTGGCTTTAGGCTTTAGGCTTCCCTGGTGTACGTGCTCGCAAAGAGTGGGATACGACTGAGCAATGAACACTTTCAAATAAACTATATTCCCATAAAAAATAATAAAAATTGATTGCTTCAGTCTCATCACAGTTTATTCAAAGCAGAGGAAAGATGATACTTCACAGATTTTCTATCCTGTGCAAGATACATAGAGCAGGACTTTGACACATGTTATTTCACTGAATCCTCACAGCTTATTTACAGAGGAGGAAACCAAAGTTCAAAGATGTTGCTCTGTCTCCTAAAGGTTATGCAAGCATTTAAAACAGAGAAGATAGTCTTTTAGATTCCAAAGCACATGCTTGGAATAATAAAGTCCTAATCATTCAGCAGCTTCAATTACTAATCATTATTCAAAATAAATGGATCAAAAAATAAATAAATGGGTCAGTGGCAGACTTTGAAAATATTTAAAAAGAAAGATGGCATAATATTCTTCAGTAGAAAGGGAAAACTAAAAAATTTATAATTGGGAAATGGTTTACTAAGAACTGTACCTAATAAATAAGAACAGGTAAGAGCCAAAGTGAAATGAATATTTTGATCAGCTAATGATGATTCTTTTCAAATTGTGGTGGGGGGGTAGAGGGGAGAAAATGTTGGTAATAGCTTTTTTATTTTTCAATTTTCTGTTGCTCACTTTGTTTTAGGTTATTAAATAAGTTGTATTAAATCTGCTTTACAGGCAAAGATTTAATACTAGCAAACCACAAAAAGAAATGCATTCATTCAGCTTCTGCTTTACTTCCATCTCAGTTCAGTCCAGTCGCTTAGTCGTGTCCGACTCTTGCGACCCCATGAATCACAGCATGCCAGGCCTCCCTGTCCATCACCAACTCCCAGAGTTCACTCAGACTCACGTCCATAGAGTCGGTGATGCCATCCAGCCATCTCGTCCTCTGTCGTCCCCTTCTCCTCCTGCCCCCAATCCCTCCCAGCATCAGAGTCTTTTCCAATGAGTCAACTCTTCGCATGAGGTGGCCAAAGTACTGGAGTTTCAGCTTCAGCATCACTCCTTCC
>SJYV01041078.1:610793-641953 GCA_006410875.1 Neotragus pygmaeus | reverse complement strand
ACTCCTTTTCCTATTTGGAACCAGTCTGTTGTTCCATGTCCAGTTCTAACTGTTGCTCCTGACCTGCATACAGATTTCTCAAGAGGCAGGTCAGGTGGTCTGGTATTCCCATCTCTTGAAGATTTTCCACAGTTTATTGTGATCCACACAGTCAAAGGCTTTGGCATAGTCAATAAAGCAGAAATAGATGCTTTTCTGGAACTCTCTTGCTTTTTCCATGATCCAGAGGATGTTGGCAATTTGATCTCTGGTTGAACATATGGAAGTTCATGGTTCACATATTGCTGAAGCCTGGCTTGGAGAATTTTGAGCATTACTTTACTAGTGTGTGAGATGAGTGCAATTGTTCAGTAGTTTGAGCATTCCTTGGCATTGCCTTTCTTTGCGATTGGATTGAAAACTGATCTTTTCCAGTCCTGTGGCCACTGCTGAGTTTTCCAAATTTGCTGGCATATTGAGTGCAGCACTTTCACAGCTTCATCTTTCAGGATTTGAAATAGCTCAACTGGAATTCCATCACCTCCACTAGCTTTGTTTGTAGTGATGCTTTCTAAGGCCCACTTGACTTCACATTCCAGGATGTCTGGTTCTAGATGAGTGATCACACCATAGTGATTATCTTGGTCGTGAAGATCTTTTTTGTACAGTTCTGTGTATTCTTGCCACCTCTTCTTAATATCTTCTGCTTCTGTTAGGTCCATACCATTTCTGTCCTTCATATAGTCCATCTTGGCATGAAATATTCCCGTGGTATCTCTAATTTCCTTGAAGAGATCTCTAGTTTTTCCCATTCTGTTGTTTTCCTCTATTTCTTTGCATTGATCACTGAAGAAGGCTTTCTTATCTTTTCTTGCTATTCTTTGGAACTCTGCATTCAGATGCTTATATTTCTCCTTTTCTCCTATTGCTTTTACTTCCATCTACTCCATCTAAAAGCTCTGTTGTCACACTGGGAAAGGTGAAACTAACATTGGTTGGAGGAAATTGAAATCACAGATGGATCAGGTGGTTGTAAATGAGGACCCAGGTGTTCTAAAGGAGTTTTAAGCAGACAAAGAACAGTGCAAAGAACAGAGAACTGCTGTTAGTAACCTCTGAAGAATCGGATAAGAAAAACGATAATCCCCTTTCTCACAAAATAAAGAAGTGGGTTCTACAAGCTCCAGTGTTTGCATTAAGTTGCTCAGTCGTGTCTGACTCTTTGAGACCACACGGACTGCAGCCCGCCAGGCTCCTCTGTCCATAGAATTTTCCAGGCAAGAATACTGGAGTGGGTTTCCATTTCCTTCTCCAGGGGATCTTCCCAAGCCAGGGATTGAACCTGGGTCTCCTGTGTTGCAGGTTGATTCTTTACTGTCTGAGCCACAGGGTTTAAGTGGCTTAAACACCCAAAGAGAAACAGAAGGCTTAATGCAGCCTACTAGCACCGCCATGGCTGCATGGCTGGCCAGGAGGTGACAGATGAAATCAAACCCGTTCCTTCCCTAACTTCACGTTTGTGCTTCAGCGGGGTAGACAGGAAGGGAAGTAGATGGTCACTCCATGTCTGCACAGAAAGCAAGGATTTAGAGAAAGATCCATAAAACCATCGCTGTTGAACAGTTGAAACTCTCTGGGCATTGAATGATTATAAGCATTCAGCCCCAAGTCCTCATCTATAAGTACACAGTAGATGAAGCACTTGAAAAGTTAATTTTGATACATACACACATTTATATATATATACACATAGATATAAATACACGTCAGCTTTTGCTAAAACTACTTTAAATATTGAAAATAAAGGTCTGACATTCCCAGTACACAAGCCTCCCCCAGCATTCTACATGGGAATATACTTGAAAGTACATCACAGGGCCATTTGATGTAAAATACTCCTGAAAGGGAAATTTCAGTAAGAACAAATTGTATATGAACAAAATTAACAGAAAGACATTGCTATCTAGCTACATGGCTTTTGGGTTCACTTTTCCAACAAAAGGTCCCAAGTTCCATGTGTCATTTGTGGTACTGGGTACGAGACACTTATGATGTGTGAGATTAATTCTGTCATGTTTCTGCTTAACACTGAAGAACTGTCAACCCCATTTCAAGAGAACATTGGCACGTGGAGTCTGACTCATGCTAAGAGTTGAAAATTATAACCTTTCAGTAGCACATTTGTCTTCATTTCCCAATTTATTTGTATCATTTTCAGACTGCAAGGCATTTTTATAGTGTACATATATTACTGCAGTTACATAAAAGTCACATTTCATTCTAAAGCAAAGATGGATGACAGACAGGCTGTCATTCTCCATTCCCCCAGAGAAAACAGACTGTGGCGTATGAGTTTACCGATGTAATCTGAGATCGCAATTGCAGTGAGATAAAGAAACCGTTCAGCAGGCATCAGGATACTAAACTGGGAATCAAGAGGCACAGTTGTATTACTAAAATTCACGATGTAACTTCAAACATATTAACTTTTTATTATTCATCTTCCTTTTTGATAAAGTGAGAATGATATTCCATGTCTTCTCTCTCTCCTGGGGATGTTCTAATGCTGGAGGACATGAGGCTAGAGACCAGGGAATCAGCAGAGATACTCAAGGTCTCTGCCTATTTCCTTCCTTTAACTTGTTCATCATCATAATAAATTATCTCCAGTGCACTTATGCCTCTTATTCCATGCCTGCATCTCAGTATTTTCTCAATGATCTTATGTGTGGCTTTATGTATTTTTTTAAATTTTACTGAAAAATATTTGATTTACTTTTGTCTCTTTTTTGTTGTTGTTGTTTTCTAATTTAGTTGGCTTTTATAATGATTTTTATTAGTGAGTTTTTTTTTTTTAATTTAGAGGGGAAAAAATAAGTCTAAGCCACAGGTATTTACAAACTGGGATTGTAGGGAAAGATAAATCCTGAGGTTAGCTGAAAGATTAATCCACTGAATTCTCTGATACTAGTGAGTAATACTATGTGCAAATTATTTCAAACTGGCAGGAATAAGTTTGTCAACAATGTGGTTGGTGCCCCATATCCGGTGGATCCTCCTTGCTAACCATTTCCTTGCCTGTCTGCTCAGATCGCCACCGCCAACACCACAGCTCTTTGCCTGAGGGCTTTCTCTGACCACAGGCACCTTCTCTGCTCCTACTGGGCCAACCAGGAATACCAGGGAATTGATGCTCCCCCAGGACAGTCTTCAACCAATGACTGACAGGAGCTGATGAACAGACACTCCAACTCTGGCCTCATTTTCAGACCAATCAGCTCTCAGATGAGCCAACCAATCAAAGCGACTAAAGGCATCTGACCTGCAAAACCAGAGCAAGTACATGAGAAGAGTTCCCCTAATCCTATCCCAAAAGGACCTATAGCCATTTACCCACATAACTGTACACCGAGGAGAAGAGAGTGACCAGATCATTCAAAGACTGTTTGGTAGAGGGTCCGAGTGAATCACCAAATGACCCCCTAGTAGGGTAGAGGCAGCGAAGAGGAAACTAGGTGACAAATGGAGAATGGGCTCGAGTCTGTCTCAGTGGGTTGTCCTCTCCATTCCCAAACGTGTAATTAAGATGATATTCTTATCCTAGATCAACCTCCCACATTAGTTTAGATCTGCGAGTAAGAATGTGGATGGGCCAGTGGTGATGGGAAGGCTTCTACCAGAAGAAACAGTAAAGGTTCCACCAAACTCTCTTTTCCTGAGCAGGTCAAGAAAAGAGTGTCTACATCGCCAGAGTTCACTGTCTCTGATAATTATAAGTAGCTGGGGTTGCTGCTACATAATGGGGCATGAAAGAACAGGTCTAGAACCCAGAGAATTCATCAAAGTCCCTCTTGATATTTGATATGTCCATGCTGTCCAGGAAGTGTAAACAAGATGTTTTAACTACTGAATCACTAAGACTCTAGCCAGGGGCCCATAGGAAATGAAGGTGTGGGTTCCCCAGCTCTGTAAGCAACCTCCATGTTCTTAAGTGCTGGCTAAGGGAGATCTAGAGGGCATGATGAAGAGAGGAGATGATAAATAGCAGTTATGTCCTGGAAACCAAGGGCAACAGCAGGGACCATAGCTTGTCCACTGACTCCTAGTGACCGGCCTCAAACTTGAAGAAACAGTATGAAATAAAGTTAAAATGGGACACCTGAGAGGCCAAGAACTGACTGTAGCAGAAACCATCAAGGCCTTGCTGCACCCCCTTGACATCATTTCTTTTTTTTTAATTTATTTATTCTAATTGGAGGCTAATTACAGTATTGTGGTGGGTTTTGCCATATATTGACGTGAATCAGCCATTTCTTTCACTCAACTGTCAGCACCCTGCCTGAGGGCTTTTTCTACTCTGCAGAGATGTGGGACACGCCAGGGAATTAACCAACCCACCTGCAGCACCCATCCTCCAAAACCAAGGGGAGCTGGCAGACAAATACCCATATCCCTCCTTCCTCCAGTGAGATAACTCTGAGTCCCAGCGTCTCCACTAGCTCACAGACTTCTCCGAGGAATTAAACTCCTACTGCCTTGGGTGGTATTCTGTTGATAACACATCCTTTTAGGGCTACCCTTCCATCTTCTTTCATTTGCCTAATCCTCCAAAGTGTTTTCTTTTATCATATTCCAAATAAACTTCAAGTCTTATCTCAGATTTGTTTTTGAGGGGTACATACTTGTTAGGGATATATATTCTGCTAAACAATTGCAAAGGAAGAGGTAGTTACTGGATAACATCTCTTCTGTAAATAAGCAAAGGAGATTCACTCCTCTCCCATGTGTAAATTCATTTGTTCATCTCCTCCTTAAGGGACCAAATACAGGTGGAGCTTTTTCCTTTAGATCTCCATGTTCTCCTTGATAAACGACTGGTAGCAGCTATGGAACTTTGAAATTTTTCACTTCAGGTGGAAATAATCTGAACATGAATGCATGCAGAAAGGAAAGGGTATGTCATAACAGGTAATTTATTCAGCACATTTGCATATCAGATCCTCTGTAATATGCCTTGCATACATTACTACTTCCTTTTCTTCTCACAGCAACTTTATGAAGTAGTGAAGATTGTTATCCCCACTTTCCTGGTGAGAAAAAGAAAGCATGGAGAGACCACATGGCTTGGAAGATTCAAGTTTGGGCATGACTGCCTTTGGGCAGGTAATTCTATGCATGCACTTTCCCCTATGCTACGGAGACTCCTTACAACAAAATAAAACAGCCTTTGTACATCTCCTAGGTTTGTACCTTGGAGCACAGACCAACTAGTACAATCCCCCAAACCAGGACTGCTAAAAAGCCTGAGAAAGAATATAGTTGTGAGAACAAGGAGGAAAATGTCTTAATAAATGTAGTTTGTACTTTCCAGAATCCAGTCATCACCTGCACTGCTCAGCTGCTACAAAGCAAATAATCTAAATCTACCCAACATGCATAAATTGCTGAAAGTATGGGAACACAGGTAACTCACAATAATGCCTTACTCAAAGTTTTCCTTTTAGCTGTAAATACATGTAACTCAAGAAAAAAGACAGGGATAAAAATAAAGTGTGACATCAAAACATATCCAGAAGAGGAAAAATTGATTTAAAAATTGAAAAAAAACTTCATCGAAAGCAAAGAAAAAAAAAACTTCTGCTCTATGAAATATCCTATGAAGAAGATGAAAAGATAAGCTATAAACTGGAAGAAAATATCTGCAAACCACATATTTGACAAAGGACTTGAAGGACTTGTATCTAGAATACATAAAGAACACTTACAACTTGGTTTAAAAAAAAAACAGAAATAAACATCTAGAAAATGGACAAAAGACATGAACAGACATTTCACTGAAGAGGATAAACAGATGGCAAATAAGCACACGAAACAATGTTCAGTCCCATTAGCTGCTAGGAAAATGCAAATTAAAACCCTAATGAGCTATCATTACACACCTCCCAAAATAGCTAAAGTAAAAACTAGTGATAACCCCAAATGCTGATGAGAATGTGGAGGGTGTGGATCACTCATACACTGCTGGTAAGAATGTAAAATAGTACAGCCTCTCTGGAGAAGAGGAGAGCAATTTTTTACAAAAAGTAGCATGTGCTTACCGTATGATCCAGCAGCTATCCTTGGGCACTTACCATGTGATCCAGCAGCTATTATTAGGCATTTATCTCAGAGTAATAAAAAGCTATAGTCACACAAAAATGTGTACACAAATAGCCATAAAAACTTTACTCATAATATTGCCAAAGTGGAAGCAATCCAAATGCTTTTCAACCAGAAAATTAACAAGTGGTAGTATATCCATCTGATGGAATAATACTCAGCAATAAAAAGGAATGACTGCTGATACAGGTAAAAACCTGAAAGGATCTCAAGAGACTTATGATAACTGAAAAAAAAAAATCTCAAAAACTTATATACTGTAGGAGTCTATATAGTATTCTCAAAATAATAAGATTATAGAGATACAGAACAGATTAGTGGTAACCTGAGTTATGGAGGAGGGCAGGAAGCAGAGCGGCTGTGGTCGTAAAAGAGTAGCACAAAGGCTCCTCGTGATGGGCCTGTTCTCTATGCTGGATGTGGTGACAGTCCCACCATTATACACAAGCGATAAACTGCATGGACCTGAATACACACACACACACACACACACACACACACACACACACNAAAAATTTATTCCCATTCTTATCCTCAATAACTGCACTGAGCACTAATCAAGAGTTAGATGATTGAAATTGTTGGTTGCCGATAACATCATTAATGTACTGAAGTTGCTATTACAGACATCATCATTAACAAACAAACTCAGGTCCCTTCTACAGGGCAAGACGAGCTAACAGGCCCACGAGTGATGGACCACCTAGCCAGAGTATCCTAAACCAGAGACATCCCGACTCCTGAAATCACAATTTAGAAATGTCATAATGATTAATCCCAGCCTCCATATTCTTCTCCCTTAAAAACAAAAAACACCTCCTTACTCCAAGACCAAGTGGAGTAGACCTGAGGTTTATCTCCCACCCCCTCACTTTCCATCCCCACAACTGCTGTCAGCAGACTGGCTTTGCTACATGTCAGCCAGTGGACCCAAGTCCAGTTTGGTACTACCGCCAAGCTGTCATTGGACTCAAAATTTCCAGGACACAGGACATTCTTCACAGACTGTAAATTTGAAATAATCCTTGCAGCAAAAGGTCTTAGAAATGAAGCCATGTTAACCTTGATCTTTGAAAGAAGAACAGAGAAGCTGCCCTTGCTCTCCAGTGATGAATCCCTTGTCAGCTTGAAAAGACTGGATTACTGAGCCCCCTGGGGGAGATGGAAGAGACTCAGAGGCCCCACACCTGGCAAGCACAGTAAGGCGTTCAGTACTCACTGTGGAGAGGAAGAACTCCCCCAGGGCTCTCTCTCAGCCCTCCAGTCATAGCTGCCCTGGAGCTGAGAGAAGGTATGGAGGGAATGGCTTGCCCATCTAAGTGCACAGCACTTGAAGTGATGCCCCAGACTCCCAGGGCTTCCACTGGATGAGGCAGAAACAGCAGATGTGAGCCCACAGTAACAAAAGCAGGGTGGCCATGACTAAAGAGGAACATCGTGCCTCCAGGTAGGACCCCAGGCGTGGCCAGCCTCGCAGTCACTACCCTTTATCGAGTGCTCACGAGGCCCCAGGATCCCTGCGAAGGTATTTCCAAACCTTACCTCAGTCATCATTCCAAAGAGATGAAGAGAGTACACTCACTTATCCCTACTTTACAAAGGAGGAAACAGACGCTCAGAGGGGTTAAGCAACTTGCTTAATATCACGCAGCAGATCAGTGCTGAGGTGTATCGAAATTCAAAGTCCATGTTCTTAATCACTACAACATGCTACTCCTCATACATGGGAGGTATGGATTAGTCAAGAAGGTATGGATTATGCCTGGCAGAAAGGTGAGTCTCAGCGGCATCTCTCTACACAGGTGATGTGGAGGGCATGGGACTCTGCGCTGAAGGAGGGGAAGGCCACCTTGCAGGTGTGGGGTCAGGTTAACACCTGATGACTCTTCTTTGAATTCATGTGGCTGACTGGGGGGAGGCTGTTTGATGAGCATGATACCTGCCAATCAGTTGTGAAAGAGAAAGACAGTTATGGTCACCTACTGGTGAAAGGTACAGAAGAAGGGAAGAAAAAGCAAGCTTTATCAGGGTACATATACACACCACTTCAGTCTAACCTTCACAGCACAGAGGCCCAGAGAGGTTGACTTTGGAATTGTTCACATAGTTGGTAAGAAGCAAAGAAAGGATCCAACTCAGGACACAATATCCCAAGTACTAGGTGGCTGCTCTAGAGACCTTTCTCAAACCGATGATCCTGCACCCCTTCCCAATAAAGTCTTTTGGTTTGTCAGTATGTGTCTCCTCAGACAACTCATTTTCCAGTGTTAGACAAGAGCCCACTCTTAGGCCCTAGAAGGGGTCCCCTCATCATCTACACTACCCTAGGCTGTAAATTCCTGGAGGGCAAAGAATTCTCCTCTTTGAATTCACACATGCAATAAATATAAAGCAACTAGTAACCATTATAACCATCCACAAAAGAAGGAACCAACTCCAATCTCTTAATTCCCTACAAGAAGTTCAATACTTTAAACTTTTTTCAAATACAGTATTAAATACATGTGCACACATATAAAAGATTTTCAAATGGTCAGAAAAGAATGAAGAAGTCTCCTTCACATCCTAGTTGCACAACTGCCCTAACCTTCAGAAATAGTCACTACATCTTATTCTAGATCATTCCAGAAATGTATGCATAAGCAAGAATATCTTATGTATATCCATGAATTATATGCATATATATTATGAATATATATATTCCTGCATATATGTATATATCTACATATTCTTCCCATTTATATAAATGAAAGATACTGTGCTACTTGGGATTCCCAGGTGTCTCAGCATTTAAGAATCCGCCTGCCAATGCAGGAGACATGGGTTCAATCCCTGGGTTGGAAAGATCCCCTAGAGAAGGAAATGGAAACCCACTCCAGGATTCTCACCTGGGAAATCCTATGGACAGAGGAGCCTGGTGGGCTACAGTCCATGGGGTCACAAAAATCGGACACTGCTTGGCGACTAAACAACTTTTCTACTTATTCTCCATTTGCCACTCCCATTCTCAAGCCATTTTACGTCCTATTTGCCCCCAAGAGGTGGCCCCTATGTACTTCATTACCCAGTCTCCCTTGCTGGCTGGTTTCCAGTTGAGTCTCCAATGACTGGCACAGAAGGAAGGAAGTTGGAGGATGGAAAGAGAGAGAGGTTTGGGTATCGCTTCTTTCCCTGTTCTGGCCCCCTGTCCATGATGGTAGCTGCACACCTCCACACCTAAAGCTCCAACATGCAACCCACACTCCAGGCTCCAGCATTCAGCCCCTTTAGCTCCAAGGATGTATCTTAATCTAGGTTTCCAGGAAACAGACTGAGATGGGGAGGTACATGCGCATAGCTTAATGAGGAGCATCTTAGGAGACATAACTGTAAGGAAAAGAAGAAAGCAGGACTGGCCAGAAGAAGTTAACATGAAATACAATTCAATGAGACCTCCGTTGATGCCACAGGGAGCTCTGGAACTGTGGTGGTCCTTCAGAAATGCCCCAAATTGAGAAAAGGGGGTTGGGCTTTTGTAGGCCTGCATCAGAGAGTCATTGACCATGGCCGTCCCCGGGAGAGAGTGTAACCTGAAAGAAGCTGTCCCTTGTGATGGCTGAAGGCAACCAAGTGAGCGGATAGCTGTGAGCCAGCTGGGGTTGATATTCTCAGCCCCTGGGAACAGGTGCATCAGCCCTAGAAAGGAGACCTGGGTGGAGAGCCTCCGTTTCCATTATAAGGAGGCAGTGGCTTCTCCCGCTGATGCTGGTGTCTAAATGCCTCTGCCCATACCGCTATACACAGTCCATTCATTACAGTCTCAACATCTGAACCAGCTGGGGAAATTTTTGTTTCCCGATGGGATCCTGATCAACACACCTACAATATATGAAACCCCTGCCTCTACTCACACACACAGACTCACACTTTCATTTAATATGCCTTGAAATACATTCCATCTCAGTCTGTAATTATCAAATGGCTGCACTGTGATTCACTGCTTTAACAGAATATAATGCAATTACCAACTGCTTAGACACTGAGGCTAATTCCAGCTCTGTTCTTGCAAACAATTCTGCAATGAGCTTTTGTGCACACCAACAAGAAAAGGATAAATACCTCAGAGTGAAACTACTGGATCAAAGAGTATGTACCTTTTAATTGTGATAGATATTGCCTCCATGAATGAAAGTGAAGTCGCTCAGTCATATCCGACTCTTCACGACCGCATGGACTATATCCTACCAGGCTCCTCTGTCCATGGAGTTTTCTAGGCAGGAGTACTGGAGTGGGTTGCCATTTCCTTCTCCAGGGGATCTTCCCGACACAGGGATTGAACCCGGGTCTCCCACACTGCAGGCAGACGCTTTACCCTCTGAGCCACCAGGGAAGCCACCATGAATAGTTTACCTCACTATCTGTTATCGTGAGCATATGAGAGTGGCTGTATCAGTACCACATGTGTTCACNCCCGACACAGGGATTGAACCCGGGTCTCCCACACTGCAGGCAGACGCTTTACCCTCTGAGCCACCAGGGAAGCCACCATGAATAGTTTACCTCATTATCTGTTATCGTGAGCATATGAGAGTGGCTGTATCAGTACCACATGTGTTCACTACTTTCAAGGCAGCCAGCTGGATCTGAGATCTCCCAAGTCCATCTTACCTCTTACCCTTCTCGTTCCTCGCCTGCCCCACATGACTTTTTTGGATGTATCCTTATTACTGGCCTGCAGGGAGAACCCAGTAAGACAAGCACGGATTTGCCAGCCATTTTCCCAGCATCTTTTTGTCTTTCCTTCATGTAGACTGACCTGTGATGCTGACTGTGGCCTCAAGGCCATGTGTCGAGTGTGATGAGTGAGGGAATTTCCATCTGTTCTCTCTCCTCTCAGAGTTCAGATCCACTTAGTAATTCCATCAAGTGTCTAGAGCCAGAAAACCGGAAGTTCACCTGGAATAATGAAACTTGGCATGCGTAAATGCACCATACTGTGTACTTAGTAATCAGACCAGTGCCCCACATTCTACACATTCTCACACACTCTATATGGGTTTGCCGCTTGAGGATACTAGCAATCTCACAACGATGCCTTTTTAAATAACAACATCTTAAAGGAGGCATGATCCATGGCAGAAAAAATTCAGCTTCATCAATTCCACCACCTCAGCTCCAAATTTCCCCCTTTAATGCCCTCCTATCCAAGCATAACATATAGCTGCATTTCATCTGTTTTGACTGGGGACACTGATATGTAAATTACACTCTCTAAAATTAGTTCTGGAACATTCTTGGAAAATGGAAGAAAAGTTACCTAATTTCAGGAACATAAAATGAAGGGCTTCCTGTCATTTTATCTAATGCTTTAATCTCTTGGTTTTAAAAGGAGCTATGTTTGATTTTAACAGAAGTGGAATCATCCAGCACAATCTGAGAGGCTTGTCAAAGCCCATCAAACGCTGAGACACAACCAGTAGAAAACAGACAATCTAACCTAGACGAGCCCAAGAGAAGAGAGCAGAGCTTAGAGCTGATGACTTTCAGAAACCAAGGCAGGGCAGGGCAGGGAAGCCTCAGGCTGTTCCAGGACCACAGTAAGAGCTAAGTGCTGCCTTCTTTCCCTTCACCTTACCAGGAACACATGACACAGGGAAGCAGATCTAGGTTCTGATCACTCCAACTAAGTACAATCGTGCTGATTTGGCCAGTGGAATTTGACTGAATAAAACAGTCGGAAGTCCTAGGTGCTACTCCCAGCTCTGCACTCTAAAGCAACGCCTCAGTCACTGAAGTGGAGTCCTCTGTTTCCTCCTCTGTAAGATGCTGAGAGCATCATCTGCCTGGGTGACATCACACGGCTTTTATGAGGATTCAATGAGATACTAGATAGGAAAGCAGTCTGTAAACCAGGCAGTGCTGTACAATCAAAGGGGGCTACTATTTTCTACCCTCATCCAGGGCACCTGCCGTTCAGCAAGCCCAGTCAGAATGATTTGCCCCAGTTTACTTCACATTGTAGAGAGAACTTTCAGAGCAGAGAAGGCCAGCAGCCACTCATTAATCAGACAAACACTTCAAGCTGGTTCTCCAGAACTATGGATGAGTCTGTAATGGTTTATATACAGCTCTCTTATGTTATCCCCAGAGGTGATTAACATGCATGATCAAAGTCAGGAATTTGTTTTTGGCCACAAAACAAAGCAAAACTAATTGGCCCTGTCTTGAAGGCTCACAGAGGGACAAACACAGTAATTCGGGGCTAATTAACACCAGGCCCAAGCCACTTCAGGCTTCCTTGGTGGCTCAGTTGGAAAAGAATCTGCCTGCAATGCAGAAGACCCAGGGTTGGGAAGATCCCCTGAAGAAGGGAATGGCAACCCACTCTAGTATTCCTGCCTGGAGAATTCCAGGGACAGAGGAGCCTGGTGGGCTATAGTCCATGGGATCACAAAGATTATTCATCATACATAAGAATAAATCTCCTTAAGAGTCATTTATATTCATGATCTCCTATCATCCATTCTCTTTTGAACCTGCTCTAATAAGACCCTTCTGTACTGACTGCTTCTCTAAATGAGTTATCAAGACCACCAAAGGGTCTAAGAATGTAAATTGGTGCAGCCACTATGGAAAACAGTATGGAGGTGCCTCAAAAAACTAAAAATAGAACTGCCATATGGTCCAGCAATCCCACTCCTGGGCATGTATCTGGACAAAATTATAATTTGAAAAGATACATACACCCCTATGTTCATTGCAGCACTACTTATGATAGCCGGGACCTGGAAACGGCCCAAACACCCATGAATGGAAAAGGTGAAGTGGTACATACATACAGTGGAATACTACTTGGTCATAAAAAAGAAGAAATATGCCACTTGCAGCAACACAGATGGACCCAGAGATTATCATACTAAGCAAAACAAGTCAAAAGGAGAAATACAAATACCCTATGATATCACTTATATGTGGAATCTAAAATATGACATAAATGAACTTATCCCCAAAACAGAAATACACTCACAGGCATATAGAACAGACTTGTGGTTGCCAAGGTAGAAGGAGGGGGAGAGGGGGAGGTTGGGAGTTTGGGATTGATGCAAACTATCATATATAGGATGGATAAACAACAAAGTCCTACTATACAGCACAGGGAACGATATTCAATATCCTATGATAAACCATAATGGAAAAAAATGTGAAAAAGAATATATGCGTATAACTGAATGGCTCTGCTGTGGAGCAGAAACTAACACAATGTCACAAGTCAACTATCCTTCAATAAAATACATTTTTTAAAAGAGACCACCAAAGGATCTCCACGCCACTCAAGCAAACAATGCATCAGCATCATTTAACACAGTTGATCACTCCCTCCTCCTTAAATCACATCCTAGTTTAGGAGACATTATTCTCTCTTCTATAAAACCTGTGTTACAGAAATTGCTCCTTTTCAGCTTCCTTTGTTGGTTCCATCTTATCCAAATTTTTAAATCATGGAATATCCAGACCCACTCCTTGCTCTATCTACACTCATCCCCTAAAAATCTCCTCGTGACTCATGGCTTTACTCCAAATACACAAACATGACCCTAAACTTTGTGCCTTTCCATCCAGCTGCCTGCTCAGCAGCTCCACATGAGTGCAGAGTAGCTTTCTCATGCCTGGCATGTCCAGAGCAGAATGCTTATTTCACAGCCTACAAAACACATCTGCAAACAGTAACTCCATCCTTACGGCTACTGAAGCCAAAAGCCTTGACATCATCCTTGTCTCTCTCTTCCTCTCTACCATACCTCATACCAAATCCATCAACAGATCTTCTTAGCTCTACCTTCAGAGTAAAACCAGAATCTGGTTCCTTCACAACACCTCTCATCTGTTCCACATCACTTCTCAACTGAATCACTACAACAGCTTCCTACCTCATCTCTTGGCTTCCCACCCTTGACTCCCCAGTCCATTCTCAACACAGGAACCAGGATGATCCTCTGAAAACATGATTCAGATTTATCCCTTCCTTTTTCCCTACCTTCCTCCCTCCCTTTCTTTCCTTTCTCCCTCTCTCTCCCTCATCACCAGAGTTGTCTCAACCTCATTGAAAGAAGAAGCCAATACCCTTTAAGAGAAAAAAGTGATTTTTATTAAAATTAAATCTTCTGTTCTTGGAACACACTGCTAAGAGAATGAAAAGGCATGTCACAGACAAGAAGAAAATATGAGAGGCCAACATCCTTACAACAGTCTCTAAGGCCCTAGAAGAAAGCCTGTAAGCTCCTTCACTTCTTTGATCTCATCTCCTTTTCAAATTGACTTCCCTGGTGGCTCAGACAGTAAAGCATCTGTCTACAATGAGGGAGACCTGGGTTCGATCCCTGGGTCAGGAAGATCCCCTGGAGAAGCAAATGGCAGCCCACTCCAGTACTATTGCCTGGAAAATACCATGGATGGAGGAGCCTGGTAGGCTACAGTCCATGGAGTCACAAAGAATCGGACATGACTGAGTGACTCCACTTTCTTTCTATACCTCTTCAATTCACCTATTCCACCCATCAGTCCTAAGAAAAGTCCTGCTTAAGGGTCTCAGCACTTTGTTCCTTCACCCAGNCACAGTTGATCACTCCCTCCTCCTTAAATCACATCCTAGTTTAGGAGACATTATTCTCTCTTCTATAAAACCTGTGTTACAGAAATTGCTCCTTTTCAGCTTCCTTTGTTGGTTCCATCTTATCCAAATTTTTAAATCATGGAATATCCAGACCCACTCCTTGCTCTATCTACACTCATCCCCTAAAAATCTCCTCGTGACTCATGGCTTTACTCCAAATACACAAACATGACCCTAAACTTTGTGCCTTTCCATCCAGCTGCCTGCTCAGCAGCTCCACATGAGTGCAGAGTAGCTTTCTCATGCCTGGCATGTCCAGAGCAGAATGCTTATTTCACAGCCTACAAAACACATCTGCAAACAGTAACTCCATCCTTACGGCTACTGAAGCCAAAAGCCTTGACATCATCCTTGTCTCTCTCTTCCTCTCTACCATACCTCATACCAAATCCATCAACAGATCTTCTTAGCTCTACCTTCAGAGTAAAACCAGAATCTGGTTCCTTCACAACACCTCTCATCTGTTCCACATCACTTCTCAACTGAATCACTACAACAGCTTCCTACCTCATCTCTTGGCTTCCCACCCTTGACTCCCCAGTCCATTCTCAACACAGGAACCAGGATGATCCTCTGAAAACATGATTCAGATTTATCCCTTCCTTTTTCCCTACCTTCCTCCCTCCCTTTCTTTCCTTTCTCCCTCTCTCTCCCTCATCACCAGAGTTGTCTCAACCTCATTGAAAGAAGAAGCCAATACCCTTTAAGAGAAAAAAGTGATTTTTATTAAAATTAAATCTTCTGTTCTTGGAACACACTGCTAAGAGAATGAAAAGGCATGTCACAGACAAGAAGAAAATATGAGAGGCCAACATCCTTACAACAGTCTCTAAGGCCCTAGAAGAAAGCCTGTAAGCTCCTTCACTTCTTTGATCTCATCTCCTTTTCAAATTGACTTCCCTGGTGGCTCAGACAGTAAAGCATCTGTCTACAATGAGGGAGACCTGGGTTCGATCCCTGGGTCAGGAAGATCCCCTGGAGAAGCAAATGGCAGCCCACTCCAGAACCATTGCCTGGAAAATACCATGGATGGAGGAGCCTGGTAGGCTACAGTCCATGGAGTCACAAAGAATCGGACATGACTGAGTGACTCCACTTTCTTTCTATACCTCTTCAATTCACCTATTCCACCCATCAGTCCTAAGAAAAGTCCTGCTTAAGGGTCTCAGCACTTTGTTCCTTCACCCAGGCTGATTTCTCCCTAGATAGCCATACAGCTTGTTCTGCCTCATGCCTCTACTCAAATGTCACCTCCTAGTGGAATCTTCCATAACAACTGTATTTAAAAACACTCTAATCCCCCTTACTCTTTTTTCCACTGTATGTGTACAATATGGCATATAGCAGACACATAGTGGCCATTTGGTTAACAAATAAGAGAATCCCTTGGACAGAGGAGCCTGGCAGGCTATAGTCCATAGGATCGCAAAGAGTCAGACACAACGGAAGCAAATTAACACACACACATTTAAGCATTCAATTATTTTGAAGTTAGCATATCATGTGACTTCTTAACAGATGATTTCAGATTTTAAAGTTGTATTCCATATTGTCTATCTAGATTTTAGATGGAGAGAGAATATCATAAATCGGGTTCCTACACCATGGATTTGGTATGTGTGAGAAAGTGATTTGAAAGTGCTGTCTCACAAAGTTTTATATGAGATCCTGGACTGAAAATCCTTGACCCCAAATTCTCATAGTGTCAGCAGATTTTCCTCAATGTTTCCTCTTAGAAACTGTCATAAGATAGCTGATTAAAAACAAATTATTTAACAAGTCAGACACTTAACTAGTTGTTCAAGGAAAAAATAATAAGCTTAATCCTAGCTCATTTATACCAACATATATTTTAGGTGGATCAAAGATTCATATGCTAGAAGTAAATCTGCAAAACCACACAAGTGCTTCCTTCCTTTTTTCTTGCTCATGATCATTTGCCTTGGGCTTTTCTCAAGTCCCAGGGTTAAATCTTCATTAAGTCATTTTGCCAATTTAAATTCCAATGCCAATGATTACACTGGAAATGTGCATAGGACACAATTCAGGCTTCTTGAGAATGATTTTCATATTCTCAAAACCTGAAATCTGAGGAGGTACCTCCTTTCCCTATGTCTATAATCGTTTGCATGTGATAGCTGGAACAGTGGTGGCTCTCTGAGGCCAGAAGATTCAGCCTACAAGGATAAACTATCACGCTCAAGATTGCAAAACAAAAAGATGNCGTCTGACTCTTTGCGACCCCATGGACAACTGTAGCCTACCAGGCTCTGTCCATGGGATTTTCCAGGCAAGAGTACTGGAGTGGATTGTCATTTCCTTCTCCAAGGGATCTGCCCGACCCAGTGATCAAACCCAGGTCTCCTGCATTGTAGGCAGATGCTTTACTGTCTGAGCCACCTGGGAAGTCAGCTTCCCCTAAGGAGGGAGGTAATTCCTTCAGCTGAAGGCAGTGCACAGAGCACGACTCAGCTGTGGGCCCTTAGCAACCAATCTGGGCCCCCAAGGCAGTGAGTGCCAAGGTCCTGCAGAGATACTGAAACGACACAGACAACAAACACAGATACCTTTTTCTTCCCCTAGACACATACCAGAGAGAGAACTGACCTTACAAGTACTGGTTAGACTATTGATACCACGGAATCTATTTTTCTTAAAATTTATTTTTAATTGAAGGATAACTGCTTTACAATACTGAGTTGGCATGGGATCTGCTTTGTGTTCTAAGAAATAATTGTGAACACAAGGCTACGTCTGTTTTGTTCCTCACCATTATCTCAACGCGTGCATACTCAGCACGCTGTGCTGTGCTAAGTCGCTTCCGTCGTGTCCAACAGTCGTGTGATCCTATGGACTGTAGCCCGCCAGGTTCCTCTGTCCTTGGGATTCTCCAGGGAAGAATACTGGAGTGGATTGCCAGTCCTTTCTCCAGGGAATGTTCCCGACTCAGGGATCGATCCACCTTCTCTTACATCTAACCTGCATTGGCAGGCGGGTTCTTTACCACTAGCACCACCTGGGAAGCCCTGCATACTCAGCACACAATTTGTGCTAAATAAAAATTTGTTGAATGGATACATAAATTAACAAGTTTTTAGAAGTGGCTTCCGCATTTATTCTTAATTGGATATCACTTGTTCCTATTAAACCATTAACTCCTCAGGGCAAGAGGCTTTCTTAATTATTCCTGTATTTCTAGCATCTAGGGCAAAACCTAGTAGTAATACACTGTCCCTTACTACTATAAAAACGATGGCCCCACCATTACACACAAAACTGTTTTGCAGAACAATCGCTTGATAATATGCCCAGTGAGACAAGAATTCAACCTACTGTATATTGTGTGTCTACTATTTTACCATATACTTATTTTTATGATACTGAAGTTTCCTTTAAGAGAAAAGTGGGAGCAGGGATTAAAAATAATGTCTTTTTTAGAAACAATTACACACTGGACATTTTGCATCTATTATTTCTAATCATTCGGACAGTACAGTTCACCAGTAACAAAAGCTGAGCTCAGAAAGCTTAACAAACCAAAGGGTACCCATCTCGAGTGGTAACTGGAGGAGCTCGGAAGTAAAAGCCTGCTCTGCTGGACTCCAGATCCCATGCTTCCTCCCCCATGCCAAGCTATTTTCTTACTACCACCTATCTCCAATGGTTAGCTTACCAGGACGCTGGAGTTACCGCTGCCATCAGCGTTTCAGCAGGTGCCCTTCGAGGATGCGCCTACTCACAGGCCAGTCCTAGCTCACTAGGCGCTGAGCGACTGTCTGCTGTTACCCAGAGCCCACGCCCTTCCTGAAGATCCCCTGAAGGTGGGGTTAGGCAACTCCGCCCAAGGCAAAGTCAAGGACCCACAGAGAACATCTATCAATATCTTGAACTGCCTGAAGAAGCCCAGCTAAAAAGAATCTTCCTCTTGCCTAGAAACAATGCAGAGGTCTTCAATGTTCAGGTCTTTCTGAAAAGACTGGGAGGCTCCAGGTCCTGAAACAAGATCTTCCTGAGAAATTTCATGGTGGGCTATGGGCTGAGGTTATGAACACCCACCCCTCCCTGTCTCTCTCAACCTTTCACGCACGCACGCACGCACCACACGCAGGCATGCACGTGCGCATGCGTGCACGCTTTCTCTCGCGTTTCTTAGGCACATCCCTACCTAGTCACATCAAAGCTGACTGCTCAGGTTCTTTGCTGCTTCTGTTTACCTTTCCTTGCTTCACACCGCTTCCCAGGGCTTTGAGAACAAGGCAGAGACAGAGCTCGTTTCCTCAGCTAGTGACTGCTAAAATGCCCCTCGGAAGTTACAGTTGTTTTCAGTCTTGGACAATGAACGTTCCCATTTCATGGAACAAACCTATACTCTACTTACAGTTCTGTCCAGGGACCTGAGCTCATCCTGGCTCTGTGTGTACCATGGCCCTCTCGCTGGCTTCAAATAATTCCTCTACCTGGTTCTTAATTCTCGCTTAACCGTTCCCAGGACTCTTCAAAATGGCAGCTTCCCAGCAGCCTTAGTGGCTATTTGCAAATGACTTACTGACCCTGTTCCATCCTTCCTTGGAGATTGATCTGACCGGCCCCACTGGTCCCCTTAGGTGTTAAAGAGTTATCTGGACTAGTCTTAGAAACTGCCTCTGAAAACTGTATATGTTCGGGAGTCCAGATCCAAAATAATAATTCATCTTATCACAATGGGAATGATTCCCAGGAAGGAAAAAACAGGCATAACTCTGTGACTATGTAGTTTTAAGGTGACCTATGGCAGTTAAATACCTTAACCACAGTTCATTATTCGTTTTTGAAAATATGCAGTTTACCAAAAGTTTTAGACTATCACTTAGAGAAAACTGACAAAAATTTTTAAAGTACGTTTTTTTATTTTTGAAGGGAGACAAAAGTAAATAATTTTATGAAACAAGGAATATATGTAGCAAAAAGCTACTAATGTGACTGAGACCTGCTAGGAACAGAATCCCAGAGGACCTGGCAAGGAGTTACACTCCCTCAAGGGTAAATCTCAAAGGCATACTGGGCAGGCAGTGAGGTAAAGGCCCTGAGCTGAAGCCAATTAGTGCTCAATAAACAAACGGGAGCCTTTTGCTTTCTGCCCAATTTCAGTCCTGCCTTCCAAGCAGCTTGGGTGATGAGTTCTTAAGGGAAAAAAAAAAGTTCAAATTCCCAGTTTACAAAGTGGATTCTATGTGATTTGTGCAAGAACAGCATATGTTTTGTTCTGTTCTGTGTCAAAGCTTCTGAATGACAATTTCAGAAAAATGTGCTGAGTCATGAATCCCTAAGGATGAAAGATTTTGAGAACATGCTTGGGGGAGGGCAAGAACTGTGACAGTTGTACAAGTTGTAGATAACAGGCTTATTCTCCTAAATGAGACCCTTCAATACAAACATTTACCCCACTCCTATGCCCAGGAATACTCGATACTTGCCCCAGTATTTAGAAGCCACACACTCAAGAGTAAGGACTATAACAAAAACAATAATAGCTAATATTTATGAACATCGGCCAGTTATACATATAGGGGGATGGGCTTTCAGAGGTTAAATAATTTGCTCACAGTCACCCAGCCACAGGAACTGGAATCACAACCTTAATAAGTATGTACACCATCTTTCCAAATATTATCCATGTACGATTTATAGATCTTGGATATTTAACTGATTGTGGTTAAACTCTTTACTCAAAGAGGCATCTTACTGACATTCTTCAGACACAATTGACGGTAGCACAAAAGGTCCCAAGATTCTTACTAACAAAAGAGAAATGGTACAGCACTGTTCATGTAAATTGTGTATTTTACGTGTTCAATATAATACTCTGTCCAAGTCAAAGAAAAAAGGAGCCATTCTTTTATTCAAAACAAAGTTCTTCATTTTCCGTAACATCCTAGGTTGAGATAATCCTATGATGATTGCTAGAAGTTGAGGCTATCTCAGGTCACAGGACTTTTCAGCCAGCACAAGAAAACTGCTATCCTGCTCGATCGTGACCTCCGGAACTCCTGATTCTTGGGCTTGTTCCTCATGAGGCCTTTAAAAGTTGGTGGCTGGAACTTCTCCTCTGAAGACCTAGTCACCCTAGAGAAAATTAGATCATTAACTGGCTCCTAGGAGGCTCATGAGAGAGAGAGAAAGAGAGGCATGAAGCAGAAAGGAAAATGAGGAGCTGTTTAAGTCAGGGAAGAGGGTCCCTAACAAACTTTCTTATTTCATACATTTCCCAAAATCAACCCTAGGCACTTGAAATGTCAGGAAATATCTTCCAACTCACAAAAGAAAGATCATATTCTAATCAATAAAATTTTATTAAGTGGTGTTTTTAAATACTCGGGAAATAGGCAAGTCATGAATAATTGTCTTTATAAACATGATTCATCTATTCACTACAGGACTGGCTTTGCAGCAATCTTCCCAGCTAGGCCCTATTATCCTAGCCATGTTAGAAATCAAAGGGCTTGCTAGAAATATTTCATTTTGCTTTTGGAAATGACTTCTGTACATCGTTTGTGCCATGACAACTATGTTTTATCCCATACAAAGAGGGTCAGAATCCCCATGTCACAGGGCTATTATGAGGGATGAATAACATAATGTGCCTGGAACATACCAAGAATTCCATTAAGGATTAGCAAGATCAATATTAAGAATTCCAAAGGGGAGTCCATCCCCCTTTCCTCAAAAGGATTCTGTAGGAATGACATTTTAGCTTTTTTGGAAACTAATGGTCAAAATAATTTTGTTGTTCAGTTGCTAAGTCATGTCCAACTCTTTGCGACCCCAGGGACTGCAGCATGTCAGGCTTCCTTGTCCTTTACTCCTCCTGGAGTTTGCTCAAACTCACATCGAATCAGTGATGCCATCCAACCATCTCATCCTCTGTATCCCCTTCTCCTCCTGCCCTCAGTCTTCCCCTGCATCAGGATCTTTTCCAGTGAGTCAGCTCTTCCCATCAAGTGGCCAAAGTATTGGAGCTTCAGCTTCAACATCAGTCCTTCCAATGAATATTCAGGGTTGATGTCCTTTAGGATTGACTAGTTTGATCTCCATGCAGTCCAAGGGACTCTCAAGGGTCTTCTCCAGAATCATAGTTCAAAAGCATCAATTCTTCAGCACTCACCCTTCTTTATGGTCCAACTCTCACATCTGTACATGACTACTGGAAAAATCATGTTTTGACTATATGGAAGTCAAAGTGAGGGTCAAAGTCACCAATTTTGGCAAAGTGACCTCTCTGCTTTTTAATATACTGTCTAGGTTTGTCATAGCTTTTCTTCCAAGGAGCAAGCATCTTTTAATCTCATGGCTGCAATCACTGTCCACAGTGATTTTGGAGCTCACGAAAATAAAGTCTGCCACTGTTTCAACTTTTTCCCCATCTATTAGCCATGAAGTAATTTTGAATATACTAATGTCTAAATCACCAGATTCTGGATCTGAAGTGAAATCAGAGAATTCGTATTTTTACATTCAAGTGTGACTGTAATTCAGTGCTGGGGGTGTGGCGGCTAAGAAGAGAAAAAACAACCACACTGATGAAAAACAAACAAAAAAAATTTATTGTAACTTAAAATTTATTCCCAAGACAATGGATAATGCACACATTGGATGATATTAGTAGACACAGTGAAGATGCATTTGGACAGGTATCAACGTCGATGAATGTGGGGATGGCATAAGAGTTTAAAAAAATAAAAAAAGGTTATAGGATTTCCTGAACATGATATTGGCAAAAAAGAATTTTTATCATAAAAACATTTCAGTTAATTTTTTTTGAATGTTGCTTATTTTACTTACTACCCTGATAGTGACTAAAGAATGAGGTACAGAAAACTTTCCAGAAGTTGGAATATGGAGCAGAAGTCCAAGGCGCTTTGGAGCCCCACGATTGGGTTACTGAGTAGGATTCACTCAGGTATGAAGTTCCCCACAGCTCCAGGTTTCCTGCCTAGAAAAGCACTATTTACTGACCTCACTGAGGTTTTGTGGGGATTCAAGCTTATAAAGTGCTTCAGGCGCCTTCGAAGAAAGGCAACATAGATGCATAAAATAACCTTACCTATTTCAAAAGAAATGAAAAGACAATTTTGGCACAATGGGCAGAGTGACTCCTATTTAAAGAACTAAACTTGGCTGTTTATTAAAAAACCCTAACCTCAATGGTTTACTGGTTTTATTTTTTTAAGAGAAAAAAATGTTTCTCTATTGCCAGTCTTATAACAGTCATTCTCAAGTCAGGCTGTGCTCTCAGAATCACTTGAAGAGTTCATTAAAAATATAGATGCTTAGCCCAAGGCCTAGATGTACATAATTAAAATCTCTACCAGTGGTACTCAGACAACTACATTTTTAAAAGGATCTATAGAAAACTC
Organism: Neotragus pygmaeus; assembly: GCA_006410875.1. Lineage (NCBI taxonomy): Eukaryota > Metazoa > Chordata > Mammalia > Artiodactyla > Bovidae > Neotragus > Neotragus pygmaeus. Next base: position 618,772 of record SJYV01041078.1, on the reverse strand, counting down.
TGTTGCATAGCAAAGTTTAAAAATACATTTGTTTAGAAAAACGTAAATTTATTAAATGTTGATTTTCTTCCTAGAATATTTTTCTTACAATTGAATAAAGTTGGATGAGGGTATCAATATCTTATTGCCCCTTTCCCTTTCCATAGAGCACAATGCTCACATGCATGCGGACACACACCGCACACATACTTTTTAGTTCTGCCCTTGAATTAAAATTGGATAGCAGTAAAATCTGATAGTTGCAAATAAATGCCTCACTGAGAAGATATGCAAAGACTGGCAATTCATCCCCACTGTGTCCGAAGCAAATGGATGTTTCCCATTTGCCGGAATGGAATGCTTTAAATATGCATTTCCAATTTGGAAACAGGTAAAGTCAGCACTTCTTGGGAAACGTCACTGAGTGGCTGCTGACAAAAGTGAGCGAGGTTCCAGCGACCAACCAGGAAGAAAGGCTATGGTGACTACCCCTTTGTTTGGAGACTGCCCAGATCTCAGCAAACACCTTAGGAATTGAAAGGATGTGTCCTTGGTGGGCACCAAACATGCGGGCGCTTCATCAAGGTAAACAGAATCATGAAAATGGGGGATGGTAATTTAAAAATCATGTTTTTAAAAAATGACCAGTTTGTGTCATGGCAATTCTTAACGCTGATTTAGGAACCACTTTCATTTCCTGACTGGCTCGAAGTCTTCTATGTACTAGTGAGTCTAACAGAGAGAAGAGAGTGTTTTAGTCCCTGGCGGCCTTCACACATAACTCATCACGCCGCTTGCATCAGTTTTAAAATAGCCAGAGTCTCCTCTGGCTGCCCTGCAAAGGAACTAATGGAGTCGGCAGAGAAATGATATTTCTTTACACAGAGAAAGCCTTCTGAGGCTGGCCAAAATGTTCACAATGTCCAGAACTCATGAATAGTAAAACAGAGTAGTCCAACTTTTTGGAAAAAGGGAGGAAAAAAGAAAAAAAAATAGGAGATCGAGTCTACTTATACAGTACGTAAAGGATATGTAAAAAAAAATCATTCAGATGAGACACAGTGAAATTTTGCTGTGTGAAAACAGTCTTTAGCGCCTTCCAATATTCCTCTAAACATTAGAGGAATTAGAGGCGACTTTGTATAAAAAGGTTGTTGGAGCTGGCTTGGGGAGTTGCTTTTTGCATGTATCCCAGGAAGGCAAGGCTGCCAGCAGCAGAATAAAACCTCCCAGCAGGACGCAGAGGCCACTAAAATAAAATGCCATGTCATAGGTCTGGGTCCAGTCATAAAACCAACCTGAAAAGAGAGTAAGAAAAAAGTGAGTTTGATAGACATAGTATATATAGGAATACTCTAATCTCATCAGTTTATATACAGTTCATGGGACTGACATATACACACTACTATATATACAGAATAGATAACTAATAAGAACCTACTTAATAGCACAGGGAACTCTATTCAATACTCCATAATGACTTACATGGGAAAAGAATCTAATAAAGAAGTAGATATATGTTTATGTATAACTGACTCACTTTGCTGTACAGCAGAAACTAACACAATGTTGTAAATCAACTATAACCTAATAAAAAAAGTTAATTAAAAAGTTAATATACAGTTTGGATTAGGATATAAATTACCCAGTTCTACTCCCAAAGTGGCCTAATGGGAGTTAGAGGAGAATTTCTTAAATAATTGGACAAGACTAAGCAGGCATTTTGGGTTTCTTCCAAATGAAGAATAAACACAAATTCCTGAGCAAGTGTATAGGCTTTTCCAACTATAGCAAAGTGATTCTGAATAAATCATGATCAAGAGGCATTCCAAGCAGATTTATTTTGTATAAATCTGTGCTATTATTGCAAAAGTAATCCCTGTATTCAGAGACATTGCAAAGAAGAACAGTAAAATGGGCTTGCTGCTGCTGCTGCTGCTAAGTCACTTCAGTCGTGTCCGACTCTGTGCGACCCCATAAACGGCAGCCCACCAGGCTCCCCTGTCCCTGGGATTCTCCAGGCAAGAACACTGGAGTGGGTTGCCATTTCCCTCTCCAATGCATGAAAATGAAAAGTGAAAGTGAATTCGCTCAGTCCTGTCTGACTCTTAGCGACCCCATGGACTGCAGCCTACCAGGCTCCTGTGTCCATGGGATTTTCCAGGCAAGAGTACTGGAATGGGGTGCCATCACCTTCTCTGAAAATGGGCTTACTATAAGATAAATATCTTACCAACAATTGGTGGTCCAAGGCTATTTCCAAGTCCAGCAAAGAACATTAATATCCCATAGGCATGGGTTAATTTTTCAATTCCCACTGTCTTCGTGGTCACATAAGGAAAGATGGACCAATTACCAGTAAGAAACCCTAGGATCCCAGAAAGTAGTGCCAATGTAACATAACTTTTGGCAAATGGAATTGCACACAAGGCCAGGCTCATGATTATTAAGGTAGCTACATAAAGATATAAGGTATTAATCCACTTGAAGTCAGCCAGTATCCCTAAAATGAGTTTACCAACTGCTGTCATAATGCCAATAATAGAAATAAGAGGCATAATAAACTCCTCTTCTTTCACATTTGAACTTCTTGCCACGTCTTCCATAAGTAACGAAGGTGGAAACCCTCCGATGTCAAAGAGAAAGATGGCGATGAAGAGTGCTGAAAATACTCTGTTTTTAAAAAGAGCCACAGTCTCTCCACAATAGTTTCTATATAACTGCCATTTCCTCTTGGCAAGCTGTTTGCAAAAATATGTCCGTTCTGCAACTTTCTTCTTGTACGTTTCAGTCTCTTGTGTGTGTGCCTTTGTGGCTGGGTTTTTATGGAGGAGACTCTCTGATTTGCAGTCGCCATTGGCTAAGATGCTCTTGCATGTTTCCTCCCCACTGTAGCTCTTTTCAAGCATGTTTATGTTTTCTTCTGGGTCCTTTTCTTTTTCTTTGTAAATCGAGTACCTATCTGGTACATTTTCCAGAGCTGTTCTCTCAGGTAAAGGGAAATCAGAGGACTGGAGGGGTCTCATCAGACTGCCACAGGCTAATATATTTAAAGCTAAAGCACCCACAATCAGCAGGCATCCATCCAGTCCATAGAATTCAATCAACAGTCTCTGCAAAGCAGCATATATAAAAAGTCCAACACTTGAACCTAAAAAGAAAATGGGAACTGTTTAATCTTAACCTCTTATCATCGGGACTCTCAGAACAAGCACTATTAGCACTACAGTTCCATTTCTTTGTCACACTGGCATTCATGAGTGTGCCTTCATATTAAAATCACAACATGAAAACTGAAGATGATGACAATGATGACCTCAACAATAGTAACACTGATAGATCTATTTTTTAAATTAGCATTTGCAGTTCAGACACTGTGTTAAATACTTTACATGGCACAATAATGTTTCCTTACAATAATCCTATTGGGTGCAAGTGAGCGCTTGTGTTTGCTCAGTCATATCTGACTCTCTGTGACTACAAACTAGCCTACCAGGCTCTTCTGTCCATGGAAGTGTTCAGACAAGAATACTGGAGTGGGTCGTCATTTCCTTCTCCAGGGGATCTTCCCACCCAGGGATCAAACCCACATCCCCTGTGTCTCCTGCATTGTCAGGTGGGTTCTTTACCTCTAGCGCCACCTGGGAAGCCCCTCCTATTGGGTATGTCCTATTATTATTCCCAGTGTACACTTGAAGTGACCTCGGGCTAGAAAGGTTGAGAAATTTGCCCCAGATCAGAAAGCTGCAAGTGGCATAAGTAGGATTCGCATTCAGTCTGACCCCAAGAACCTATGTTCTTAACAAATACCTTATACAACTACATTTTTAGTACTTATAGGCTCTATGCTTTATATGTATTCCTTTTGGGAAGGAAAAGTTTTCATATTTTATTTTTTGAGATGAAGAATATATTAATATTTTAGTTGTAGGATATGTATAGTGGTTTGATAACTCAAGTGTGTTAGTCATTCAGTCGTGTCCGACTCTTTGCTAACCCATGGACTGTAGCCTGCCAGGCTCCTCTGCCCATGGCATTCTTGAGGCAAGAATACTGGAGTGGGTTGCAATTTCCTTCTCCAGGGGATCTTCCCAACCCAGGGATTTAACCTGGATCTCCTTCATTGCAGACTAATTCTTTACCATTTGAGACAAGGAAAGCTCAAATCCATTGCTAATCATCAGAATGAATGATTGGTATTAATAAACTATGAGAAAGTAAAGTGAACTTCGATAGGATATTAAAATTACAAAGTATGCCTGCTTGCAGACTTGTGCAACACTGTAAATACACCATTTTTTAGTAGATACCACAAACCACACTGGAATGGCAAATTACATCAGCCCAATTAATTTGAAGTGTTCGTATCTGGTTCTGATTTCAGTTGTTGATTGACTATTTTAAAATTTAAATATCATTGAGAAATGTCAACTCAAAAAAAAAAAGGAAAGAAAGTGATCTATAATTAAAAAAAAAATAGTCTAAAGAGGTTAATCATACTTTTTAAATGATCTATACCAAATTACATCATAATCCCAACAGGATGCCAAGCTCATTGTAAAAATTACAAATAACCAAATGACTCTTAGAATTATTTTTTTAAAAAAATTGGTACCACAGTTGTCCATTCCTAACATATTTTAAATTAACTCCTTTATCCCCAAAGAAAAAAACTGCTTACAAACGTTAATCAGTAGTTCACATTAGTGTAATGGCAGTTAATACAGTATCTTTTTGTGGCTACTTAGGAAGTCTCCCTGTGGTGAATATCAAGTAATAAAAGTAGACAAGTTGAATCCTTCCTTATCTTTTTAAAAGTGGCACATACTTCAAAGGTTAAAAGCACTTCAGAAAACAAATGGAAAGAACTGAAAAGAGGACTATATTTAATGCACTTCTCTAGTGCATTAGCATCCATTTACTATTAATTCATATTTTCTCTAACATCATTTCTTTGTAGAAGTTCTAACAGAATGTCATATAATTACTTTAAAATATTCTTGATGTTCTGAAAGTTAAATATTTTGATCTTGAGAAAGTAAATAATTCCCACTGCTCACCAACTAAGTTTATCCATCAACATTATGAAATATTAAGGGAAACAAATCAAATCACTTCAATAGGTGGTTTATCAAAAACCTATGATATGCTAAGTGTACGATAGGGCACCGAAATAAAATTCCACTTTGGACACTAGTGTTTTCAGCCCACATCCCATGGAAATGTAGTCATGGCTTAGGAAGATATGTCTCCATGATCTCACTGTCAAGGGCCTGGGTTCAATCCTTCATCAGGTAAATAAGATCTCACAAGCCATATGGCACAGCCAAAAAACAAAATGCAGAAATTCTTTCAGGGCAATGAAGAGCTCTCTTGTGGAACTGTGTAAACAGTAAAACTATAATTTTTAATCTTTAAAAAGAAAATCCCAATTTAAAAATCATCAGTGTAAAGGAAAAAGTGAAATAAAGCACTAATTTTGCTTCCACGCATGTCTATAGTATACATGATCACAAAGAGGAAAAATATGAATTTGATGTTCAGGGAACCTGAAATGGTAAGATATACATGTACATCTTGATGAACTCTTCTTCAAGACCAGGGGTCAATAGATTTTTTCTATAAAAGGGCTAGAAAGGAAATCATTAACTCACAGTGGGCCATTCAAGCTCTGTCACAAATGCTCAACTCTGCCCTTGAAACATGAAACAGCTAGAGAAGAATCATGAAGGAATGAGTATGACTGTGTTTCAATAAAGCTTTATTTATAGACACTGAAATTTTAATTTTACATAATTTTCATGTGCCATGAAATATTCTTTTGATTTTTTTTCAACCAATCAAAAGTGTAAAAACCATTCTTTATGCATGACCTGTCTAAAAAACACTTAGTAGATCAGATTGGGTCCATGGGCATTAGTTTATCCATCCCTGTTCACCAGGGAATAGGACTATTCCCAAAACTTCCATTTTATGCCCATGATTCTTTCTTTCATCTAGGTCACAATATTTAAACTAAGTCACATTAATTCAGTTATTTTGATTTGGGGCTCTTCTTCAATTTTTAAAAATTTCTCTTGTGAGTCTTATTTTTCTTGTCACCTCTTTCACTGATGGTAGTACTATAAACTGAATGTTTGTGTCTCTCCAAAATTTGTAAGTTGAAATCTTAACCCCCAACATGATGGAATTACTAGGTATGGTCTTTGGGAGGTGATTAGGTCAAAGGGTAAAGCCCCCATGAATGGAATGAATGCAGTTATTAAAGAGAACCCCAGAGAGCTCCCTCTTCTGTTCTGTAATATGAGGACAAAGGAAGAAGATGACAGTCTGCAACCTAGGAGAAGGCTCTCACCAGAACCCAGCCCAGCTAACCTTGACACCCTGATCTCAGACTGCCAGTCTCAGAACTCTGAGACATACATTTCTGTTGTTTATAAACCACTCAGTCTAAGATACTCTAGAGCAACCTGAACAGACTAAGACAGTGGATTCATACTGCTCCCTGATTTCTGCCTCACCTGGCTTCCTATGTGTTGCAACTGAAAACTCCCTAATTCTGCCAAATCTGGATTGTCCACAGTCAGTCCATTTTGGTTCACTGTGCTAAGGTCCAGGCCCTTACGGTTTCCTCTTTAGAAAGAATGGAAAGCAAGAGCCACTCTCTCAGCATACAATTTCTAACACCTCCATCCCAGATAAATCCGGATGTTAAGGGAAACCTAGGTGATAGTTTTAACAGCTAACACTTTTACAGCCCTTGCCACGTGCCTTATGCATACGTTGCTTTAATATTCCTAATACCCCAGTGGGATGGTGTAGGCTCAGGTCACTCAAAGTGGTTGTTCTCTTGGTCTCTGTACATCCCCTGCTTGACCAGTGCCTGCTTCACTTATACCTACTCACATGTCACTGGGTTCTTTCTTCAATCATGAAGCTGGGCCAATACAGGCTGTACAGGGTGGAGTCCAATAGATGAAAACTATTATTATCCTCATTTTATAGTTCAGAAAACTGAGGCTTAACAGGTAATTTCACAGAACAGTTAGGTAACTTGTCTGTCACCAGGCAGCTACTGAGTGATAGAGGATTCAAAACCAAGTGATTTGGCTTCAGGGTCTGGGTTTGTCACTACATTACAGTGCCTTTACACACAAAAAAAATGCAGTATAGGTGGGACTTCCTTGGTGGCCCAGTGGTTAAGAGTCCAAACTCCCAATGCTGGGGGGCACAGGTTTGATCCCTAGTTAGGGAAGATACTGCATGCTGCATGGCCGAAAAAAAATACAGTATAGGTAAGACCTATTGTCCTTTAAGGTGCCATGCCTGGCTCACAATCCTCCCCACACTTGGGGAAGATGCTGTCAGTTCTTGAGACTGCTAACGAACTGCTCTGGATTCTCCATCTTTTTGTTTTTTCTCTTTCTTCTCTCAGTTCTACTTTAACCATGCCCTCAGACCCTGGTCCTCTCTCCTCCTGGGCCGTGATTCACATTTCTAACCTGGTAAAGCTTTCTTAAACCACCTCGGGTAAATATCCAGCTTAATTTAATCTGATCTGGAGTCACTTTGTTGCACTGGCCTCAGGAACAAAATATTAGTTTGGATCCTGCTGCCAGATACACTATTGAAGTAATTCAGCTTATCAGAAAGTCTGACCTCTCAGGAATAGCCACCCATTAGCAAGTAGCAATGTAAACGTACAAGTTTCAGTAAGCCTGGACACTTTATCTCCTAAACAAACTCATAAAATATTGGCCACAGAAATTTTGATAAGTTCTCTAAATGGCTTAGGAAAAACAAATACATCTGAAAAATAAAACACCAAAAATATCAGAGACTTAAGGTTTTATATTTACACTCTGCCCCCCGCCCAGTGGTGGTCTTGATTATTAAAGGAATAATAAGGATAAACAGTCTGTCATTTGGATATGCACATAGACTAGCTAGATGTATTCACAAATCAGTACTTTAGAAAAACTAAGTTCCACAATAAATGG
>SJYV01041078.1:591845-609891 GCA_006410875.1 Neotragus pygmaeus | reverse complement strand
GGGAGGGAGGCTTAAGAGGAGGGGATATATATGTAATTCTATATATCTTCTATGGAATTCTATATATCTATATATCTTAAATGAGGGGGATGTATACATGTGGCTGACACACTGTTATATAGCAAAAACTAACACAACATTGTAAAGTAATTATACTCCAATTAAAAATGTATTTGTAAAATAAATAAATAACTCTAATAGGACATTCTGTTACTGATTGGCTAAAACTCTTCAAAGTATGTGTTCCTAGATCCCTCTGACGTTAGCGGTGCAGCCCCAGTGAACACATTTTGGCCAGCCTCGATTTTCACTCCCACCCACCCTTAAGGTCAGGGTCAAAAAAAATCCAATTTCTAAAGCACAAAGGAGTAATGTAAATTTAATTTAAGACATTATGGAGAGATAAAGAAAATGGTTAAATTACACAGCAAATAGCAAAATTTAACCAAAATTCTCCATTAACTATCTCTCTATGGCTCTCTTCCACATATTTACCCTCTCAGCTCAGTGTTCTTCCTCCTCTAAGTCCTCTAAACAATTTTATAAAATCCCCTTCATCATTCCAAGCTCTTTCACGAGACTTCAAAGCTTGGCACATCCAGTCTACAAAACAAAGGCCTTCTGGGGCTCTCAGATCATCCCATCACTGTAAAATGTGTATTTGTAAGTTTTAATCTTTTACAGATGCAAATTGTTTTATATAGGAATAAAATGTCATGTCTTTAGTTTAAAATCTCTTTAAAAAAAGAGGTAGAAAATATAATATTATATTAACAACAGTCACATTTAAGAGGTGATCATATGGTTCCTTGCTATACTATTCTTTATTTCTCTGTGAATTTGAAATTCTTTTATGATTAGGAAAAAAATACCTTACAACTCAATATCCCTTTCTTTGGACCCCAGGGCAATATTTAAGGCTCTTGTCTGTTAGCTTAATCTTTTTCTCCTTATTAAGGATCTAATAACCCCCGTTTTGGCTTCCATAAAGCATTCCTCTGACTTCTAACTTATAACACGTGCCCTCTTTCTGTAATATCATCTGTTCTTGAGGGTCACTCTATAAACAACATAAAAGCCATTGTCTAAAAACTAATTTTAATCATGACTCATTAGGTGAGTTATTAAAGTCATTTTCATTACTTTCGATTGTCACCTGGACTGTGATTTAGAAAGAATACATGGGTTTAACAAATATGCTGCATAAACATTTTATGAAATTAGCACGTAAGACAACTCAAGACTCAGATGATCATCTGAGACTGTATTAAAAAGTACTTTTAAAGAAACGAGGTAGACTGAAATAATTACACTTTAAATATTATTAAATTTTTCAAATACATCATCCTTTTGTATGATTTAAGGGAAGAGATACTATATTTCATAAATTAAAACATGAGTTGGCCTGACTTATATACTTATCACTATCACATATAATATACTTCAATAAAGTAAGACCTGCTCCTGAACAATCAATTTTGTGAAACCAAAAAAATGCCACCCTTAATTGAAATTGTAATTCAAAAAGTTTTGGAGAGGGGATGATTTACTTTTGGGTAATTTGGTTGTCAGGGCTCCATAAAAAGAACATTTCTGTTTGCCAATGCCAGAAAAGTTAAAACAATAACTTTTAAATGTTTTCCCTTGGACTAAAAAGAAAGAAATTTTTAAAAGTTATTTCAAGGTCATGGGTTTCAGATAAGATCACCTCACTTTTTAAAAAATGTAGCATAAAATTTAAATGCCTTTTCTCTAAACTTTTCAAAACGCAGTAGGTGACAGGACACTTTCCCAGATCAGAATTAGGATGGAAATAGATGGGGAAACAGTGGAAACAGTGTCAGACTTTATTTTGGGGGGCTCCAAAATCACTGCANGATGAGCTGAGGAGGAAGTGGCCAACCCCTCCCAGACCTCCAGGGATCCGCCAGACGATCCGCCAGAACAAATCTGGCACCAAAGCATCCCCAGTCTCGCAGTCAAATGGAAAACTGGTTTGCTCTATGGAAATGTACCATAGAGCGGACTCACACACCCACGGCCAGAAACGGAGGGCTGGCCCCTTCCCCGCTCACAGCGTTCATTCCCACCTTTGGGGCTCTCCTGCCAGCCCTCCCGCTCCTCTCAAGTTAGAGCTCGAACCGTGCAGGATAGATTCCTGGTGTTCCAGGGCTGCCAGCGAGGTCACCCTGTCTCCCTGCTCTCCATCAAGGGAACAACAGGGTGCCCATCCACAGATTCTGAGGGGTTTCAGCTCGCATTCCTAAAACTTTATATAAATGACTGGTATCTTTCCCTTGGCATAATTATTTTATATATAAAACATTTACCAAGATAGGCCACAACCTGGGCATTAAAACAATAAATCTGAAAGAATTCAAATCATGCCATGTACATTCTGTGACCATCATGGAATTAAATATTAGATATCAATAATAAATATCCAGCAGACCTCCAAGTATTTAGAAACTAACACATTTATAAATTGCCCATGGGTCAAAGAAGAAATCAAAAGGGGAATTAGAAAGTTACTGATTTACGTTAATAAACGTGTACAGCAGTTACTGTGTGCCAGGTGCTGTCTTGGGCCGTTTCCCAAAACAGAATGAGCTAACATTAGGATTTACAACTCCTCTGTGAGGAAGACACATACCCATTCTGCAGACACTGAACCCCGAGGCCCAGAGGGAGTAACGCGTTGCCCCAGCACACAGGGAGGCAGTGGCAGAGCTGGGATTTGAATCCAGGACACCTGCCCCCAGGGTCCAGGCCTGGTGTCCCAGCTTACTAATGGAGGGACACGGCAAGGTTTCAAACGGAGAAATATGGTCAGATTGCCCTGACAGCATCACTTTGGGATGAGTTCAACCAATACTCAGCAGCTAAGTCTGCAGGACTTGAAGATATATTAGCCATAGCCTGGTGGAGGAAGCGGGAGAAGGCTGGGAGTGAAAGGAAGAAGTGAGTGGAGATGGGGGCGGGGGTAGAGCTCCGTGGGGCTCAGGGAAGGTGCCCACATGCTGAGAACCCATCTCTATCAGGAGACAGGCTGGGCCTGGCAGGAAAGCACGGGCAGGAAGGGGCCCCTAAGGTAATGCCTGTGCTGACGCTCCCCTAGAACACTGGTAGGAAAGACACTGGTGTTTCAAGTCGAGGGGAGGCCACGTCCCAGCCCTGCGCGGGCAGGCCGCTGGGGCAGTGAGGGTTAGAGAAGAGAGGGGCAGGGTGTGCAGTGGGTCAGTGGGGGCGCCCTGCAGGCCTGGTCTGTCTCCCAGGAGGGATGCGGTGTCCCACAGGGTCTGGGGCATGTGTGCAGGAGTGGGAGATACCGCCAGATCTGGTTCTCACAGCTCACCCCAGCTATGGGGTGGGACACACACACTGGGCACGCCGGACAGAANCAGCAAAAGAGACACAGATGTATAGAACAGTCTTTTGGACTCTGTGGGAGAGGGCAAGGGTGGGATGACTGGGGAGAATGGCATTGAAACATGTATAATACCATATATGAAATGAATCACCAGTCCAGTTTCGATGCATGATACTGGATACTTGGGGCTGGTGCACTGGGACGACCCAGAGGGATGGTACAGGGAGGGAGGAAGGAGGGGGTTCAGGATAGGGAACACATGTATACCTGTGGTGGATTCATGTTGATGTATTGCACAACCAATAGAATTTTGTAAAGTAATTAACCTCTAATTAAAATAAATATATATATATTAAAAAAAAAACACCGTGATTATCTCAATAGATGCAGTGAAAGCCTTTGACCAAATTCAACATCCAGTTATGATAAAAGCCTTCCAGAAAGCTGGAATAGAAGGAACATACCTGAACATAATAAAAACTATATATGACAAACCCACAGCAAAAATTTTCCTCAATGGTGAAAAATTGAAAGCATTTCCCCTAAAGTCAGGAACAACAAAACAATGCCAACTCTCACCACTACTATAGATTTGGTCACAGCAATCAAAGAAGAAAAAGAAATAAGAGGAATCCACACTGGAAAAGAAGTAAAACTCTCACTGTTTGCAGATGACATGATCCTCTACATAGAAAACCTTAAAGACAACATCAGAAAATTACTAGAGCTAAAGTAAAGTAACTTTACTTTACTACAGTAAAGTTGCAGGATATGAAATTAACACACAGAAATCCCTTGCGATCCTATTCACTAACAATGAAAAAACAGAGAAACTAAGGAAACAATTCCCTTCACCATTGCACCGAAAAGAATAAAATACTTAGAAATAAATCTACCTAAAGAAACAAGACTGTAAACAGAAAACTATAAAACACTGATGAAAGAAATCAGAGATGATACAAATAGATGGAGAGATATGCCATGTTCATGAATTGGAAGAATCAATATAGTGAAAATGATTATACTACCCAAAGCAGTCTATAGATTCATTTCAATCCTTATCAAGCTACCAACGGTATTTTTCATAGAACTAGAAAAAATAACTTCACAATTTGAATGGAAATACAAAAAACCTCAAATAGCAAAAGCAATCTTGAGAAAGATGAATGAAACTGGAGGAGTCAACCCGCCTGACTTCACACCATACTACAAAGCAGCAGTCATCAAGACAGTATGGTATTGGCACAAAGACAGAAACGTAGATCAGTGGAACAAAATTGAAAGCCCAGAGACAAATTCAGGCACCTATGGACACCTTATCTTTAACAAAGGGGTCAAGAATATACAATGGAGAAAAGACAATCTCTTTAACAAGTGGTTCTGGGAAAACTGGTCAACCACCTGTAAAAGAATGAAACTAGACACTTTCTAACACCATATACAAAAATAAACTCAAAATAGATTAAAGATCTGAATGTAAAACCAGAAACTATAAAACTCCTAGAGGAAAACATAGGCAAAACACTCTGACATAAATCACAGCAGAGTCCTCTATGACCCACCTCCCAGCATAATGGAAATAAAAGCAAAAGTAAATATATTGGACATATTAAACTTAAAAACTCTTGCACAATGAAGGTAACAATAAGCAAGATGAAAAGATAGCCTTCAGAATGGGAGAAAATAATAACGAAGCAATGGACAAAGAATCACAAAAATATACACATATCTCATGCAGCTCAATACCAGAAAATTAAATGACCCAATCAAAAATAGGCCAAAGAACTAAACAGACATTTCTCCAAAGAAGACATATAAATGGCTAACAAACACATGAAAAGATGCTCAACACCACTCATTATCAGAGAAATGCAAATCAAAACCACAATAAGGTACCCTCTCATTCCAGTCAGAACAGCTGAAATCCAAAAGTCTACAAGCAATGAATGTTGGAGAGGGTGTGGAGAAAAGGGAACTCTCTTACACCATTGGTGGGAATGCAAACTAGCACAGCCCCTATGGAGAACAGTGTGGAGATTCCTTAAAAAACCGGAAATAAAACTGCTATATGACCCAGTAAGCCCACTTTTGGGCATACACACTGAGGAAACCAGAATTGAAAGAAACACATTAACTCAATGTTCATTGCAGCACTGTTTACAATAGCCAGAAAGCAACCTATATGTCCATTGGCCAATGAATGGATAAAAAGCTGTGACACAATGGAGTATTACTCAGCTATTAAAAAGAATACATTTAAATCAGTTCCAATGAGGTGGATGAAACTTGGACCTATTATACAGAGTGAAGTAAGTCAGAAAGTAAAACACCAATACAGTATATTAAGGCATACATATGGAATTTGAAAGATGGTAACGATGACCCTATACGCAAGACAGCACAAGAGACACAGGTATAAACAACAAATTTTTGGACTCTGTGGGAGAAGCTGGGATGAGATGATTTGAGAGAATAGCATTGAAACATGTATATTACTATACGTGAAATAGATCACCAGTCCAATTTCAATGCATGAAACAGGGCACTCAAAGCCAGTGCACTGGGACAACGCTGATGGATGGGATAGGGAGGCAGGTGGGAGCGAGGTTCAGGATGGGGTCACACGTACACCCATGGCTGATTCGTGTCACTGTATGGGAAAAACCACTACAATATTGTAATGTAATTAGCCTTCAATTAAAGTAAATAATTTTTTTAAAGCCCTATGACTACTCTCAGTCATAGTGATTTGCTACAATGACTCATAGGACTAAAAAAAAAAACAAAAAAAAAAACCTGTTATATTCAAAGTTGTGGCTTATTACAATGAGAGGATACCAATCAAAATCCGTAAAGGGAAAGACACATGGGTCAAGGATCAGTAAAAAACAAGCAAAAGCTTTTACAGTTCCACCCAAGGGAGTTTCATGAAGATGTACTTAATTATCCCAGCAAAGTTGCCTGACAATATGTGTGAAAGGTCACCAACCAGGAAAGTTAACTCAAGTCTGAATGTTTCGAATTTTTAATGAGGGTCCTGGAAAGGTAAGTAAGGGAAGTTCAGCCAACTTTTGGAAAAATTCAAAAGTCAGGCCTATAATGGTAACCACTGCAATATAAACAGATTCCTTTACTTTGGTGTCCAGTCTATAATGGTGGATGCATTTCTAGGTTTTGTAGGATGATGGATTAAGCAACAGTGGTGGCCACTCTGGGTGGCACCGTCTCTTTCAGTAACATTATTTTAATAACTTTCATCAAGGAATGAATGCTTACTGTGGATAACCATGCAAATGGCACAGACAAGTTGATCTGTCTTTAATCTATCAGTCTGAAGTATTCTAATTTGAAAACAAAACAAGATATAACCAAGAGTCCATGAATCAATAAAATATAATGTTTCATTAAGGGAAATGTTGGCCAGGGTAAGGAAAATAAACTTGAGTTCTGCCTACTGCATGAAATGACTATATATATTTTTAGTTCTAAATAGCTGGTAATGAATTGGAACAGTGGCAGTAGCTTACTGGACAAAATCTGTGTTCAGTTTAGCCAAACCAAATCATACATTTTCAAAGATCTTTGTGAATCAAAGGTCTTACTGAGGCAGCAGGTCTGCTTCAGAAAGCAAAATGGCTGGAAATTTTCACACAAAGACTTAAGGACTACATTTTTATGTAAACTTGTAGTGCCCTGGAGGTCAACTGTATTCTTGAATTCTCATTCCACAAAGAAGCTTTTTGGTCCTTCTCACCTCTTATTCTGAATTGTCCTACCTCAAATTGAGAATATCTGCCTGGATAAACACAAAACCTCCATAGGTTAGGTAGTATGTTTTGATTAACTGATAAATTAAATGGTGTCTCTGGATCTGCTTCCCTTTGTCACACGCTCTAATAAAGAAAATCATCAATCAGAGAGAACTATAGCTCTCTGACTACAGGATGAGGGACAAACTCTAAAAACAAAGGTCTTTAGAGTTGTGATGTTCCAAAGCAGATACATTACTTTGTCGATTAAGGTCCGTCTAGTCAAGGCTACGGTTTTTCCAGTAGTCATGTATGGATGTGAGAGTTGGACTGTGAAGAAGGCTGAGCGCCGAAGAATTGATGCTTTTGAACTGTGGTGTGGGAAAGGACTCTTGAGAGTCCCTTGGACTGAAAGGAGATCCAACTAGTCTATTCTGAAAGAGATCAGCCCTGGGATTTCTTTAGAGGGAATGATGCTGAACCTGAGACTCCAGTACTTTGGCCACCTCATGCGAAGAGTTGACTCATTGGAAAAGACTCTGATGCTGTGAGGGATTGGGGGCAGGAGGAGAAGGGGACGACAGAGGATGAGATGGCTGGATGGCATCACTGACTCGATGGNAGCGCCGAAGAATTGATGCTTTTGAACTGTGGTGTTGGAGAAGACTCTTGAGAGTCCCTTGGACTGCAAGGAGATCCAACCAGTCCATTCTGAAGGAGATCAGCCCTGGGATTTCTTTGGAAGGACTGATGCTGAGGCTGACACTCCAATACTTTGGCCACCTCATGTGAAGAGTTGACTCATTGGAAAAGACTCTGATGCTGGGAGGGATTGGGGGCAGGAGGAGAAGAGGACGACAGAGGATGAGATGGCTGGATGGCATCACTGACTCGATGGACGTGAGTCTGAGTGAACTCCGGGAGTTGGTGATGGACAGGGAGGCCTGGCGTGCTGCGATTCATGGGGTTGCAAAGAGTCGGACACGACTGAGCGACTGAACTGAACTGAACTGAAACCATCAGTTATTAAGGAGATAGACCTCAAGGTCTTTCTCAGAGTGCATGAAGTCAGAACTATTTTCATAATGATACTATCATATTTTCAGTTTTTTTTTCCACTCTGTTCACATTTATGCTATTGGTACAGAAGAGATGGTGAGGAAAACTGGAAGAGCCTTAGTACAAATCAAGGTATTGGTACCCAGCTTCTTATCTTATATGCTTCATCACCACTCATTCACAGTAAAAACAAAGACAAATTTTTTAAATGCTTCATCTGAATTGCAACAATTGAGGCAGAAAAAGTAATTACTCAACTGTTTTAGTGGCCAGCTAAGTAGCCAAATTTTCCATGTAACCCTGCATGTATTTGAAAGAATGTCTGATAGACAAACTATGGTTACTCAGACTTATATGTTGGGCAGACATTTTCTTGAAAACAAGCAAGGAAAATAACTGACAATAATGGTTACCAATGATACAATTAGAATTTTCCAGTAAAAATTGGAATTTTTTGAAACTTGTATCTCACACCATGATTTGACAGTTTCCCAAAACATAAATATTTTCTGATGAGCCTGTTAGGTACTTAGAATAGGCAACAGGAGTCCAGAATGGTGGTGGCTAAAACACAAGGAAGAGAAAAGCCCACGAAAATTGAACAAAGGAAGGTCCGAGGACCAGAGTGAGGACCTCAGGTAGACCAAACAGCACTCCTGGCTAGCTCAATTTACACAGGGCAGGCCCAGGGGAGAAAAAACAGATAAAGAGAGAAGCCACAGGGCTGGGGCTCTCTCTCTCTCTCCCGCACGCTGGGGAGCTCTTCTCTTCGCATCTTTGGGTCAACATGCCTTCACGCCTCAAGGATGGATTTTCCTGCTATTATCTAAATAAAATAGAGCTGTAACACTCATTTGTCTAAGAGCTATAACACGGTCCATTTGAGACCTGAGAGTTATAACATGGTCTGTCCAAGGCCCGAGAGCTGTGACACGTCGAAGGCTTTAATGTCCATCTCTCCAAATCTTTGTTGTGACAAGACAGAACCAAGGAGCATACATTCACCTGACAAGCGTATTGGTGATACTAACAGAAGTGATATTTTTAGCTGTTGTTTAAGAAAATGTGTCAACATTTTAAAATTCCTGCCTACCTCAGAGAACCAATATTTTTCACATATCCAACTCACAATATTACAAAATCAGACTTGAATGCTGACCTAGTCAAAGTTACAAATGTAAATAAATTGATTTAATATTACAGAGCATGAAAAGTATACTGATGTGGTTTCGACTTTCATATTGCAATTAACCCTTGGAAAACTATCATATATCAAGTTTTTGAATAGGATCAAAGTAAAGTATCTACAGTGACATGAGGAGAGTATTATAAACCTCTCCCTCTTCCAATTACACCTTTGTGTGAGATTTTCTTCACACACTTCAATCAAAAAAAAAAACCCGAAAACAACATATTACAACAGATTTGAGTACTGAACAGATCAGAGAATCCAGATTCCTTCCATGAAACCAGATGTTACAGAGATTTGCAAAAATGTAAAACAACGCCATTCTTCTCATTAAACTGTTTTGTTTTGGAAAACAGAATTGGTTTTTGTAATAAGTATGTTATTAATGCCCTTCCCAGGTAAAGAATCTGCCTTTCCCAGGTAAAGAATTCCCAGTGGGTAAAGAACCCACTTGCAATGCAGGAGACACAGAAGATGCGGGTTCAGTCCCCAGGTAGGAAAGATCCCTTGGAAGAGGGCATGGCAACTCCGTCCAGCACTCTTGCCTGGAGAATTCCATGGACAAGCAAACCCGGCAAGCCATAGTCTAAAAGGTCACAAAGAGTCAGACTCGACTGAAGCAACTGAACACAGCATAGCATGTGGTATTTATGCTAAAATGTACTGGATTTGTTATTATTATCTTTAAATGAGTTACTAAACGAATACTTTAAAATGTCTCAACTGTTAATACAGTAACAAAGTAAGTCTAAATAAGTATAATCCACATAATTAAAGGTTCCTTGGGTTTGGGTAGTCTCCGGCAGCTGGTGATGGACAGGGAGGCCTCGTGTGCTGTGGTTCATGGGATCGCAAAGAGTCAGACACAACTGAACAGAACTGAACTGAACTGGGGTTCTAAATAAAAGAGTGTAAAGAGTCTGAAGAATAGAAAATTTGGAACCGCTGCCTTAAAGCCTTCCTTGGGGAGTGAGGGATAAATCGGGAAATCAATACTGACATATATACACTACTATATATAAAATAGATAACTTATAAGGATCTCCTGTATAGCACAGGGAACACTACTCAGTATTCTGTAATGGCCTATAAGGGAACAGAATCTAAAAGAGTGGATATATGTATATGTATAACTGATTCACTTTGCTGTATATCAGAAACTAACACAACATTATAAATCAACTATACTCTAATGAAAAGAATAAATACATAAAGATAAAGCCTTTCTTGGTCTCGAATCATTTCTGATTAGACTGTGACCAGTGAAAAATTTTGATCATCAACCTCCAGTATAGCATAATAATTTTTTAAATGAAATATCTATACTACTAACAATTCAAAGCATAATCATTAGTAAAATATAATTGCTATCTTTTACTTATATAGGTGAAACTAAACATAAACATAGGTGGCAAGAATGCACAGAAGAACTGTACAAAAAAGACCTTCATGACCCAGATAACCACAATGGTATGATCACTCACCTAGAGCCAGACATCCTGGAAGGTGAAGTCAAGTGCGCCTTAAAAGCATCACTACGAACAAAGCTAGGGGAGACGATGGAATTCCAGTTGAGCTATTTCACATCCTAAAAGATGATGCTATTAAAATCCTGCATTCAATATGCCAGCAAATTTGGAAAAGTCAGCGGTGGCCATAGGACTGGAAAAGGTCAGTTTTCATTCCAAACCCAAAGAAAGGCAATGCCAAAGAATGTTCAAACTATTGCTCAATTGCACTCATCTCACACGCTAGCAAAATAATGATCAAAATTCAACAAGCAAGGTACCAACAGTCCATGAACCATGAACTTCTAGATGTTCAAGCTGGATTTTAAAAAGGCAGAGGAACCAGAGATCAAAATGCCAAGATATGCTGGATCATCAAAAGAGCAAGAGAGTTCTAGAAAAACACCTACCTCTGCTTCATTGACTATGGAAAAGCCTCTGACTGTGTGCATCACAAAAAACTGTGGAAAATTCTTCAAGAGATGGGAATACCAGACCATCTTACCTCGCTTCTAAGAAATCCATCTGCAGGTCAAGAAACCACAGTTAGAACCAGACATGAAACAACACGCTGGTTCTAAATTGAGAAAGGAGTATGTCAAGGCTGTATATTGTCACCCTGCTTATTTAACTCTGTGCAGAGTACATCATGCGAAATGGTGGGCTGGATGAAGCACAAGCTGGAATCAAGACTGCCAGGAGAAATATCAATAACCTCAGATATGCAGATGACACCACCCTTATGACAGAAAGCAAAGAAGAACTAAAGAGCCTCTTGATCAAAATGAAAGAGGAGAGTGGAAAAGTAGGCTTAAAACTCAACATTCAGAAAACTAAGATCATGGTATCTGGTCCCATCACTTCATGGCAAATAGATGGGGAAACAATGGAAACAGTGAGAGACTATTTTGGGGGGCTCCAAAATCACTGCAGATGGTGACTGCAGCCATGAAATTAAAACAGGCTTACTCCTTGGAAGAAAAGCTGTGATCAACCTAGACAGCATATTACAAAGCAGAGACATTACTTTGCCAACAGAGGTCCATCTAGTAAAGCTATGGTTTTTCCAGTAGTCACGGATGGATGTGAGAGTTGGACCATAAAGCAAGCTGAGCGCCGAAGAACTGATGCTTTTGAACTGTGGTGTTGGAGAAGACTCTTGAGAGTCCCTTGGACTGCAAGGAGCTCCAACCTGTCAATCGTAAAGGAAATCAGTCCTGAATACTCACTGGAAGGACTGATGCTGAAGTTGAAGCTCCAATACTTTGGCCACCTGATGTGAAGAACTGACTCCTTGGAGAAGACCCTGACGCTGGGAAAGATTGAAGGCAGGAGGAGANCGTAAAGGAAATCAGTCCTGAATACTCACTGGAAGGACTGATGCTGAAGTTGAAGCTCCAATACTTTGGCCACCTGATGTGAAGAACTGACTCCTTGGAGAAGACCCTGACGCTGGGAAAGATTGAAGGCAGGAGGAGATGGGGATGAAAGTGGATGAGATGGTTGGATGGCATCACCGACTCGATGGACATGAGTGTGAGCAAGCTCTAGGAGTTGGTGATGGACAGGAAAGCCTGGTGTGCTGCAGTCCATGGGGTTGCAAAGAGTCGGACACAACTGAGTGACTGAATTGAAACATATTTACATGTTCTTACATTTCTTTTCCATATCTCATGTTTATTTCACATATCTCTGAGTAGACCATAACCTCAGAGGCCTTTTTTCCTTCATCTCCTCCCCCAGACATCAAGTTCTTTATCACACCCACTGCCTAAATTATCAAGCTCCCATTCTGTGGACTGCCACTGCCTCAATTCATCTCCTCCAGATCTTTTCTGTTCTGAACAAATGACCTCCTCATTGCTGTCTCAGCCTCCAGTACTCTGTCCACCAATCTATCTTCTAATTATCACACAGTTCTCATCACATCACTCTCCTGCATTAAGACCCTTCATCATCAGGTCTCTGCTGCAAATCAAGCTTTTTTTTATTTTTTATATTTTTATTTTAGGTTTTATATTATAGAATTGGAATATTCTCCACGGGATCTTACAGACCCAGGGATTGAACCAATGTCTGCTGCACTGCAGGCAGATTCTTTACCGTTTAAGCCACCAGGGAAGCCTGTGTTAGTTTCTGCTGTACAGCCAAGTGAATCAGCTATACATATACATATATCCCCTCTTTTTTGGATTTCTTTCTCATTTTAGGTCACCACAAAGCAATGAGTAGAGTTTCCTGTGCTATAAAGTAAGTTCCCATTTCTTATCTATTTTATTCACAGTAATGTATATATGTCAGTCCCAGTCTCCCAATTCACCCCCCTCCCCCTTTCCATCTTGGTATCTCTATGCTTATTCGTTATGTCTGTCTCTTTTTTTCTATCATTTGAAGAGATGTGGATCGATCTCGATACTGTCATACAGACTAAAGTCAGAAAGGGAAATACAAATACCATCTATTATTGGATCTATATGGAATCTGAAAAAATTGGTATAGACAATCTTATTTATAAAGCAAACAAAGCTTTGACATATTTGCAAGTCCACTCATGATCTGTGTGTTCCTTAAACAAATATCCCAGAAAAGACCCCTATTATCCACTATATCTCATGCCCCTGAGCTCCTGGAATGTCCTCCCACCATTCTCACTCCTCCAACTTGTACCCACCTAATCACATCCCACCTGCCCTTGAAGACTTAGCTCAAGCACCAATTCCTGCATGAAAGCCTTCTTCCATGCTCCCACCTCTCGACATACTACACCTGCACTGAATGTTGCTTTCATTGTATTACTGCACTTAATTTTGCTATGTTACGAGTTACATATTTACAAGTCTCATCCCCCAACTAGACAATGAGCCAAGCCACTACCTGAGGGCAGGCTGTGTCTTATTCATTTGAGCCTCCTGGTTTCAGGTCTGAGCCTGGCACAGAGTGTTAAAGTTATTCTTCTTCTTTTTCCCATCAACTTCATTTGAATTCCCAATTTTAAGTTACATTGGCTAATTTCAACCATT
The DNA here is from genome assembly GCA_006410875.1 of Neotragus pygmaeus. Lineage (NCBI taxonomy): Eukaryota > Metazoa > Chordata > Mammalia > Artiodactyla > Bovidae > Neotragus > Neotragus pygmaeus. Next base: position 595,996 of record SJYV01041078.1, on the reverse strand, counting down.
TCTGTCTATTCTTACTCTGGCTGTCACTCTTTCTTGCATTTTTCTCTTCCTCTCTTTGTCTCATTTTCTCTATTCATATAACAAACATACACAAACTACACACATGCATGCTGTGTGTGAATATATATATATTTTTAAAGTATCTTATGTCTGCTTTCCAACTAAATTGTGCTGATTTTTTTAACTTAGGCCAGAAAATACATCTTAGCTTAAAAAATATTAAAGACTATTTTATTTCACAATAATTCATGTAACAGGATAGAATCACTAGAAATAGAGAATTAGAATTATATGGTTTGAAAAAAGGACTTACAACTTGTATTCATTATGGGGTGATGGTCTGAGCAAATCTTACTAAACAGCCTCATTTTCTCATTTTTCTTAAATTAAATTTGTATTTATTTATTTAGTTGTGCTGGGTCTTAGTTGCAGCACTTGGGATCTAGATTTTTAACCAGGGATCAAACCTCGTCTCCTTGCATTGGAAGCACGAAGTCTTAGCCACTGCACCACCAGGGAAGTTCCCTTCAGTTTTCTTAGTCCTGATCTACAACTAAAAAACACCCAGACCAATTAAACTGATAAGAGATATTTATATCGGAAGACTATATAACTGAATGGAATTTTCATTTATTTTAGGAGGACAAGCAAGAAAATATTGGAAATTGTGCACACATTTTGAAAATTGTTTATGAACTATTTTAAACTATCCTTTCATTATATACATATCTTTGTATTCAGTTAAGTTCAGTCGCTCAGTCGTGTCCGACTCTTTGCGACCCCATAAATTGCAGCATGCCAGGCCTCCCTGTCCATCACCAACTCCCAGAGTTCACTCAGACTCATGTCCGTCGAGTCAGTGATGCCATCCAGCCATTTCATCCTCTGTCGTCCCCTTCTTCTCCTGCCCCCAATCCCTCCCANCTTCCAACAACACAAGAGAAGACTCTACACATGGACATCACCAGATGGTCAACACCGAAATCAGATTGATTATATTCTTTGCAGCCAAAGATGGAGAAGCTCTATACAGTCAACAAAAACAAGACCGGGAGCTAAGTATGGCTCAGATCATGAACTCCTTATTGCCAAATTCAGGCTTAAATTGAAGAAACTAGGGAAAACCACTAGACCATTCAGGTATGACCTAAATCAAATCCCTTATGATTATACAGTGGAAGTGAGAAATAGATTTAAGAGACTAGATCTGATAGACAGAGTAGCTGATCAACTATGGACAGAGGTTCATGACATTGTACAGGAGACAGGGATCAAGACCATCCCCATGGAAAAGAAATGTAAAAAACCAAATGGCTGTCTGAGGAGGCCATACAGATAGCTGTGAAAAGAAGAGAAGCAAAAAGCAAAGGAGAAAAGGAAAGTTAGGCATCTGAATGCAGAGTTCCAAACAATAGCAAGAAGAGATAGGAAAGCCTTCCTCAGCAAACAGTGCAAGGAAATAGAGGAAAACAACAGAATGGGGAAGACCAGAGGTCTCTTCAAGAAAATCAGAGATATCAAGGGAGCATTTCATGCAAAGATGGGCTTGATAAATGACAGAAATGGTATGGACCTAACAGAAGCAGAAGATATTAAGAAGAGGTGGCAAGAATACACAGAAGAACTGTACAAAAAAGATCTTCATGACCCGGATAATCACAATGGTGTGATCACTCATCTAGAGCCAGACATCCTAGAATGTGAAGTCAAGTGGGCCTTAGAAGGTATCAATGCGAACAAAGCTAGTGGAGGTGATGGAATTCCAGTTGAGCTATTTCAAATCCTGAAAGATGATGCTGTGAAAGTGCTGCACTCAGTATGCCAGCAAATTTGGAAAACTCAGCAGTGGCCACAGGACTGGAAAAGGTCAGTTTTCATTCCAATNGAAGGTATCAATGCGAACAAAGCTAGTGGAGGTGATGGAATTCCAGTTGAGCTATTTCAAATCCTGAAAGATGATGCTGTGAAAGTGCTGCACTCAGTATGCCAGCAAATTTGGAAAACTCATTGTTAGGGAAATTTTAAAAATAGTCTTGTTTAGGTTTCAGAGACAAAGCAGAGCAGACCTCTGGCCTTGCTTCTAACCTGCCTGGATACTGTCCTGCTTGGGAGTGACTATGAGTGACTGCCTGCTGTGACTGCAGGACTCGCAGCACCATAGACAAGATGGGGGAGAAATCTTGTGATTGCTGAGTCCCTGGAGGGGGCCTGGCCAACCAAGCCCCAGGCTTACCTACATTCCGAGTTTTACACAACAAAACAAACAGCATTAACAGGAAACCAGAGCTGCAATTTGGTCACAGATTGAGGATGATATCAGTTTGCTGCCGTCCTGGGATTATAAGCAGGAACCCCAAACTGCAGTCTGTGAAGTCTCACCCACGGAACAGATGCGCTGCCTGGGATCCTTTCCCAATGGGACTCCAGATGTGCGGTGACACGGGACTTCTCAGCGCTGATTAACTCTCGATGTTGGTCATAACTTAATTTGGTGATGTATCCTCTGCTCTATTTCTCTTTTAATGTCAGTATATTGAAAGTAAGCTAGATAATTCTAATAAATATTTGTATTATTTATTTGTATACAATGAGTGGCTTATTTGTTAACAAAACCCTTGAACCTGAGACGGAAGTTTTTGGCAAAATACTCATCCATCCACAAAACCTTCTAAGGTAGATACCATTGATATGATATGTTCCATTCAAAAAATGAGAAAACAATATGTAACTTGTCTGTAGTCCATGCGGCTAGCAAGTGAGTACGATAAGATTAACCCACATGGTCCAACTCCAGAGCCTACTGGTTAGTGCTTGCTCCTGTGTATGCCATACTGTCCTTCTCAAGAGACCATCTAGTTCATTCCAGAGGAAGGAGAATGCTTAGAATACTGCACAGAATGGGTGCTCAATATATGTAATCGTTAGACTGAATCTTTGTTTTTTTCAAAAGAATTCATAATACACAGCCTCAACTTATAAGTTTAGACTGTGTTATAATTTCCTGTCACTTCCTTTTCAACTGGACACTCTGCTTTCAATGGGAACAGATGAAAGTGTCATTGTTCATTAAATTCCTGTTTCTTTATCCCATTAATATTCTATGAGCCCTATACTCTGAGCTTACTGACAAAACCACAAAGAAGTCAACCATGATAAGAACTGTTAATAATCTGCCAGCAAAGAGGTCCAATTATTACTACAGTGAGTGACTTTTTAATTACTGAAATTAAAACTTGAAAAAATTAATTATTTAAAATGATTGGAAATTACAAAATAATTATTGAAATGAAAATTCAACTGATTTTTTGCTGTTGAAATCCAACTCAACGCTCTTATATATCTTATTTTTATTTTGCCTGATTTCACCTAGTCCTTACAAGATCTATGTGATGCAGGTTTCTTAGTTTGCCTTCACAGATGAGGAGACAGTCACTATTGGAGATCGAGAGTTTTGCACAAACTGTTATCTCCTGAGCTTATAATTTTCTCCTAGCCACAGAGATTCAGAATCTGTTGCCAAATCAGAGTCATATACAATCTTCGGACATAGCTTGTTTTGCTCTTTTTAAAATCAGATTTGTGACTGTTTTTGTTTTTATGTTTTGGCCACGCTGCATGTAGAATCTTAGATCCCCGAACAGGGATTGAACTCTGTCCTTCTGCAATGGAAGCACAAAGTCTTAACCCCTGGAGTGCCTGAGAAGTCCCCATAGACCTGTTTTCTGCTCCAGTTTCCATTACATGAAGGAAAGGCCAGGATTCCAAAAGGAAAGACATTGCAAAAAACACTATGACAAATATATAGATAATAACATCTTGGATCATTCCTCGAAGAGAACTACAATCACTTACTTAGATATCACACACTAGAGAAAGTGGGATGCCTTTGAGCAGGGTGCTGCAGCTGCTGCTAAGTCGCTTCAGTCGTGTCTGACTCTGTGCGATCCCAGAGATGGCAGCCCAGCAGGCTCGCCCGCCCCTGGGATTCTCCAGGCAAGAACACTGCAGTGGGTTGCCATTTCCGTCTCCAATGCATGAAAGTGAAAAGTGAAAGTGAAGTCACTCAGTTGTGTCTGACCCTCAGCGACCCCATGGACTGCAGCCTAACAGGCTCCTCCGTCCATGGGATTTGCCAGGCAAGAATACTAGAG
>SJYV01041078.1:574188-588936 GCA_006410875.1 Neotragus pygmaeus | reverse complement strand
AGACAGATTAATATTCTATGAGCCCTATACTCTGAGCTTACTGACAAAACCACAAAGAAGTCAACCATGATAAGAACTGTTAATAATCTGCCAGCAAAGAGGTCCAATTATTACTACAGTGAGTGACTTTTTAATTACTGAAATTAAAACTTGAAAAAATTAATTATTTAAAATGATTGGAAATTACAAAATAATTATTGAAATGAAAATTCAACTGATTTTTTGCTGTTGAAATCCAACTCAACGCTCTTATATATCTTATTTTTATTTTGCCTGATTTCACCTAGTCCTTACAAGATCTATGTGATGCAGGTTTCTTAGTTTGCCTTCACAGATGAGGAGACAGTCACTATTGGAGATCGAGAGTTTTGCACAAACTGTTATCTCCTGAGCTTATAATTTTCTCCTAGCCACAGAGATTCAGAATCTGTTGCCAAATCAGAGTCATATACAATCTTCGGACATAGCTTGTTTTGCTCTTTTTAAAATCAGATTTGTGACTGTTTTTGTTTTTATGTTTTGGCCACGCTGCATGTAGAATCTTAGATCCCCGAACAGGGATTGAACTCTGTCCTTCTGCAATGGAAGCACAAAGTCTTAACCCCTGGAGTGCCTGAGAAGTCCCCATAGACCTGTTTTCTGCTCCAGTTTCCATTACATGAAGGAAAGGCCAGGATTCCAAAAGGAAAGACATTGCAAAAAACACTATGACAAATATATAGATAATAACATCTTGGATCATTCCTCGAAGAGAACTACAATCACTTACTTAGATATCATACACTAGAGAAAGTGGGATGCCTTTGAGCAGGGTGCTGCAGCTGCTGCTAAGTCGCTTCAGTCGTGTCTGACTCTGTGCGATCCCAGAGATGGCAGCCCAGCAGGCTCGCCCGCCCCTGGGATTCTCCAGGCAAGAACACTGCAGTGGGTTGCCATTTCCGTCTCCAATGCATGAAAGTGAAAAGTGAAAGTGAAGTCACTCAGTTGTGTCTGACCCTCAGCGACCCCATGGACTGCAGCCTAACAGGCTCCTCCGTCCATGGGATTTGCCAGGCAAGAATACTAGAGGGTTGCCATTGCCTTCTCCGTTGAGCAGGGTAGGACACAGGAAATGAACTGGCACTGTTAGCTAGGGGCCTGAGGCACTTACATGGCCTCCCCTTAGAGTGGGATCTCATGGGAGCCAGGGAATATATGGGATCATGGCCCTGGTCTTGCTCACAGTGTGTCCACTGAGTCCATGGGCACATCATACAGTTATTTACCCAGTTCCTAATATTTAGTTGGAGCACTAAGGTGCTTATAGGTTCAACAGCAGAGTGGGCACTTGAGGGTGCTTAGTCATGTTCGATTCTGCAAGCCTATGAACTGCAGCCCGCCAAGCTCCTCTGTCATTGGAATTCTCCAGGCAAGAATACTGGAGTAGGTTGCCATTTCCTACTCCAGGGGAACTTCCTGACCCAAGGATCGAAACTGAGTCTGTTGTGTTTCTTGCATTGGCAGGCGGCCCTTTACCACTGGTGCCACGTAGGAAGCCCATGTACACGATATTTGGCATAACCTTCTTTCTACATTGCTCTTTGCCCAGGGGAGTAAAAGTTACCATAGTGGAGAAAGCCACGTGGAAGATCTGCAAGTCCACCAGCAGCAGCAGCCAGTAGAGTAAGTAAAAAGTGAAAGTGAAGTCACTCAGTCGTGTCTGACTCTTTGCAACCCATGGACTGTAGCTGGCCAGGCTCCTCCATCCATGGGATTTTCCAGGCAAGAGTACTAGACTGGGTTGCCATTTCCTTCTCCAGGGAATCTTCCTGACTCAAGGATCAAACCTGGGTCTCCTGCATTACAGGCAGACTCTTTACTGTCTGAGCCACCAGGGAATCCCAGAGTAAATCAAGAAAAGTATCAAATCCTATCTAATGAATAGAAGATCATGGATTCAGGGAGGAGAGGGAACAGGATTAGCTACTGAAAGATTACAACACCATTAGCCAAATCAAAATCAGTTATACTAGTTGATAAAGCCCTTTCCATTGCCACAGAAAATTTGGAATTTAATTATAGGGCTTAGTTAATTTTGTCTCTGTCTTTCTATATATCCTTAGATATGCTTCCAACAATCAGATGCACATAAAATCTTGGACAATCTACACTCATATTTTTTCTTTTCAAAAATTCATTTTTATCTATGGTAATACAAATACTATGGTATCACCCACTTTAGATCATTTTTTTAAGTCAGTGACAACTTTGGATATGTACTCACAAAGGCTATACCTTAACTCTGAAATCATGTGAGACAGTAAAACCTCACGAAATTTTAAATGCTTAGTCCAAAATTTTGGAGAAAATGCCCAAATCATACCAATAACATAATGATTTAATTTTCTATGTTAAAAGGGGTTTGTCCTACAAGGAGTAATCAAATGTCCATGCACAAATAGCAATATTTTTATTTTCATGATTTTAGAAAAGAATTCAAGATGACTATTCAATGAATACTTTCAAATTTTACACCAGAGATGATCATATTTGCATGTACAGGTTTAAACTGTAATAAACACTATAGTGAATAGGTAATATAAAATATCACATATATAACCTGTTCCCAAAGAACTAACAAGTAACCTGCTTATTTAGATTATGATCTGAGTAGAATCTGAGTATGGAGTTAAATTCAAAATAAACTTTAAGAGTTCTAAAAGCATTAAAAACAATTACAAACACGTAAAAGAGGTCAGGACCTGATGTCAGACTGAATGGATTTAACACCAACTCTCCCAGCTTTGCAGCTTTAGTTAGTAATCTTACTTCATTGAGCTTCACTTTCCCTCTCTGTAAAATATGTTCATATGAAGACTGAATGAGACCATATAAAGCACAGAGCTTAGAGTACAGTTGTTGGTGTTGCTGTTTGTCACTAAGTCACGTCTGACTCTCTGTGAGCCCATGGAGCCTTCCAGGTTCCTCTGTTCATGGGATTTCCCAGGCAAGAATACTGCAATGGGTTGCCATTTCCTTTTCCAGGGCATCTTCCTTTTCCCAGGGATCTAACCCTATCTCCTGCTTGGCAGGCAGATTCTTTACCACTGAGTCACCAGGGAAGCATATAAAGCATAGAGCTGAACCCACAGTATGAACTCAAATATTAGAGGTTATTATTTCCATCATTTATTATTAGGGAAATATTCCTATGTGAAAAAGAAGAATACTGGTTGTCAACAAAATTAGGTTCTTTCAGGTGGGACTCAAACCAGCCATTTTGCTGGATTTGTCTCTGAAGTCTTTAAACACCAAAATCCTTAACTATAGTCTCTGTCTGGGTCACGTCCGGCCCAGCTGTGCTCTTTCCTTTGCTCCCACATGTAGTAATGAGATCTTCCCCCTGTTTCAGTCTATTCCCTTGAAGCCTCTCCTCCTATTAATTAGCTGTGTCAGCTTTGAAAGGCACGTCTTCCTCCACCCAAATATGCTGTGTTCTAAGAATTTTGGCACCATTTCTGAACCAATGTCATATAGGTGNGTTTTTCTTTCATGGAAACAACCTAGATGTCCATCAGCAGATGAATGGATAAGAAAGCTATGGTACATATACATAATGGAGTATTACTCAGCCATTAAAAAGAATACATTTGAATCAGTTCTAATGAGATGGATGAAACTGGAGCCGATTATACAGAGTGAAGTAAGCAGTTATCTTTGGTAGGGGTTAGGGAGCTGTATCCAGAAGGGAATGCAGCCCAACTTCCAGGTGCTCTAACGTCCTGGATGTTTCTGGATGTGAATGTGCTCATCACATGAGTTGAGTGTATCTGGTTTGTAAAAAAAAAAAAAGAAAGAAAGAAAATCACAGAGCTATCTTCTCATGACACATATACTTTTCTGTACATATCTTAAAAATTTTTAAGAAAACGCAAATGGAGAGACTGTGTCATCCATCCACAGTCTTGTAAGTGGTGGAACCAGGATCTGACAATCCCAGGCCCATGCTTACCAATCCCAGGCCCATTCTTATTCAACACGTTATTAACTGGAGACATACATATAGTGTATTATGGCCACAGGGATTAGTTTCTGCAAAAATCCCCCAGTCAACAATGTGCTAAGTATATATTTGAGACTAGGTTATGATCACTGAGATACTGTTGCTGCTGCTAAGTCGCTTCAGTCGTGTCTGACTCTGTGTGACCCCAGAGATNATATAGTGTATTATGGCCACAGGGATTAGTTTCTGCAAAAATCCCCCAGTCAACAATGTGCTAAGTATATATTTGAGACTAGGTTATGATCACTGAGATACTGTTGCTGCTGCTAAGTCGCTTCAGTCGTGTCTGACTCTGTGTGACCCCAGAGATGGCAGTCCATCAGGCTCCCCCATCCCTGGGATTCTCCAGGCAAGAACACTGGAGTGGGTTGCCATTTCCTTCTCCAATGCATGAAAGTGAAAAGTGAAAGTGAAGTCGCTCAGTCATGTCCAACCCTCTGCGACCCCATGGACTGCAGCCCACCAGGCTCCTCCTCCGTCCAGGGAGTTTCCAGGCAAGAGGACTGGAGTGGGTTGCCATCGCCTTCTCCACTGAGGAACTACCAGCTTTTAAAGCCTACAGACATCCCACATTCCTCCCTGGTCATTTCAGACCCTGTTCTGTGAAACAGTTCAGAGAAGAAAACTGATATATTTACATAACAGAGGAGAATATTATACCCCAGTGTTTTAGGAGAAAAAGCCATTTGAAAGACCATACTTTTTATCTGACAGTTGAGCTATTGAGCTATGTGTATACCCAAAAAGAAACACTTAGATACTTCAAAAATAGAAAGGATTTTAACAGTCAAATTTCATAAATGGACAAAGTCGTGACCCTTTTCTTCCGTTTACCAAATTGTACTGACATTGAAAGTCAAGTGTTTACAAATTCAACAGTTTACACGGAATTGAAACAGAGATTGTAGCTGACACACTTGAAAAGTTTCAAGTTTCACCCTCAAAGTAGGTCTTTAAATTTATGCTCCTTAATGCATGTGAATTCTACAAGGAAACCCAGAGTTTCAGAAGCTGGGAGTGGGATGAAGGGTAATAAATTTCATAGCATGTACAGTCAAAATCACTACTTTATAAAATATGTGATATTATTATCAATTTTGTGATAAATTCTTTTATCATGCTGTCTAATAAACGATTCTTTGAAAAAACTTAAGGAAGAAGCAAGCAGAGATTCTTTAACAAATGAAAAGCAAATTGAAACTGTTTTTAAAGAAATTCTCACTTCACACCTGACTGACTTTATCAAAAAGATAACAAATAAGTACTGGTTACAATGTGTAGAAAAGGGAACCCTCATACACTGTTGGTGAGAATGTAAATTGGTATAGCCACAATGGAAAACAATATGGAGATTCCTCAAAAACTTAAAAATAGAACTACCATAACATCCAGCAATTCCATTCCTGGGTCTTTATTCAAAGAAAACAAAAACACTAATTCAAAAAGATATATGCATCCCTATGTTAAGGGCAGCATTATTTACAATAGCCAAGAAATGAAACCAACTTAAGTGCTCATTAATAGATAAATGGATGTGGCGTGTGTGTGTGTGTGTGTGTGTGTATGTATATATATATATATATATACATATATACACACACTGGAATGTTACTCGGCCATCAAAAAGAATGAAATCTTGCTTTTTGTGACAGTATGGATGGACCTAGAGAGTATTACACTAAGTGAAATAAGTCAGACAGAGAAAGACAAATACTATATGATTTCACTTATATGTGTAACATAAAAAAGTAAAATGAGCAAACATATCTAAACAGAAACAGTCAAGGATACAGAGAATAAACCGGTGGTTGCCAGAGGGGAGTAGCGTAGGGGGAGAGAAAAATAAATCAGGGAAATTAAGAGGTGCAAACTTCCAATTACAAAATAAATGAGCCACAGGTATGAAATATAGAGCGTGGGGAATACAGTCAATAATTGTAGAGTGTCTTAGTATGGTAACAGTGTAATTACACTTCTTATGTGATCATTTAGAAACATGTGCTGTGCTGTGCTTAGTCGCTCAGTTGTGTCCTACTCTTTGCGACCTCACGCGTGTAGCCCACCAGGCTCCTCTGTCCATGGAGATTCTCCAGGCAAGAATAATGGAGTGGGTTGCCATGCCCTCCTCCAAGGGGATCGCCCCGACCCAGCGATCAAACCGAGGTCTCCTGCATTGCAGGTGGATTCTTTACCCTCTGAGCCACCAGGGAAGTTCACTTAAAAACACATCGAAATAGAAAATCATATGCTATGCATTAGAACTGACATGGTGCTGTAAGTCAGTTATACTTCAAAAACAAGTCAACAAAAAAGCTCACAGGAAAAGAAATCAAGTATGTGGTTACCAGAGGTAGAGGGTAGAGGGAGGAAGAACTGAAGGACAGCGGTCAAAAGGTCCAAACTTTCAGTTATAAGATAAATAAGCACTAGGGTTGAAATGTACAACATGATAAATATAATTAACACTGTTGTGTTTATATATGAAAGTGGTTAAGAGAGTAAATCCTCACAGTTCTCATTGTGAGGAAAAAATTTTTTTTTACTTCTTTAAAGCTGTCCATATACAAAATGTTAGATGTTCACTAAACTAAAACATAATGATAGGGAAAAAAATGTTTTCTATCTCTTTAATGCTGTGCATATACAAAAAGATGGATGTTCACTAAACTTACTGTGGTAATCATTCCATGATAAATATAAGTTAAATCATCTATGCACCTTAAACTTATACAGCACTTTATGTCAATTATTCCTGAATGAAACTAGAAGAAAAAAAATTCTCTACTTTCACACCATCTACTGCTGCTAACTGAAATGAAAAAAAAATCTTGATGTCAGAGGTTAAAGACAAAGAATTTTAGAGCTGAAAGAGGCCTTGGAAAGGGTCTAAAGGTAAAATGATGAAACTGGAGCCTAGAACGATCATGTGATTTGACCAAGAATCCATAGCTAATCAATGACAGAGCTAATGCCAAAGTCAGCCCAACATTCTTCCCAACTGAAAAGTGTTTCCATTGGCACCTTAATGTTTTTCTAGAAATATGTTTAAAAAACAACTACATACTTTTGTATTATCTCACACTTTAAGTAGCTTAACGAATTTATGGAAGATGAAAACATGACATTTATGTTCATTTTGGTGCTTAAAGGTTTAGAACAAATTATTTTATTCTCATCCTCAGAACCAGGGTATTTCTAGACTTGATTTACACTGCTTTAAACCACAACAGCCCCAAGTTTCATCAATAACAATTAGGGCAAAGTACATGTGGAAGTGACCAGTAAGTCACATCCACAAAACCTGACACATTTATGTGTTTAGCTCTTTACAGTAACAGGCAAGTTCTCCAAGATGATAAACCATAGATTACTCCTCAGCGTTGGACGAGTTTCTATTCAAGAGACTAAATAAATCAAACGACTACTCTCAGGGGAGACTGATGAGGCTTCAGGTCTTTTACTTTGCAGAAGGAATCTTTGGAACAAAAGTTGGTTAACTTGTAATATGAACCAGTGATTCCACTGCTTGGGATCTGTAAAATTTTAGAAAAAAAAAAGAGGGAGGAGCATCATCACTGGGTTGCCGATTTTTTTACTTTGACAAATAAAACCATTTTTTAAATGTAATAACCACCTATTTTCATTGCCTCATCATTAAAGCAGAAGAAGGAATATTTTAATAAGTAAATAGTGAGAAGGATATAATTTCAGAGTAAAATGGAAGCCAGGACAATAGTGGGAAACACACACACATACAATGTTATCACTGTCTTCACTTTGTCTTCTGTGAAAAGTTTTCTTTTTTCTTTTTTTGGTTTTGTTTTTCTTTTTTGGCCATACTGTGCAGCATATGGGATCTTAGTTTCACTACCAAGGATCAAACCCATGCCTCTTGCATTGGAAGCTCAGAGTCTTACCACTGGACCACGATGGAAGACCCCATGAAAAGTTTTCTTGAAGTCATAGTTTTATACGTATTGGGGTTTAGGAGCCATTATTACTATTACTACCTTCTGTTTGGGTAATTAATCTTGATTACTTAGATGAACTAAAAATGCTCAGCACAGAAGAATGGTTTCAGGATAGCAGGTGACGGGGTGGGGGGGGGGGTGGGTGATTAAGAGGTAGCATGTATGCATGCCCGGTTGTTCAGTCGTGTCCGACTCTTTGCAACCCCGTGGACTGTAGCCCACCAGGCTCCTCTTGTCTATGGGCTTCTCCAAGCAAGAATACTGGAGTGGGTTGCCATGCCCTCCTTGGTAAGAGGTAGGTAGGATCCTAAAAGATATTCCACTCTTCTGCATAGTGGTCTGGCAACATCTTTGGCACGATGCTGACACTTTCCCTCTAAAAAAGATAAGAATTTGCTGTATGACAGAGGGAGCTCAAAGCTAGGGCTCTGTGATTACCTAGAGGGGTGGCAGGTTGGGAAAAGGTTCAAAAGGAAGGGGACATATGTATACCTATGGTTGATTCACGCTGATGTATGGCAGAAACCAACACAATATGGTAAAGCGATTATCCTCTAACTAAAAATAAATAAATTTTTCAAAAGAGGTAAGAACTTACATATTAGGAAGTAACGCTATAAACCAAAATGAGCAATGAAGAATGAAAGGAGGATATAGATGAGTTTTAAGACAGCTGTGCTTAGTCACTCAGACATGTCCAACTCTTTGTGACCCCAGGGACTGTAGCCTGCCAGGCTCCTTTGTCCATGGGATTCTCCAAGCAAGAATACTGGAGTGTGTTGCCATGCCCTCCTCCAGGGGATCTTCCCAACCCAGGATCAAACCCAGGCCTCCTGCATTGTGGGCAGATTCTTTACCATCTAAGCCACCAGGGAAGCCCTGTTGCTGCTGCTGCTGTCACTTCAGTCGTGTCCGACTCTGTGTGACCCCATAGATGGCAGCCCACCAGGCTCCCACGTCCCTGGGATTCTCCAGACAAGGACACTGGAGTGAGTTGCCATTTCCTTCTCCAATGCATGAAAGTAATAAGTGAAAGTGAAGTTGTTCAGTTGTGTCCGACTCTTAGCGACCCCATAGACTGCAGCCTACCAGGCTCCTTCATCCATGGGATTTTCCAGGCAGGAGTACTGGAGTGGGGTGTCATTGCCTTCTCCAAAGGGAAGCCCTACAACCTCTTAATACAAAATGAAACAAAAATATAAAACCATTTGTTCATAGCCATCTGAAGATCAGACTGATTGATATTATTCTCAGTCAATGAGGGAAATGAAAATGAAAACTCCAGTGGAAAAAGTGTTTTGTTATGATCAAGGGTGAATTAGCAAATGAGAAACATGAGTTGGTTTAAGGAAGTCAGAATGAACTATTAGTAAGGGATGAAACTGTTTCCTTTAGCCCTTCAGGGTGATGTGGGAAGAAACAGGGCTAAAGTTTTGCAGGTGGTTGAGATTAGCAAGGAGGAAGAATATACTGATCAAAATTTTAAAATTTGCTATGGTGATGTGGGAAGAAAGAGGGTTACAGTTTTGCTGGTGGTTGAGATTAGCAAGGAGGAAGAATATACTGATTAGAATTTAAAAATTTGCCATGAATAGTAACATAAATTTAAGGCTGCATTAAGCAAACAAAAAAGTAAATATTTGACCATTACCATTCCCCCACTATTTACCAAGCATCCGTGAGAGAAGCAATGCAGCAAAACAGAAAAATAAGAAGCCACACACGGAATGTTAAAGTCTCTAGTAGTTCCACGAGAAAAAGAAAAAGAGGTAAAATTGATGTCAATAATATATTTTACCTAACTGACTGTATCGAAAACATTATCACTTCAGCATTTCAATATCATTAGAGATATTTTATACTCCTTTATTTTGTACTAAGTCTTTGAAATCCAGCATGTATTTGTGACACTTACATCACATCCCATCTTGAAATAACCACATTTTAAGTACCCAGCAGCCACATATGGCTAGTTACTGCTCTGGACCACACAACCCTGTTGTGCAGTCTCACGGCACCAGTCTCGTATCATGGTAGAAAAGGACACAGAGAAGAACATACACAGTTTCCAAGCTAGGCCAAAAGGCAAAACAGACTAAGGTCCAAACCTAAGGCCATGGGTGATTAAGTCCCAAAAGAAAGGTTCAGATCATGTGTTTGGGAATTTCAGAAAAGGGAGATCATCATGGGCCAATGAACTGAGTCTTGAACTGGGCTGTGAAGTATGGTTATATTGACAAAGGGAATGAAAAACATTCTCAATGGAGGCAACAGAACCATAATGCAGTTTTCCAGTTTATAAATTTTATAAGAAAGCTCTGGGAAAGAAATTATCTCCTTTGAAAAATAAATCAACTTCCATGAACTTCTCTCTTCCAAAAAGATTCAGAGTCCCCAGAGTGGTAGGATGGCCTGGCCTGCCACAGGGTGTAGAAATATCTCACTCTATTCATATTAGAATGAGAAATAAATTCTAGGGACTTCCCTGGTAGTCCAGTGGTTAAGGTTCTGTGCTTTCAATGCAGGGGGTGCAGGTTTGATCCCTGGTTGGAAAGCTAAGCTCCGCAGGCCGCCTGGCTAAAAATCCAGACCATAAACAACAGAAGCAATATTATTCTTGCTTCAACAAACAACAGAAACAAATTCAATAAAGTCTTTTAAAATGACCCACATCAAAAAAAAAATCTTAAAAAAAAGAATGAAATTATAGCAGGTTGAAATTTGACATATATATATATATGGGGCTTCCTTGGTGGCTCAGCAATAAAGAATCTGCCTACAACGTAGGAGATGTGGATTCAATTCCTAGGTTGGGAAAATCCTGGAGGAGGGCATGGCAATCCACTCCAGTATTCTTGCCAGGAAAATACCATGGACAAAGGTGCCTGGCAGGCTACAGTCCATGGGGTCACAAAGAGTGGAACACGACTGAAGCAACTGAGCACATACATTGTGTGTGTGTGTGTGTGTGTGTGTGTGTGTGTCTGTGTGTCTGTGTGTGTGTGTGTGTGTGCGTAATGAGATTAGAACCAGGCTGCTTGGGTTCAGGACTCCCTCCCTCCACTTACAATGCAGGGAGCCCAGCAATGCAGGTTCCTCATTCCTCACTCTTGCTGAGACCAGAAATTTTAAGTTTATCTTCCTGAGGAAGAGAAAGGCACTACGGAGCCACACCCACTCAAATCCTTGCTCTCAAGTATACTGATCACCTTTGCTTGTGGGTTGGTTTGGCATATTACGCACGTTTGGTTTTTTCAAGTCAGCAAAACCTACACGATTCACACCAATCAACCGTAGTAGACCCGCCTAGCACACTGGGAGCAGGCCAATGTAACAGGAGGCAGAAATTCAGCCCTAGACAAAGGAGTCTACAGTACTTGGGGGTAAAATTGTATGGATACACTCAGACTCAGCTCTGCCAACACTCGCAACTCAGGCAGCAAATCTGCTGGCTATACTGACTCATTATATTAACCCAGGGATAGATGTACTGACTCCTTAGCAATTTGAAGACCTTTAAAGGAACTAAGGGCAAAAAAAATGAGAGGGAAAGGACTACTCAATCTATTTGGAGTACAAAACTGCAGAACAAAAAATCCCTCTGTTCCATCAGCATAGAGATGTTGTTGGAAAAATGGCCCCACCCTTTCCCTTGAATTTGAAGAACTACATCTAACCAAAGAGTGCCTACTCTCAATTTGATAAGACTGAATAATATTCCACTGTATATATGTAGAGCAGAAATTGACACAGTATTGTAACACAAATATACTCCAATAAAAGTTAATAAAGGGGCTTCCTCCCCAGTGGTACAGTGGATAAGAATTAGCCTGCCAATGCAGCGGACACACGGTTGACCCCTGGCCAGAAACATTCCACACACGGTGCAGCAACTAAGTCCACGTGCCACAACTATCGAAGCCTGCACGCCTAGAGCCTTTGCTCCACACAGAAGTCACTGCAATGAGAGGCCCATGCATGGCAACTAGAGAGGAGCCCCCAGTCTCCACAACTCGAGAAAGCCTGTGTGCAGCAACGAAGATCCAGCGCATCAACAATAACAACAAAATACGTATATATAGGGCCACGATTGCCCTTTGCTTCAGTGACCTTCCATTCCTTCTGTATCCTTCAGATTCTGACCAGAGAAACTGAACCAGAAGTAGACGTACGTTAGGAGATTTATTGCAAGAAGTGGCTTATGCGGTTGTGGGGCTTGGTGAGGCAAGTATGGTGCCCACAGGACGGGCATCAGTAAGGGCAGGTTGGAACTCTCTCCCACAGGATGAAGCCACAGCCCGCAGGCAGAATTTCTTCTGAAAAGCTCCCTTATGCTCATAAAGTCTTTCAACAAATTGAATCAGATCCATCTAGTTTATTCAGGATAATCTCTCTGACTTAAGAGTCAACTGACTATGGACTTAGAGCACATCTATAAAACACCTTCACAGCCACACCTCCATGAGTATTTCAACAACCACAGAATGTAGCCTAGCCAAGTTGACACCAACTGTCACACCTGTTGGCTATACCTAACACAGTGTTATATACCTAACACACCTGTGTCACACCTAAAACAATCTCTCCTTTTCCAGTCAAATTTACTCTACCAGACCACGTCATGTGCAGTGTGGACACCAGGGCTCCGCATACATGGACTCTCCATGGACTGCCCTCTCCCTGACCATCTGCCTTGCCCAGCCCATACAGACTGTCTTGTCCTTGCTATTCTTGGTATTTGCGGTGATGTCTCAAAGGATCACAACCCTTTTCCCCTGTCTCTTTCCTGAGATTATAAACGACTCATGGCAGAGAAGATGTCTTCTGTCCGGGCGTCCCTAACATAGACACCAGGCTCTCTGAGTGTCTGTAATGACAATGTATAACCTAGGGAGACCAAATCCTTAATATTCAGCTTTATTCATCCCAAAGATCATCTGGAAAAACAACCCAGATGCAAGGCCTACTTCTTAGTATTTCTCAGTTACTCAAGTTTCAAAGAAAAAGAATTAAGATTTATAAAGAGTGTAAAGATAAGAATTGCATGTCTTTTCACTATTCTAGATTTGTTAAAGAAAACTGATGTGCTTTAAATTCTATATTCTTAGGTACAATCTCCAGGCTTCTCAGGTGTTGCTAGTGGTAAAGAACCTGCCTGTTAATGCAGGAGACATAAAAGACACAGGTTTGATCCTTGGGTCGGGAAGATTCCCTGGAGAATGAAATGGCAACCCACTCCAGTATTCTTGACTGGAGAATCCCATGGACAGAGGAGCCTGGCAGGCTAACAGTTCTCGGGGTCAGAAAGAGTAAGACACGACTGGAACAACTTAGCACACAGGCAGGTACAATCTTGACAGCTCTCCCGCCTGCCCACTGCCCTAGAAATGTCTTCATCTTTCATACTGAATGGTCCCTTTCTTTTGCAGATTCTACTCGATAAAGGACAGAAATGGTATCGACCTAACAGAAGCCAAGGATATTAAGAAGAGGTGGCAAGAATACACAGAAGAACTGTACAAAAAAGATCATCATGACCCAGATAATCATGATGATGTGATCACTAATCTAGAGCCAGACATCTTGGAATGTGAAGTCAAGTAAGCCTTAGGAAGCATCACTACAAACAAAGCTAGTGGAGGTGATGGAATTCCAGTTGAGCTCTTTCAAATCCTGAAAGATGATGCTATGAAAGTGCTGCACTCAATATGCCAGCAAATTTGGAAAACTCAGCAGTGGCCACAGGACTGGAAAAGGTCAGTTTTCATTCCAATCCCAAAGAAAGGCAATGCCAAAGAATGCTCAAACTATTGCACAATTGCACTCATCTCACATGCTAGNGCCGATGAACTATGGACGGACGTTTGTGACATTGTATAGGAGACAGGGATCAAGACCATCCCCAAGAAAAAGAAATGCAAAAAAGCAAAATGGCTGTCTGAGGAGGCCATACAAATAGCTGTGAAAACAAGAGAAGTGAAAAGTAAAGGAGAAAAGGAAAGACATAATCATCTGAATGCAGAGTTCCAAAGAATAGCAAGATAAGACAGCCTTCCTCAGCGATCAGTCCAAAGAAATAGAGGAAAACAGTAGAATGGGAAACACTAGAAATCTCTTCAAGAAAATTAGAGATACATTTTCATGCAAGGAAACATTTCATGCAAAGATGGGCTCAATAAAGGACAGAAATGGTATGGACCTAACAGAAGCCAAGGATATTAATAAGAGGTGGCAAGAATACACAGAACTGTACAAAAAAGATCTTTACAACCCAGATAATCACGGTGGTATGATCACTCATCTAGAGCCAGACATCCTGGAATGTGAAGTCAAGTAAGCCTTAGGAAGCATCACTACAAACAAAGCTAGTGGAGGTGATGGAATTCCAGTTGAGCTCTTTCAAATCCTGAAAGATGATGCTATGAAAGTGCTGCACTCAATATGCCAGCAAATTTGGAAAACTCAGCAGTGGCCACAGGACTGGAAAAGGTCAGTTTTCATCCCAATCCCAAAGAAAGGCAATGCCAAGGAATGCTCAAACTACCGCACAATTGCGCTTATCTCACCTGCTAGTAAAGTGATGCTCAAAATTCTCCAAGCCAGGCTTCAGCAATACATGAACCATGAACTTCCAGACGTTCAAGCTGGTTTTAGAAAAGGCAGAGGAACCAGAGATCAAATTGCTAAAATCCGCTGGATCATGGAAAAAGCAAGAGAGTTCCAGAAAAACATCTA
>SJYV01041078.1:544357-573694 GCA_006410875.1 Neotragus pygmaeus | reverse complement strand
CTTAGTCCTTGGAAGAAAAGTTATGACCAACCTAGATAGTATATTCAAGAGCAGAGACATTACTTTGCCAACTAAAGTCTGTCTAGTCAAGGCTATGGTTTTTCCTGTGGTCATGTATGGATGTGAGAGTTGGACTGTGAAGAAGGCTGAACACTGGAGAATTGATGCTTTTGAACTGTGGTGTTGGAGAAGATTCTTGAGAGTCCCTTGGACTGCAAGGAGATCCAACCAGTCCATTCTGAAGGAGATCAACCCTGGGATTTCTTTGGAAGGAATGATGCTGAAGCTGAAACTCCAGTACTTTGGCCACCTCATGCGAAGAGTTGACTCACTGGAAAAGTCTCTGATGCTGGGAGGGATTGGGGGCAGGAGGAGAAGGGGACGACCGAGGATGAGATGGCTGGATGGCATCACGGACTTGATGGACGCGAGTCTGAGTGAACTCCGAGAGATGGTGATGAACAAGGAGGCCTGGCGTGCTGCGATTCATGGGGTCGCAGAGAGTCGGACACGACTGAGCGACTGAACTGAACTGAACTGAACAGCATGATTGGAACTGCCTGGGAGAGTAATTTTATTTGTGGGGAACCGCTGTTTTCTACATACTAATATTTGTTGAGTACTTACCATACGCCAAGCACCATCTCTGTTTTCCTACAAAGCAATCCTATGAAGTAGGTACTTTCATTATCTCCCATTTAAAGATGAAGAAACAGATTTAACAAGTCAGAAAAAATGCTTAGAGAGTGTACCTCATCTTGGGCAGGTCACAAAACCCTAAGGACAATAACGCCTACTTCAGTGTATTGTACCTGGGTTCTATCTCTGCGTTGGGAAGATTCCCTGGAGAAGGGGAAGGCTATCCACTCCAGTATTCCTGCCTAGAGAATTCCATGCACTGTATAGTCCATGGGGTCACAAAGAGTCAGACATGACTGAGCGACTCTCTCTCTCTCTCTAACACACACACACACACACACACACACACACACAGTGTATTGTTATGAGGATCAAGTAAGCGAAGGTGACTGCCAGGCACACGAGGGGCACTTTTCAAACTAAAGGGACAAACAGATGAAAAACAGAATTTGTAGGACTTCCCTGGTGGTTCAGTGGCTAAGACTCCATGCTCCCAAAACAGGGGGGCCAAAGTTCGATCCTTGGTGACAGAACTAGATTCCACGTGCCACAGCTAAAACTCGGTGCAGCCAGATAAATACAGTTAAAAAATATCTTTTAAAAAGTAGAATTTGTATGTTGCTTGGCAAAGTACTCCTGCTATACTTCAGTCCAGTTCAGTCCAGTCTCTCAGTCGTGTCCGACTCTTTACGCAGCACGCCAGACCTCCCGGTTCATCATCAACTCCCAGAGTCCACCCACACCCAGGTCCATTGAGTTGGTGATACCATCCAACCATCTCATCCTCTGTCATCCCCTTCAGCTCCTGCCTTCAATCTTTCCCAGCATCAGGGTCTTTTCAAATGAGTCAGCTCTTTTCATCAAGTGGCCAAAGTATTGGAGCTTCAGCTTCAACATCAGTTCTTCCAATGAACACCCAGGACTGGTCTCCTTTAGGATTGACTGGTTCGATCTCCTTGCAATCCAAGGGACTCTCAAGAGTCTTCTCCAACACCACAGTTCAAAAAGCATCAATTCTTCAGCACTCAGCTTTCTTTATAGTCCCCATCTATTTGCTATGAAGTGATGGGACCAGATGACATGATCTTCGTTTTCTGAATGTTGAGCTTTAAGCCAACTTTTTCACTCTCCTCTCACTTTCATTAAGAAGCTCTTTAGTTCTTCTTCACTTTCTGCCATAAGGGTGGTGTCATCTGCATATCTGAGGTTATTGATATTTCTCCCTGCAATCTTGATTCCATCTGTGCTTCTTCCAGCCAAGCATTTCTCATGATGCAGTCTGCATATAAGTTAAATAAGCAAGGTGACAACATACAGCCTTGACGTACTCCTTTTCCTATTTGGAACCAGGCTGTTGTTCCATGTCCAGTTCTAACTGTTGCTTCCTGACCTGCATACAGGTTTCTCAAGAGGCAGGTCATGTGGTCTGGTATTCCCATCTCTTTCAAAGTTTCCACAGTTTATTGTGATCCACACAGTCAAAGGCTTTGGCATAGTCAATAAAGCAGAAGTAGATGTTTTTCTGGAACTCTCTTGCTTTTTCCATGATCCAGCGGATTTTAGCAATTTGATCTCTGGTTCCTCTGCCTTTTCTAAAACCAGCTTGAACNTTTATTGTGATCCACACAGTCAAAGGCTTTGGCATAGTCAATAAAGCAGAAGTAGATGTTTTTCTGGAACTCTCTTGCTTTTTCCATGATCCAGCGGATTTTAGCAATTTGATCTCTGGTTCCTCTGCCTTTTCTAAAACCAGCTTGAACGTCTGGAAGTTCATGGTTCATGTATTGCTGAAGCCTGGCTTGGAGAATTTTGAGCATCACTTTACTAGCAGGTGAGATAAGCGCAATTGTGCGGTAGTTTGAGCATTCCTTGGCATTGCCTTTCTTTGGGATTGGGATGAAAACTGACCTTTTCCAGTCCTGTGGCCACTGCTGAGTTTTCCAAATTTGCTGGCATATTGAGTGCAGCACTTTCATAGCATCATCTTTCAGGATTTGAAAGAGCTCAACTGGAATTCCATCACCTCCACTAGCTTTGTTTGTAGTGATGCTTCCTAAGGCTTACTTGACTTCACATTCCAGGATGTCTGGCTCTAGATGAGTGATCATACCACCGTGATTATCTGGGTTGTAAAGATCTTTTTTGTACAGTTCTGTGTATTCTTGCCACCTCTTATTAATATCCTTGGCTTCTGTTAGGTCCATACCATTTCTGTCCTTTATTGAGCCCATCTTTGCATGAAATGTTTCCTTGCATGAAAATGTATCTCTAATTTTCTTGAAGAGATTTCTAGTGTTTCCCATTCTACTGTTTTCCTCTATTTCTTTGGACTGATCGCTGAGGAAGGCTGTCTTATCTTGCTATTCTTTGGAACTCTGCATTCAGATGATTATGTCTTTCCTTTTCTCCTTTACTTTTCACTTCTCTTGTTTTCACAGCTATTTGTATGGCCTCCTCAGACAGCCATTTTGCTTTTTTGCATTTCTTTTTCTTGGGGATGGTCTTGATCCCTGTCTCCTATACAATGTCACAAACGTCCGTCCATAGTTCATCGGCACTCTGTCTATCAGATCTAGTCCCTAAATCTCTTCCTCACTTCCACTGTGTAGTCATAAGGAATTTGATTTAGGTCATACCTGAATGGTCTAGTGATTTTCTCCACTTTCTTCAATTTAAGTCTGAATTTGGCAATAAGAAGTTCATGATCTGAGCCACAGTCAGCTCCTGGTCTTGTTTTTGCTGACTGTATAGAGCTTCTCCATCTTTGGCTGCAAAGAATATAATCAATCTGATTTTGGCAATCTGGTGATGTCCCTGTGTTAGATATACTTGCTCAGCTATCATCTCCAGAGGTTGGATCACAAAATTGGTAAGGGTGACACCTACCAGACCTTCTCTGGACAAAACTGGGTAAAGAAAACAACTCATGTTTCTCAGCTATGATATAGCTTGCTGCAGAAGAATCGTCTGGGGAGCTAGTCAAAATGAAGATTCCTAGGACTTCCCTATTGGTCTAGTGGCTAAGACTCTGCACTTCCAATGCAGGGAGCCTGGGCCTGATTCCTGGTCAGGGAACCAGATCTCACATGTAGCAACAAAGATCAGAGATCCAGCATGCCACAGCTAAGACCTGAGCAGCCAAATAAATAAATAAATACATATATATTTTTTAATGATAAAAAAAATGAAGATTCTTGGGGCCATTCCCACCCTCAAAGCACTGATGAGTAAGAACTCGGCTTTTTAAAGCTCAAGTAATTCATATATACTCCTAAATTGAAGAACAACCATCAAAGATGTACTTATATAAATAAATATACACACACACATATATACATACAAATTATATTAATTTTTATCAAAAAGGATGCAAACACCAGACTAGAGCCACTGGACACAATTTATTTGTCATGATTTAGACAGAATGAGCACAGTGACACATTCAAGTAGAAACATACAGTGTTTCTTCTTCTAAAGAAGTCAACAACAATCATATATTTGACAAATATCAAAAAGTGCCAGAATGAATCTAAGTTAAGAGGGCTTAAGCCAGTGGTAGTTCCAACTTGAAAATCACTTTGGAAGCTTCTTGAAAAAAAAAATCATGTATGTGGGCCCCATTGTAAACTGAATTAGAATACCTAAGGTGTAATCTAGGCATTTATATGCTGAAATTTTCTGCAAATGATTCTGATTATCTCCCAATTTTAGAATCACTGATAGGACTTCCCTGGTGGTCCACTGGTCCAGAATCCATCTGTCAAGGCAAGGGACATGGGTTCTACCCCTGTTCTGGGAAGATCTCACATTCCACGGGACAGCTAAGCCTGTGCCCCACAACTACTGAGCCCGAGCTCCGCAACAAGAGAAGCTACCGCAATGAGAAGTCGGAAAGTAGTCTCCACTCTCCACCAACTAGAGAAAGCTCACGTGCAGCAGCAAAGACGCGGCACAGCCAAGAGTAAGTAAGTTAATAGAGTTAAGAGAAGAAGAATCACTGATAAACATCGTGAGGTGTACTTTTCCTGTTTCCAAGGTAGTACCGATCTGTTTGTTTCTGCGTAGGACAAAGTGGTAGACAAAGTAGAAACTGGATGCAGCTCAAACACTGCTCAACACCTCTAGCTAACATTGTATTACCATAGTGCTCAGGATTTGTCCCCTAATTTATGCTATGAAGAGCCAAGAGAGGCCAACAGCACGGATATCCAGTGGCCACTAACTAAAGTGCACACGGACACGTGTGCATGCACACACACACCTAAGTCTTAGGTCTCCCATCAGCATTTTCTTCTCACTGCTTCCTCATTCTGGAACCCTCTGGTCTCCATAGTCTATGCTTATCTTCAAAAGTTTTGATTAGCTGGTCTAAGTGTCTCCTCATCTAGCCTAGACACTGAAGATAAGTGACGTGCATGTGGTCCCTCAGCTACAGGTTAGTGGAGCCAGGGCTCAGACTAACTTTGACTTCAGCCCAGCATTTCCCTCAGTACTTGTTCAGTCCCTGGACATTCAGTGGGATGCTCTCTCCAGCCCAACCAGCGGGGCAGGACTTGGCTCTAAAAAGGGCCACGCACTTGGTCTGCTGCCCTGCTATCTGGAAATTCTTAACTTTTTTAACATAAAGTCCTGAATTTTCATTTTGCACATGGGCTTGCAAATTACGTTATCTGGTCCTGCCTATAAGTGAAGAGGGCTGCTCGTGGCCCTGAGACAAACTAATCATTCACCTGGGAACCTGCAGAAAGTGGAGAGCCACAGTTCAGAATCTCAGCGTCAGCTCTGACCAACCTACCCATCCCTAAGATGATCTTAGCTTCCCTGAACCCTTAAATCCTCAAGTCCTACCTGGACAAACTTCATGAAAAAGAGCTCTGTTCTCCAGGTATGTGCTAATGGAGGTAGTATTTCAATTACCCTTTGACTCTTGCTGGAAGGCAAGTAATTGCATTCCTATTTAACTTTGAATTTGCTAATAGAAATGATGACTAATTGGAAAACATTTAAAAATTCTCTTCTCACCCGATCATTCTCTAAAAATTATAGCTTCAAACATATCAACCACCATTCACTTGTACTCTGACAGCTTTACAAACAGCCCCCATTTTGAAAAATTCTTGCAAACAAATCTTAGCAAATGTTTCCTGTTTTTCTTAAGCTTATAATGACAGTGTTATTTTCATTTGTTTAGTTATGCTTAGTTATCTTATCTGACATGGCCAGATGATCCAGCATTGTTTTTCAAGTCTTGTTTTTAATTTAACAAGGTAATGCATCAGTTGGAAGCAACTGTCTATGTTTTATTTTGTTCTAAGAAGTCCCCTTTAGTGATCAGGAAAGAAAGCAAATTTAAAAGAAGGAATAGCCAGTGCATTTTCTTTGGAAATCATTTTAGAGCTGCAAAAAGATCTTATAAATCACCACATGCGTTGTCCTTATTTTCCCATAAGAACAG
Source organism: Neotragus pygmaeus (assembly GCA_006410875.1). Taxonomy (NCBI): domain Eukaryota; kingdom Metazoa; phylum Chordata; class Mammalia; order Artiodactyla; family Bovidae; genus Neotragus; species Neotragus pygmaeus. Next base: position 567,600 of record SJYV01041078.1, on the reverse strand, counting down.
AGATTGTGATTTGCTCAATGAATCATCATGTCAAGTTCAAAGCACAGAAAGAGACTCCAGGGCTACGTTTTAGCATGTCTGTTCTTAACCAGTTCCAAGTAAGTTAGACTGACAATCACTAAATATACTGCAGAGTTCAAACTACAACTCTAGAAATTGAAGTGAATATAATCCTTAAAAATAAAAACCCTCCACTATGCTCTCTAAAGATGTTAACAATCACTATTGTATCATACTTGATAAGTGCTAATCAAGAATATTACTTCTGGATACATTATATAAAGGTCCCACAAAATACATCACATACATAACACTACATTTAAATCCTTAATGGCATCATCATTGTGAGATGGGACTACCCTTTGCCATGTCAAATTTTTCTTAAGAAGGTGACACAAATGTAGGACATGCAATTTGATCACAGTGTATCTGAATCAGAGAGGAGTAACTATGAAGTATCACAGAGGAACCGTTTCCAGAACTAATGCAAAACATTTGGCCTTTTGGTCACCAGCATTCATCGGACATACTTGGATCACTGTCCTCACGCCCTTGTATCTTTCTTACTTGTGGAAGTATTTGTGTCTCACTAGACTGAACCTCTTTAAGGCAGAAATAAATGATGTGTTAGCCATTCATCCTTTCATATGCAGCATCAATGCCTAGTACACAGCAGCAAATAGATGAATAAAGATATGAATTCTTCAATATCTTATGGAATTTCTGTATTTTCACACGATTTAGTACAGTGAGGGCCTCCCTGGTAGCTCAGACAGTAAAGAATCTGTCTGCAATGCGAGAGACTTGGGTTTGGTCCCTGGGTCAGGCAGGTCTCCTGGAGAAGGAAATGGCAACCAACTGTACCATTCTGGCCTGGAAATTCCCATGGACAGAGGAGCCTGGTGGGCTACAGTCCACAGAGTCGCAAAAAGTCAGACAGGACTGTGGGTCAGACACACTATTACAGTGAAGGAGAGGCTTATAATCTCAGTAAAAGCAGAAAAGTAGGTATTATACTTAAAAGAAAAAACTTGTAGCCTCCTATGCCTTGTACAGTGTTAATGAGGCAGGAAACAATTACGTAATTAAACGATTAATGAGTGAGGAGAAGCACAAAGTAATCCACTTACTCGCAAGCAAGCCAACTCCACTTGCAAGGGATCCAATCCAGGCCGTTTTTCCTTTTCCTTCACCAAAGGCGTCCAGCCATTCTATGTACAAGACACCAACAGCTAACGGCGATCCATAACACAAAAACTGAGTCAAGAAGGAGACAGCCACAATCACCCAGCCCCAGCCACCATCAGGTGACTTTTTAAATTCCATTGTGACGTGAGGTCAAGCGGGCGTCTCTCAGTGGATCCTAAGCGAAAAAAAGAAAAAGCATATTTAGCGTATGGTAAGGCATGGTATTCTACATTTAAAACAGCTCCTCCTAAATTAAAATATTAAAAGTTCCCTAAAAATACACAAGGAAAAGGATAAGAGATCACTGACATATCAAGTTAATGTTAAAATTTTTATTTCTGATTTGAATTAGTACTATATCCACATGTTTCCAAAAAATGTTTCTTATATTATAAAAAGGATACAATAGCTCGGAATAAAGATATATGCACAGCTGCTGCTACTGCTAAATCACTCCAGTCATGCCCGACTCTGTGCGACCCCATAGACAGCAGCCCACCAGGTTCCCCCCGTCCCTGGGATTCTCCAGGCAAGAACACTACAGTGGGCCGCCACCTCCTTCTCCAATGCATGAAAGTGATAAGTGAAAGTGAAGTCGCTCAGTCGAGTCCGACTCTCTGCAACCCCATGGACTACAGCCCTCCAGGCTCCCCCGTCCATGGGATTCTCCAGGCAAGAGCACTGGAGTGGGGTGCCATACTATATATAAAATAGATAACCAACAGGCACCTACTGTAGAGCATGGAGAACTATAATCAATATTTTGTAAAAACCTATAAGGGAAATAATCTAAAAAGAATATATATATGTGTGTGTGTATGTATATATATATATATATAGGTAGTTGTATATATACATACATATATATACACACACACATAATATATGTACAACTCAATCACGGTGCTGGACATCTATAACTAACATGACACTGTAAATCAACTACACTTCAAAATTTTTTTAAAAGGCATAGAGTGAAAAGCCTCCTTCCCAAATTTATCCTCATTCACCAGGTTCCCGTCCCAAGCCAAGCACAGGAAATGCCTGTTTTGGATTCTTGTTGCATGTTGAGTTCCCCATGAAGAAGATCTTAGCAAGAGCAGGTTTATTAAAAGTGTTCTTATTGGAAGAGAACAGACAGCAGCAAGAGAAGGCAAGCCAGGGATCGAACCCAGGTTTCCCGCATTGGAGGCAGATGCTTTAACTTCTGAGCCCCCAAGGAAGCCCAAGCATACAGAGTTAAGGGCTAAGGGGATTTCCAAAGCCGGCTGACCTCTCAGAGTTGCCCTGACTGGGGCAAGAGGAGCTGGCCCTTCACAGCCCCATGCTGATAACTCATCAGTTGCAGGCCACCTGGGAAGGGGGCGTGACCTCAGGTGAGGTGACTCTATTCAAAAGGGGCAACCATTACCCCTGGGGGGTGTTACCTGAAGCCATCTGTCGGCAGCAAGAAATCTTTCATTCCTAAAGGGGGTCTGGAGGGAGGGTAGGCAGCACGTCATAATGTTCACCAACTCAAGTATCCCTCCAGAGTTTCTTTTCAAAAGAACATATTTATTTATTTTTTGTGCACTGGTGCTATGTGCAGGCTTCTCTTGCTGCAGAGGACAGGCTCTAGACTTGGGGTGCAGTAACTGTGGCCCCTGCTCCCGGGCTCTAGAGCACAGGCTTAGTAGTTATGGCACATGGGCTTAGCTGCTCCACGGCATGTGGGATCTTCCCAGATCAGGGATGGAATCCACGTCCCCCGCATTGGCAGGTGGATTCTTAACCACTGGAATACCAGAGAAGTCCCCTTCAAGAGTTTCTTTATGAATATAACAAGCAAAAACAAGCAAATAGTCTTAGATATCCTTTTTTCAACAAAACATTCTTTTGTTTCAAAATGGAAAAAAAAAAATAACAGAAGATATACAGTCTCCCTCTACCTAGTTCCTGTCTCATTTCCATACCCTTCAAAGGTAACCAACGCTTCTTGTTTCTCTTGTATCTTTCTAGAACTGAAGCAACTTAGCACACATTCACACAGAATTAACTTAGAAATACATAAGCTAACTCAAATACAGATTCCCTCTAATTTTTTTAGACACAAAAAAATAGCATGTTATATATATGTTGGTATGTGTCTTGCTTTTTTTCACTCGAAAAATACCTTGAAAATCTTTCACATCAATGCATAATAACCATCCTCACTCCTTTCTTTCGGCTACGCTGTGTTCCAGGAATGCTTAATTCTTTAACCACTGCTCCCAATGAAAAACAATGCTGTAATGAATAACCTCACATTCACATATATCTTTATACATATCTGAAAAGAACTGCTGAGTCAACCACAAATTTAGATTTGCAATTGTAATTAGTATTAGCAAATTGACTTCAAGGGATTAAGCCAATTTATCTGAGCCCCAGCAACTTTGGGTGTGCTGTGAAACGTCTGGATTTTTGCCAATTTGTTGGCTTTAACTTGAATTTCTCAGCATTCTCTGAATGATATGTGTTGTTTCACAGGTGAAAAGTCATTTGTAATTCATATCTAATTCTTGGGTATATATGGGTGTTTCTGGATATTTCTTTCTGTTCCAATGATCTGTCTAGTCACCCATCGTTACCATATTTAACTATTAAGTCTTTCTTTTTCTTTTGGCCAATCCATGTGGCTTGTGGGATCTTAGTTCCCTGACCAGGGCTTGAACCTGCACCCACAGCAGTGACAGTGCAAAGAATTAACCACTTGGCCACCAGAGAATTATTCCTTAAGCATTTTAAATGTATTTCAAGTTTCAGTGCAAACACTTTCTTTCCTCTCTATCACTGCACACCTTTTCAACATTTTCTTGGCTCTTCTTGTTTGTTTGGGCTTCCCTGAAAGCTCAGTTGGTAAAGAATCCGCCTACAATGCAGGAGACCCCAGTTTGATTCCTGGGTCAGGAAGATCTCTTGAAGAAGGGATAGGCTACCCACTCCAGTATTCTTGGGCTTCCCTTGTGGCTCAGTTGGTAAAGAATCTCCCTGCAACGTGGGAGACCTGGGTTTGATCCCTGAGTTGGGAAGATCCCCTGGAGAAGGGAAAGGCTACCCACTCCAGTATTCCAGCCTGGAGAATTCCATGGACTATACAGTCCATGGGGTTGCAAAGAGCTGGACATGACTGATTTTCACTTGTTTACTTTTTTATATGAACTTCTGAATCAGTTTGATTCTAAAATCTGATAGTGCTTTCATTATGACTGAGTTAAATTATAAATTGATTTAAGGGGAAAAATTCCTTTTATGATGTTGAGTCTATTTTCCATTTCATATCTTCGCATTTGTTCAATCTATTTTGTGTTCTAGTGTTTAAAGTTTTCCTCAATGTTTCTTTTTATTTTTATATAGTTTATTCTTTTTGCTAACATTATAATTAGGCTTATTTATTTACCTCTGTTTCTTTGTATAAAAGCTATGACTATCTGTATGTTAATTTTGGATTCTACTACCTTATTATAAAATCTCTTATTTGAATTAGATTCTCCGATGATTTTCTTGGGTAAATACACCTGATAATACAATACAGTCATATAGCCAGCTGCAAACCCCTTACTTTGGATTCTCATATGTCTATTTTTTTTTTTTGCCTTTGTGTGAGACAAGGCATACACAATAATGTTAAATAATCAGAGTATATATCTTTGTCCAGTTTCTAACTTTAATGGAAAAGCCTTCAAGTGCCATGGTATTGCTTCTGAGGCTCAGATAGATATAGTCCACAAACTTAAGGATGAAAGTGTTATTATAAAGAATGTGTATTATGTTTTTCTCAAATGCATTTCCAGTGCATATGGAGATGATTGTGATTTTTTTCTCTTTTTAATTTTAATTAAATCTCTATTTTCTACTATTGAATCATCCTTGAATTAGTAGACTAAAACTTCCCTGGTTCATGCTCTGTTTTGATTATGTCAGTCTTTTGGGGGAGGGTTAAAGTCATAAGTGAGATTTGTCTCTTTTGTTTTTAATTTTGACTGGGTTTGGGTATCAAAATTATATTTTAAACGGATTTGAAAACACTCATTCTTTATAAATCCTGAAGCAGTCTATATGGTAATGGATTTGGAGGCCCAAGGCCTGAGCTTCCTGCCCTCGACAGGGCCTCCCAGTCATCTTTGCATTCCGTCTCCTTCATGCCAGCTTCACAGTCAGGTTCAACAGAGTCTCTTCATCCACAGATTTTGCCAAACCATTCTCTTGGCTGTAGTTTCGCCAGAAAATAGGTGAAGAGAGTAGGAATATCATTCTTCTATTCATGCGTGTCCCTAATTAGATGCTAAGGAATTTAGCTACCTTAAGAGAGACTTCCCTGGTGGCTCAGACAATAAAGCCTCTGCCTACAATGCAAGAGAACTGGGTTCTATCCATGAGTCAGAAGATCCCCTGGAGAAGGCAATGGCAACCCACTCCAGTACTCTTGCCTGGAAAATCTTATGGACAGAGGAGCCTGGTCCTCCAGAGCTATAATCCATGGGGTCGCAATGAGTTGGACACGACTGAGCGACTTCACTTTCACTTTTTCAAAAGAGCCATAGCTATACCCATCAATTTACCTGCTACTCGGTGAATTTCTTCACTTTGACATTCAAAGTACTGGGCAAAAATCACGTCACCACCCGCCACAGCTTTTTGTACAAATTAACTTTCAATATTTCATAACTGAAAACCAGAAATATTACAATTTGTGCACAAAACTGTAGAGTCTAAAATTTAGTCTCTCAGACCACATAATTGTGTTAGCAGACAGAATACTTGCAAATATAAAAATCCTTTGAAGTATGCAGATATACTCTTCCTGAGAAGTCTATTCTCTCCAGTACCTACTCTATTGTAAAAGTAAATAATAAATTCTGTTCCTTCTAGAGACCACACAGTGGTACTCTGCAATTCCTATTTAGAGTACCTTTTAAAGAAAAGAGAGTCTTAATTCCCTAAACCAGGTAATGTATGACTTCAATAATCAAATATCTAATGAGACCAAAAGGTTGTATAAAAAGCCAAATGCAGGGCTTCCCTGGTGGCTCAGTGGTAAATAATCTGTCTGCCAATGCTGGAGACACAGGTTTGATCCCTGATCCTGGAAGATTTCACGTGCCAAGGAGCAACTAAACCTGTGGGCCAAAAGTACTGAGCCTGTGCTCTTGAACCTTGGAACCACGACTACCGAAGCCCACGCCCCTGCTCCAAAACAAGAAAAGCCGCTGCAGCAAGAAGCCGGCACACACAACCTCAGAGTGGTCCTCGCTTGCTGCAACTAGAGAAAAGCCCGTGCAGCCGCGAAGACCCAGCCCAAGCAAGCAAGCAATCGCTCAGTCGTGTCCGACTCTCTGCAATCCCGTGGACTGTAGTCTACCAGGCTTCTCTGTCCATGGGATTTTCCAGGCAAGAGTACTGGAGGGGGTTGCTATTTCCTTCTCCAGGGGATCTTCCTGACCCAGGGATCAAATCCAGGTCTCCTGCATTACAGGCAGACGCTTTACCCTCTGAGCCACACAGTCATAAATGAATAAATAAAATTTTTTTAATGTATAAGAGATTGTCCTCGATTTAAATCTTCAAGGTACAGCTGTCCAGGAAAAGTACACATTTACAAAGGCAAAGCACCATGATCTTAAAAAAAGTTGGAGTTTTCTGGAGGGAAAGGAAAAGGGGAGTGAAAAGGTAAGGAGTATCTCCCTTGCAAGTTTTTAAACTGAAGTAGACAAAAATCCCTTTATACACCAAATACCTGTGGCCATGCCTTGCTTTGCTTTGTCTTGCCTTGAGTGACATTTCAACACATAGACAGGAGCCAGAGAAATTCTTCTCACAGTAAATGTTTGGGAGAGCAAATCTTTGAAATACAAAGCTCCCATAGGTATCAACCGGGACTAGAATGACAAGTTTTTTAAAGAGTTGGCTAAGAGCTTCTGACCTTTCATTGTCTCAGAATTTGAGACACAGGTAGTCTGAACAGAACACGGTGAAAAGTACCATTCAGTGATTTCTTATTTTCTGCCAGGGCAACATCTTTCTCGTGTAATCTGCTATCCTTTAGATGTTGCTCACCTGCTTTTTCTGATTTTCTATATTCCATAAGGCGACTTCACAACTAGACTAGCCTTTCTTCCTTGTTGTAATGGTAGCCAATTTTCTTTGGAGCACTTGGGTCTTTCCTCATGGATAGATGGTTGGTGGGACTGTAAGAGGTCTTTGATCTTGACCTATAAAATAGAACCTGAACCAAGCAAGGCCAGTAGGACCTCTTCCTCAGGATCCTGAACTTGAGTGCAATGTTCTAATAAAAGAAAAATATTTGGGATTTATTGATCCCAGTGGCAGTGCTTTAAAGAAACCCTCTATCAAAGCCTACTATCTTGGCTCCCAAGGGATATCCAGGCCTGGTTCCTCCAGCCTTCCATTTCATTCTCAGAGCTAACCTAGTAAATTATTTTAAGTTAGCTGGCATTTGTTTAAGTGCAACAGAATAAACATGTTGTGAGTGTGCAGTAATTTCAAGTTGATTATTTTAACTATCCACACCCAGCTTGATCCGGTTTGGGTCAAAGGTTAAACTTAGGTGTACAGTCTATGACCACAAAATAAGGAAATATAGATATGAGTTACCATTTTTTTCTGAAAATTTCATCTTACTCATTCTCCTTCTTCATAGCTTATGATCCAATATGATAAAATGTCTTTCCTAGTATTCTTGTGAATAAAGAGCTTCAGTTCAGTTCAATTCAGTTGCTCAGTCGTCTCCGACTCTTTGTGGCCCCATGAATTGGAGCACACCAGGCCTCCCTGTCCATCACCAACTCCCGGAGTTCACTCAGACTCACATCCATTGAGTCAGTGATGCCATCCAGCCATCTCATCCTCGGTCGTCCCCTGCCCCCAATCCCTCCTAGCATCAGAGTCTTTTCCAACGAGTCAACTCTTCTCCTGCCCCCAATCCCTCCCAGCATCAGAGTCTTTTCCAATGAGTCAACTCTTCACATGAGGTGGCCAAAGTACTGGAGTTTCAGCTTTAGCATCATTCCTTCCAAAGAAATCCCAGGGCTGATCTCCTTCAGAACGGATTGAGCTTAAATTAACTGAAATATTATATATCAACACATACATATGGAACCTAGAAAAATGGTATAGATGAACTTTATTTGCAAAACAGAAATAGAGACATGGATGTACAGAACAAATATATGGAAACCAAAAGAGGGAAAGGGGAGGTGGGAAGAACTGGGAGACTGAGACTGTCAAATACACACTATTTTTACTATGTACAAAATAGATTACTAATCAGAATCCATGGTTTAGCTCAGGGAACTCTACTCAGTGCTTTCTGGGAGCAACTAAACGAGAAGAAAACCCAAAAAGGAGGGAATCTATGTATACATATGGTGGACTCACTTTGATGTACAGTAGAAATTACCACAACATTGTAAAGCAACTATATTCCAATAACAGGTAATCAAAAATTAATTAACTGAAATTTCCTCTAAGCCTGTTTATCCTAATATTTACAGAAATGCTGTGTTATACAAATGAGATCCTCATTCCAGAAATTTTTTGATCACTTTCAATTTAAATTATATTGTAATAGATACCAAGGGACCTCAGAAGAAATATAAGGCATAGCCCTTGCCACCTAGGAGCTTATAACCCCATTAGGAAGGTAAGACGCATGCACAAGAGTATATGGTGAAGTGCCACAGAGGCTGGGTAGAAAGTAAATATTTAGGAGTCACAGGGAAATGCAAGCCATCAAGGAAGGAGCAAGAGCAATGGATTTGAAACTAAGAGATCAGTAACTTAAAAGCAGCACATATAAATACAGACTTCTATATTAAAAACTTCATGGTAACCACAAACCAAAAGTCTGTAATAGATATACACACACAAAAAAGAAAAAGGAATTCAAACATAACACTAAAGATAGTCATCAACCTACTGAATGGGAGAAGATATCTACAAATGATATGACAGATCGGGGATTAGTATTCAACATATATAAACAGCTCATACAATTCAACATCAAAAAAACACAAAATAACCCAATTAAAAAATAGAAGGACTAAATAAATATTTTTCCAAAGAATAAATACAAATGGCCAACAGACACATGAAGGGTGCTCAATATTGCTAATCATCAGAGAAATGCAAATCAAAATCATAATTAAACATCACCTCACTTATGTCAGAATAAAAAATGAAGTCGCTCAGTTGTGTCTGACCATTTGCGACCCCATGGACTGTAGCCTATCAGGCTCCTCTGTCCATGGGATTTTCCAGGCAAGAATACTGGAGTGGATTGCCATTTCCTTTTCCAGTGGATCTTCCCAACCCAGGGATCGAACTTGGGTCTCCTGCATTGTAGACAGATGCTTTACCATCTGAGCCACCAGGGAAGTCAGAATAGCTGTCATCAAAAAGAACACAAATAACAATGTTGACAAGGATGTGGAGAAAAGGAAACCTTGTACACTGTTAGTGGGAACATAAATTGGTGCAGCCACTGTGGAAAACAGTATTGAGGTTTCTCAAAAAAATAAAAATAAGATTAGCATGTGAGCCAGCATTTCTACTATTGGGTAGATATCCAAAAAAGACAAAAAACACTAATTTGACAAGATACATGCATCCCAATGTTCAGAGCAGCATTACTCACCATTGCCAAGGTATGGAAGTAATCTAATTAAGATTTCATCAACAGATAATTGGATAAAGAAGATGTGAAGTCCGTATACAATGAGATACTATCCAGCCACAAAAAACTGCCAAATTTTACCATTTGCAGTGACATGAATAGACTTGGAGGATGTTATGTTTTAGTGAAATAAGTCAGACAGAGAAAGACAAATACTGTATGATACCACTTACATGTGGAATCTGAAAAATACACCTAGTGAATACAACAAAAAGCAGCAGATTTATAGAGAACTATTAATAGGGAGGAAGGGCAATATAGGGGTGGGGGAGAGGAGGTACGAAAAAACGGGTATAAGATAGGCTCAGATGTACTGTACACCACAGGGAATATAACCAATATTTTGTAATAACTGTAAATGGAAAGTATCCTTTAAAATTATATGAAAATTTTAAAAAATTTTAAATAAAATGCCTGATTAAGTAAAAAGTGTTGGTCTTTAAAAATATATCTATCCCACATATTATTATAAACCTCCCTTGGACAAGAAAGAAGAACAGTAAATAAAATGAACCATAATAAAATCACACCATTCAACAAAATTAGATTATCATTAGTATAAAGGATAGCATGTACTCCTAAAGTTAGCATTTGTTCTGTTAAAGGAAAAGGAGAGTTAGGTAAATTTCAAGACATTTCCTTCAGAAAATGAAAAGGACTGTTGACGAAAGTCTACATTATACTCATGGAAAACTTTTGAGCTCTAACATCTTAGATGGCATACAGTTCTGTTCAAGCGATGCCAAGTCTTTGTTATTTCCTCAACTCTACACTGGCTGAAAATTTCTATTCTCCCAGATATAGGATGGGATGTCAGAATTGCGTATTTGACATTTATGAACATTTAATGTTGACACAGAAGCTTCCTGTCCCTGAAATGTATACAAATGTTCGACACTATCTTTTGTCACATACAGAGTGATTTACAACTGTTTGGTCTTATTTTCAGTCATAGCTGCCTCAGTAATTTTTCTCTAGTAACTTCTTTTTGAATGCTACCATTAAATATCTCTCTAAGGATTCCTAGACACATTTTCTACTTAAATAGTAGGCAAAAACAGCAAATTTTTATTTGAATCTCAATCACTACCAAATTATGTGGTGCTGAATTATTACTTTATTTTAATTGAGAGCCTACAATCATGGGCTACATCCTGGGGGAAAAACAGTTTATTCCAGGTTGATTTTATCTTGATCTAGGCATCCATCCATGAGGAATGTCAAAAGTCTGAATTAGCCTGGGTTTCATGACCTTTCCTCAGTCACATTAATGCCACAGTCATATGGGCAGCTCTAAAGTATGGGCAAGGAGGTAAATCACAGACAGCCTCCTGTTTTGCTGGTGGGGATGCAAAGGCAGTGGCCACTTTGGGAAAGTTTGAGGAGTGGAAATGGAGAATGATTGTTAAAGGGACAGGGTTTCTTTGGAGTGATGAAAATGTTTTACAATTATTTTTATTTTTTCATTGGCTGAACCTTTTGGCATGTGGGACTTCCCTGACTGGGGATCAAACCCACGTCCCCTACAGTGGGGGCTCAGAGTCTTAACCACTGAACCACCAGCATAGTCCTACAATTATTTTTAAATGTTTTAAAATTAGATTTTGGTGTAGTATGCACAACTTTTGAATAAGATCCACTCAACAATACAGAGTAGGTGGGTGAATTTTATCACATGTGAATCTTATCTGTCAAAAGAAAACACATTCAAAAGCTCCTAGAGTATAACTGATCCATTTTGCTGCACAGCAGAAATTAACACAACATTGTTAAGCAACCATACTCCAATAAGAATTAAATTTTTAGAAGTTCCTAGAAACTATGTTTTAGTTCTGACTCCAATACAGGTAACAAGTTTCATAACAGAAACCAGCCAGAGCTGTTGTAGAGTTAGTATTGCTCTTTCCCCGTTGTGCCTTTGCCCCTCCAAACATGCATCATTCATTCCTGCTACCACAGTTTGGGAGAAAGGGATTCTGAGAACTGGGAGTTCTAATAAAATTGTAGGTAAACAAATCAGCCTTTGGGTGCTGTGATAAAAAAGAAGGTAAGCAAATAATTCTTTGTGAATTATTGTGAATTATGCTTATTGTACAAGATGGTGACTGCAGCCATGAAATTAAAAGACGCTTACTCCTTGGAAGAAAAGTTAGGACCAACCTAGATAGCATATTCAAAAGCAGAGACATTACTTTGTCGACTAAGGTCTGTCTAGTCAAGGCTATGGTTTTTCCTGTGGTCATGTATGGATGTGAGAGTTGGACTGTGAGGAAGGCTGAGCACAGAAGAATTGATGCTTTTGAACTGTGGTGTTGGAGAAGACTCTTGAGAGTCCCTTGGACTGCAAGGAGATCCAACCAGTCCATTCTGAAGGAGATCAACCCTGGGATTTCTCTGGAGGGGATGATGCTAAAGCTGAAACTCCAGTTCTTCGGCCACCTCATGCGAAGAGTTAACTCATTGGAAAAGACTGTGATGCTGGGAGGGATTGCGGGCAGGAGGAGAAGGGGACGACAGAGGATGAGATGGCTGGATGGCATCACTGACTCGATGGAGGTGAGTCTTAATGAACCCCGGGAGTTAGTGATGGACAAGGAAGCCTGGCGTGCTGAGATTCATGGGGTCGCAGAGTCAGACACGACTGAGCAACTGAACTGAACTGATGCTTATTGTAGATAAAGAAATATATACTAATACATACTAAAGTTCATTGTTGTTGTTCTTTCACTAAGTCATGTTTGACTCTTTGTGACTCACAGTACATCAGGATATCCTGTCCTTCACTCTCTCTGAGTTTGCTCAAATTCATGTCCACAGAGTCAGTGAAGCTATCTAAACATCTCATCTTTCTCCTTTTACCTTCAGTCTTTCCCAACAACAGGGTGTTTTCCAATGCGTTGGCTGTTCCCATCAGTTAGGCAAACTACTGGAGCTTCAGCTTCCATATCACTCCTTCCAATGAATATTCAGCGTTGATTTCCTTTAGGATTGACTGGTTTGATCGCCTTGCTGTCCAAGGGACTCTCAAGAGTCTTCTCCAGCACCACAGTTCTAAAGCATCCATTCCTCCATGTTCAGCCTTCTTTATGGCCCAACTTTCTATCCATGCATGACTACTGGAAAAAACAGCTTTGACTAGATGGACATTTGTCAGCAAAGTGATGTCTCTGCTTTGTCACATGCTCTCTAGGTTTGTCATAGTTTTCCTTCCAAAGAGCAAGTGTCTTTTAATTTCCTGGCTGCAGTCATCATCCAAAGTGATTTTTGAGCCAAGAAAATAAAATTTGTCACTGCTTCCACTTTTCCCCCATCAATTTGCCATGAAGCGATGAGACTGGATGCCATCATCTTAATTTTTTGAATGTTGACTTTTAAGCCAGCTTTTTCAATCTCCTTTTTCAATTTCATCAAAAGGATCTTTAGTTCATTTTCACTTTTAGACATCAGACAGATATCATCTGCATATCTGATATTGTTGATGTTTCTCCTGGCAATCTTGATTCCAGCTTGGGATTCATTCTGCCTGGGATTTCGTATGATGTACTCTGCATATAAGTTAAATAAGCAGGGTGACAATATACAGCCTTGATGTATACTCCTTTCCCAGTTTTGAACCAGTCCATTGTTCAGTGTGGGGTTCTAACCATTGCTTCTTGACCTGAATACAGGTTTCTCAGGAGACAGGTAAGGTGGTCTGGTTTTATTTCAGTCTTTTTAAGAATTTTCCAGTTTGTTATGATTTACACAGTCAAAGGCTTTCACATAGTCAATGAAGAAGTAAATGTTTTTCTGGAACTCCCTTGCTTTCTCCATGATCCAATCAATGTTGGCAATTTGATTTCTGGCTTCTCTGCCTTTTCTAAACCCAGCTTGTACATCTGGAAATTTTAAGTTCTTATACTGCTGAAGCCTAGCTTGAAGGATTTTGAGCATAATCTTGCTAGCATGTGAAATGAGCAAAACTGTACAATGGTTGGAACATTCTCTGGCATTGCCCTTCTTTGGGACTGGAATGAAAACTGATGTTTCACAGTCCCGTGGCCACTGCTAAGTTTTCCAAATTTGCTGGCATATCGAGGGCAGCACTTTAACACATCATTTTTAAGGACTTGAAATCGCTCAGCTGGAATTCCATCACTTCCATTAGCTTTGTTCGTAGTAATGTTTCCTAAGACCCACCTGACTTCACACTCCAGGATATCCAGCTATAGGTGAGTGACCACACCATCATGGTTATTGGGGTCATTAGGACCCCAGTAGTTCTTCAGTGTATTCCTGCCACTTCTTAATCTCTTCGGCTTCTGTTAAGTCTTTACCATTTTTGTCCTTTATCATGACCATCTTTAAATGAAATGTTTCCTTGATATCACCAATTTCCTGAAGAGATCTCTAGTCTTTCCATTCTATTATTTTCCTCTATTTCTTTGCATTGTTCCTTTAAGAAGGCCTTCTTATCTCTCCTTGCTATTCTCTGGAACTCTGCATTCAGTTGGGTGTATCTTTCCCCAATCCCCTTGCCTTCCACTTCTCTTCTTTCCTCAGCTATTTATTTGTAAAGCCTCCTCACACAACCACTTTGCCTTCTTGCATTTCTTTTTCCTTGGGATGGTTTTTGTCACTGCCTCCTGACTAGTTCTTCAGGCACTCTGTCTACAAGATCTAATCCCCTGAATCTATTTGCCACTTTCACTGTATAATCATAAGGGATCTGATTTAGGCCATACCTGAATGGCCTAGTGGCTTTCTCTCCGTTCTTCAATTTAAGCCTGAATTTTGCTAAGGAGCTCAAGATCAGAGTTACAGTCAGTTCTGGGTCTTGTGTTTTGCTGACTGTATAGAGTTTCTCCATCTTTGGCTGCAAAAATATAATCAATTTGATTTCGGTATTGACCATCTGGTGAAGTCCATGTGCAGAGTCGTTTCTTGTGTTATTGGGAGAGAGTGTTTGCTATGACCAGTGTGTTCTCTTGACAAAACTCTTAACAGAGTTTGTCATGCTTTTGTCATGCCTTTGTCATGCTTCACTTTGTACTCCAAGGCCAAACTTGCCTTTTACTCCAGGTATCTCTTGACTTCCTACTTTTGCATTCTAATCCCCTATGATGAAATGGACATCTGCTTTTTGGTGTTAGTTCGTGAAAAGTGTTGTAGGTCTTCATACAGATGTTCAACTTCAGCTTCTTCAGCATTACTGGTTGGGGCGTAGACTTGGGTTACTATGATGATGAATGGTGTGCCTTGGAAAGGAACCCAGATTATTCTGTTGTTTTTAAGATTGTACCCAAGCACTGCATTTAAGACTCTTGTTGACTATGAATGCTCCATATATATCTATATGTGTATATACATACATTTTATACATATATATTATACATACAGTATAAAACTGAATCACTTTTCTGTACAACTGAAACCAATACAACATTGTAAATCAACTATTTGCTGTAGTTCAGTTGTTTAGTCATGCCCAACTCTGCAATCCCATGGACTGCAGCATGCCAGGCTCCCCTGTCCTTCATCATCTCTGCCCTGTCTCCATTTTTAAAAGTCTTATTATTTAAAAATTTTAAAAAAGATGTATAAGTAATGATGCCTGTACCTAGTTCTTGACTTCTCCTATCATTTCACATCTACTTTCACTTTCCTATTTCTCAAGCACTTTAGTTCTATGATGTGTTTTAGGGGTGAGAAGTGTAACATCTGCAGTTACAAGAATGTCAAAACTATTATGACTGATTTTTGATAATGTATGAGTAGTGTAAAGCTTTAAAATAATGTAAGTTTCTTCTGGGTCAAAAACATAAACTGCCTATGTATTGATTTATATATTTTCAAATAGAATAACCCTAACACCAATGTTTGGAGAAGGCAATGGCACCCCACTCCAGTACTCTTGCCTGGAAAATCCCATGGGTGAAGGAACCTGGTAGGCTGCAGTCTATGGGGTCGCTAAGAGTCGGACACGACTGAGAGACTTCACTTTCACTTTTCACTTTCATGCTTTGGAGAAGGAAATGGCAACACACTCCAGTATTCTTGCCTAGAGAATCCCAGGGATGGGGGAGCCTGGTGGGCTGCCGTCTATGGGGTCGCACAGAGTTGGACACGACTGAAGCGACTTAGCAGCAGCAGCAGCAGCAACACCAATGTTAGTCCTTCAAAAGTAATAGGCATTGTATCAATTTTGGCACTTACCAATGACATTTCATAATCAGCACAGTTTATGATTTCTAAAGTAAAATAATTTGTTATATATCAGTATTATTTTTAAAAAGAAAAAGAAACTACATGTTGTTTTTGTAAGTTAACTTTAAAACTCCTTGTAAGTTAACTTTAAAACTCCTTGTAAAATAAGGATCTGAGTTACCCTTATTTTATACATATACACACACATATATATTAGGGCTTCCTTGATGGCGCAGCAGTAAAAAATCTGCCTGCAGTGCAAAAGATGAAGGAGACATGGGTTCGATACCTGGGTAGAAAAATCCCCTAGAGGAGGAAATGGAAACTCACTCTAGCATTCTTGCCTGGAGAAATCCATGGACAGAGGAGTCTGGCAGGCTACAATCCATAGGGTCACAGCGTCAAACACAACTGAGAGAGCACGCACACACATATATATAATATGTATATGTACATATATTTCTATATCTACAATTCTATATGCATTTTCCACAATATTAAATAGCTATAAAGGAGAATTAACCCCAAACAAGAATTTTAGTACAACTGTAAATCCAGTTGTTGTGACCTTAATCAGACTGTCTTAGTAGTTGAGGGAGGACTAAGACACTTCATGGACGCATGCTCAGCCGCTTCAGTTGTATCTGACTTTTTGTGACCCTATGGACTGTAGCCCACCAGGGGTCCTCTATCCATGAATTCTCCAAACAAGAATACGGGAGTGAGTTGCTATGCGGGATTTTCCCAACCCAGGGATCGAACCCAGGTCTCTTGTGTCTCCTGCACTGGCAGGCAGGTTCTTCAACACAAGCACCACCTGGGAAGTCCAAGCTACTTGATACTCCTGGCATATTCGTGAAGGAAAAAAAAAAAAAAAAACAAAAAACAGCCTAAATGAGGATTTAAAAATCAAGGTATCTATTAAAAGTTTACTCTTTAAAAATCAGTGCTAGGGGACTTCCCTGACGGTCCAGTGATTCAGACTTCGTCTTCCAATGCAGGTGATCCGAGTTCAATTCCTGGTTAGGAGCTAAGATTCCACATGCCTTGTGGCCAAAAAACCAAAACATAAAGCAGAAGAATATTGTAACAAATTCAACAGACTTTTAAAAATGGTCCTTATAAAAAAAAAATCTTAAAAGAAATCAATGCTATCAGCCAAAAAAGTAGAAACAACCCGAATATCCAACAACTGATAATAAATAAAATGTGGTATATCTACACAATGGAATTTTTTCTTTACCATAAATTGTATTTAGCTTTCGGTCTCCAAGTTAACTGAGGAGGTAGGTTGTTTTCTTCTTTCATTAAAAAAAATCATTTTATTGAAGTATCGTTGGTCTAGAATGAAGTGTTTCTGTTGTACAATGAAGTGTTTTACAATGAAGCATTTCTGTATACATGTAATTCTTTTTCATACTCTTTGCCATTATTGTTATTACAGGGAATTGAATATAGTTCCCTATGCTATACAATAGGACCTTGTTGCTTACCATCTTGTGTATAATAGTTTGCATCAGATAGTTCCAAACTCCCAATCCATCCCTTCCCCACCCTTACCCTTGGCAACACAAGTTCTCCATGTCTGTGAGTCTATTTCCATACAAAATGATATTATTCAGCAATGAATGAAGTATTACACGTGCTACAACATGTACGAACCTTAAAAACACTGTATTAAGTACTAAGGGAAAGCAGCCAATCACCAAAGACTACATATTACATGGTTCCCATTTTTATGAACCTTCCAGAACAGGCAAGTCTACAGAAAGTAGGTGAGTCATTGGCTAGGACTAAAAAAGTTGGGAGAAAAAAAAGAAATGACTGCTGACAGGTATAAGGCTTCTTTTGGGGGCTGATGAAATTATTTGGGGGGGCTCCAAAATCACTGCAGATGGTGATTGCAGCCATGAAATTAAAAGATGCTTACTCCNAGGCAGGAGGAGAAGGGGACAACAGAGGATGGGATGGTTGGATGGCATCATTGACTCAATGGACATGAGTTTGGGTAAACTCAGGGAGTTGGTGATGGACAGGGAGGCCTGGCATGCTGCAGTTCATGGGGTCGCAAAGAGTCAGACATGACTGAGTGACTGAACTGAAAATGGTAAATAATGAGTTTAAAGTACAAAATTCATTTATATGTCGAATGTCAAAAAAGAGTACAAATGAACTTATCCACAAAACAGAAATAGAGCTACAGATGTAGAAAATAAACTTAAGGTTACCGGGGAGAAGAAGGGAAGGGATGAATTGGGAGACTGGGATTGACATATAGACAATATTATATATAAAATAGATAAAAAATGAGGACCTATTGTATAGCACAGGGAACTCTACTCAATACTCTGTAATAGCCTATATGGGAACAGTATCTAAAAAAAGGGTAGCTATATGTATAACTGATTCACCTTGCTGAACACCTGAAACTAACACAAAATTGTAAATCAACTATATATACTCCAATAAAAAAATTTTAAGTTCAAATCTCAGTGCCTGGCACACAATAAAACATTTTACTAAATATTAGCTATGATTTTATAGCTATAAAGGATTTCTGGGGACTTGATAGCCACTTTCTCAGAAGTAGTTCCTAGTTACTCACACCAGAATTTGAGATTAACTAGTTACTGAATCATTTCTCACTCTAGGGCTTCTAAGACTTTTTGTTCTTTAGTTATTTCCTAATACTAAGGACATTTAAACCAAGACCTGGATACTGGCAGGTTGCACTTGGAATGATTCAAAACTATATTTACTGCTGTTAAAACTTGATTTGGTTTCAAATTTAGGAATTCTAGAATTTGCATTTTNTTTTGTTCTTTAGTTATTTCCTAATACTAAGGACATTTAAACCAAGACCTGGATACTGGCAGGTTGCACTTGGAATGATTCAAAACTATATTTACTGCTGTTAAAACTTGATTTGGTTTCAAATTTAGGAATTCTAGAATTTGCATTTTTAAAAAGTCACCCTATGGGGAACCCCCAGGCAGTCCAGTGGTTAGGACTCAGAGCTTTCAATGCTACGGCCCCAGATTCAATTCCTGGACAGGGAACCAAGATCCGGCAAGTCTCACGGTGCAGCCAAAAAAAAAAAAATCACCCAATGATTCTGATACAGGTCATCCACAGATACACTCTGAAAACTGCTGCCCAACCACAGTGATTCTCGACCATGACTACACTAATATCATCTGGGAAGCTTTTAAATATCCCCGATGCCAGGTCCCACCACCAGCCTGCTCTGGGGTAGAGCCTAACACGTCCAGCCACTCTAATGTGTAGCTAGGCTGAGCATCACTGTCCTAGAGGATACAGCACCTTCTGACAAACCATCCCGTCTTCCACCCCAGTGGAAGGAGGACACAGGTGAAGAAGACAGAGAAGAAGATAAGCAGTTGGCAGTAGTGAACTGAGCAAGCGCAAACTTCTGCCTGGAGCCCACCACCCCAGGGCAGCAGCCAGCACTGGGCTGTCCTTTGACTCGACTCTGTCATTTACCCTGTCAAAGACAAAAGCTTACCCAGCCCCACACCTAAATCTCTAGTGATCATCACGTCATCGTTGGTTTCAAACAAAAACAAAAGCAAAAATCCTTACAGCAGTGATAACCACGGCAAAAGTTAGTTTCTTGATTTTCTATAAATGCCTGCAGAAAAAATGCAGAAGAGGATCACTGTCTATAATACAAGACGATTACATCCATTTATCTGCTTTTTTAATGAAAAGAGGAGAAAGTGGTATAAGAAGGTATATGAAACAATGTAAAAAATAAATAAACACCTCTACCATGCTAATGCACCTAAGAGACTTGCTGCTGCTGCTGCTAAGTCGCTTCAGTCGTGTCCGACTCTGTGCGACCCCAGAGATGGCAGCCCACCAGGCTCCCCCGTCCCTGAGACTCTCCAGGCAAGAATACTAGAATAGGTTGCCATTTCCTTCTCCAATGCATGAAAGTGAAAAGTGAAAGTGAAGTCACTCAGTCGTGTCCGACTCTTCGCGACCCCAAGGACTGCAACCTACCAAGCTCCTCTGTCCATGGGATTTTCCATGCAAGAGTACTGGAGTGGGTTCCCATTTATAGAAAAGTCAGCATCTCTTTCCAAAGAATCAAAAGTTTACCAAACAAGAGAGCAGAATAATTGGACCATCTCAGGACAGCATAACTTTCATTTTTCTAAAGCGCCCTGGAGTACAGAAGAAGGGAAAAAAAGGAATGGATGGTTGCCTGCTCCCTCTTCACTTGTGACATCTGGCACTGTCCCCACTGGTGGTGGCAATGCTATTAACCCCACCCTTTGATGTGGCAAGTGCCCAAAATCTGTTGGCTGGTTTCTGGCCAGAGAAGGAGCAGTTTCATCCTGACGGCTCCAGAGAGGCCACACACACACACTGCCAGAGAGAAGAGGGAAGTATCTTTTCCCTTCTCTCCCACTGTCCCAGATGGCCCAGTCTGGGTGCACCGCCTCGACAGCATCACTTTACCACCCGTAATGCCACCCTGCTGCTGCAGAGCAGTGCAGGTAAAGACTGGGAGGAGCAGCTTCAAGAATCTCCAGGCAGGGGCTTCCCTGGTGGCTCAGCGGTAAAGAATCCACCTGCCAATGCAGGAGACATGGGTTCAATCCCTGATCCAGGAAGCTCCCACGTGCCATGCAGCAACTAAGCCCCATGCGTCACAACTATTGAGCCTGTGCTCTATCTAGAGCCTGGGAGCTGTAACTACTGAGCCTCTGTGCCCCGGCTGTCGAAGCCCATGTGCCTAGAGCCCATGCTCTGCAACAAGAGAAGCCACAACAGTGAGAAGCTCGAGCACCGCAACAAAGACCCAGTGCAGCCAAAATAAGTAAGTGTGTGTGTGTGTGTGTGCATGCTCAGTCATGTACAACTCTTTGTGACCCCATCAGCTCAGTTCAGTCGCTCAGTCATGTCCGACTCTTTGCGACCCGATGAATCGCAGCACACCAGGCCTCCCTGTCCATCACCAACTCCCGGAGTTTGCTCAAACTCATGTCCATTGAGTTGGTGATGTCATCCAACCATCTCATCCTCTGTCATCCCCTTCTCCTTCTCCTGCCTTCAGTCTTCTCCAGCATCAGGATCTTTTCTAAGCAGTCAGTTCTTTGCATCAGGTGACCAAAGTATTGTAGTTTCAGCTTCAACATCAGTCCTTCCAGCGAATATTCAGGACTGATTTCCTTCAGGATTGAGTGGTTTGATCTCCTTGCAGTCCAAGGGACCCTCAAGAGTTTTCTCCAACACCGCAGTTCAAAAGCATCAGCTCTTCGGTGCTCAGCTTTCTTTATAGTCCAACTCTGATATCCATACATGACTACTGGAAAAGCCATAGCTTTCACTAGACGGACCTTTGTTGGCAAAGTAATGTCTCTGCTTTTTAATATGCTGTCTAGGTTCATCACAGCTTTTCTTCCAAGGAGCAGGCATCTTAACTTCATGGCTGCAGTCACCATCTGCAGTGATTTTCAGTTCAGTTCAGTCGCTCAGTCTTGTCTGACTCTTTGCGACCCCATGAATCACAGCACGCCAGGCCTCCCTGTCCATCACCAACTCCCGGAGTTCACTCAGATTTATGTCCATCGAGTCAGTGATGCCATCCAGCCATCTTATCCTCGGTCGTCCCCTTCTCCTCCTGCCCCCAATCCCTCCCAGCATCAGAGTCTTTTCCAGTGAGTCAACTCTTCGCATGAGGTGGCCAAAGTACTGGAGTTTCAGCTTTAGCATCATTCCTTCCAAAGAAATCCCAGGGCTTATCTCCTTCAGAATGGATTGGCTGGATCCCATGGACCAATACAAAAATAAAAATTAAAATAGATATATATGTATAGTTGAATCACTCTGCTGTACAACAGAAAGGAACAGAACACTCTATATCACCAATACTTCAATAAAATAAACTTTTTTAAAAAACGGAAGAGAGAAGTCTCAGTGAGGAAAGACCCCAGTGACAATGATGGTCTCCTCTTAGGTCCCAAAGAGCCATCAGATCACCCACAGCCCAAAGAAGACAAGACAAAGAGGCACTGAAGCCCAAGAGAGGCTTACTTTCGTTCCTTCCTTTCCTTCCTTCCTTTTCCTCTCAACTCAGGGAGCTATGTAACTATGCACACCTCTTTGCCGCATGCTACTCCATAGTTACCAGGGTGCTTCTTGGTAGAATAGAGGTGAAGATGAATCCTCAAAGATAACAGGGCAAAACCAATCCCTTTGTCTCCTGAGCACCGCAGGAAGTCAAGTTCGCTTGAGTCAAGTTCGCTTGAGTCAAGTACTCTTCCCCAGTTCAAAGATACCCCTTCCTGACTTCAAATATACCAAAGATCTTGAGGATACCCTGGTTGTTCAGTGGTGAGGATTCCATACTTTCACTGCCAAGGGTGAGGGTTCAGTTCCTAGTCAGGGAACTAACATCCCAAAAGCTGTGAGGTGTGACCATAAAGATACCTAAGATTTTGTTTTCTAAACTAGTTCTTAAGAAAAGGTGATGACTCTGTGGGCATCAAAAAAGCAAACAAAGGACACAATTTTAAGGTGGTATCTCCACCGAAGCATGTTTCTAATCATTAAAGCGTATACTTTTCAGAGGATTTCAAACCTGGCTGTGGCTCAGACAGTAAAGAATCTGCTTGCAATGCAGGAGACCAGGGTTTGATCCCTGAGTCGGGAGGATCCCCTGGAGAAGGGAATGGCTACCCACTCCAGTATTCTTGCCTGGAGAATCTCAAGAACAGAGAAGCCTGGCGGGCTACAGTCTGTGGGGTCGCAGAGTCGGACACAACTGAGCAACTAACACTTTTCATTTCAAAACTGGCTGTACCTTAGGGGCTTAAAAATGACCAATGTCTGAGACTTCTCTAGACATATGAAAACAGGATCTCTAGGCTTGAGGCCAGATTGCTAAAGGGCTCCAAGTGATCAGAAGGGAGTGGACCACTGGACTAGCTTACATAATTGCTCCTCTTGCTGGACAAGCCTAAATTGAAAGACTTGACTGATTTTAGTTATTTAAACCAATCTAACATCTATTTCTGCTTTATTGACTATGCCAAAGCCTTTGACTGTGTGGATCACAATAAACTGTGGAAACTTTGAAAGAGATGGGAATATCAGACCACCTGACCTGCCTCTTGAGAAACCT
>SJYV01041078.1:508770-534338 GCA_006410875.1 Neotragus pygmaeus | reverse complement strand
TTCAGATGTTATCTTTTTAATCTACATAAGATAAATTAGAAAACTATTAATAACCCTCCTACCTCCAATGTCCACAGAATTTTTGCTAGGTTCTACTTAAGGCTCTCTCTCTCCATTTAACCCTAGGATTGATCACCTAATGGAGGTTCATAAATGGTTTGTAAGTTTGCATTCTTTTACTTTGGAAAGTTATCTTAAACTTTTTTTTAATGGATACTCTTTAACATAACTGGACATGCTAGCATCCTTCAAGGGCTTATAGTGGACAAACTAATGCCTACATAATAATAATGATAGCTTGACCATTTCAAGGACCTTTGAGACTAATACACAGAATACTATGGTCTTCAGATCTCCTTTGGTTCTAAGTCCTGAAGTCTTTACCAAAGACATTTCTATTTACTTCATAAAAGTCTTTTAACATTCTTGTAACACACACACAACCACTAAACACTACCAGTATCCATCATTGTTCCTATGTTCCATTCCTGTGTTCCTATGTTCCACAAGCCATTCTATGTGGCTTGTACCTCTCTTCTTTTTTTTGCTGGTCTGCATTATAATTAGCCATTACTTGTCTTTCCCTTCACTACACTGAAAATTCCTTGGGGTCAAGGCATACCATATGTTCTTTATGTTCCTTCCACATCTCTGCATATAGTAGGCACTGAATAAGTGTTTGCTGATGTTAATAGAAAAAGATATTAAGCTATAGTTCAGGGAGCAATGTAATGTAGCTAGCAGGCTAGAGGGGTGTGGTCCAAACTCTGTAGTACATCATCGGTCGTCAAATCAATCGCACGTTGTGAGCAGTGATGTTTAAAAAGCTGAATTTTAGACTAGAATAAAATCGATTCAAGTAGCAAATATAAGCCCTCCTGCACACTGCTAAGGGTTGAGCACTACTTTGAGAGACTTGGCTTCAGTGTTTACTCGTGCGCCTGTGTTTGCTGGCAGGGTCAGGCAAATAAATTTCACTATGGGTCACAGTCAAAAACACTGAAAGCCCCTAGTCCAGAAGGCTCCATGTTCAACCTGGGTACCTAGCTGAGGTTAGACCACAATTAATAGCAGAGCATTAGCCATGTGAATTTAAGCAAGTTAAAAAACCTCAGTTTCTTCATCTATAAAATGAAAATAGGATAGGAAGAACCCCTTCGTCATAGAATTTTATGAGGAACATATGAAATAATCTCTGTGAAATACTAGGCATTGATACTTGCCACAGAGCAAATGTTTACCAATACTGTTATGGTTGTGGCATGTTCTAAAGGTTTTCTTAGAAAAACTTGAATGGGTACCTCCCTCCCCTCCACTTTCTCATTTCCTAATCATTCCTCAACTCAATGTTTTCTGGCTTCTATGCATCCAGACAAGAAAAATGTCCTAACTTTTAAGAGCAAAAGAAAATCAAAGATGATTATTCCTGTCCTCATGGAGATTCAAGCCAGGCATCAATGAACAGTATGACCCAAAAATTTTAAATAGGGTTTCCCAGGTGGCTCAGAGGTAAAGAAGCCACCTGCCAATGCAGGAGACACAGGTTCAGTTCCTGATCTGGGAAGATCTCACATGCCGTGGAGCAACTAATCCTGTGTGCCCTAACTATCGAGCCTGTGCTCTAGAGCCTGGGAGCCGTAGCTCCTGAAGCCCACAGGCCCTATAGCTTGCGCTCTGCAATGAGAGAAGCCACCACAACGAGAGGCCCGAACATCTCAACTAGAAAGTAGCCCCTGCTCAATGCATAGTTGCAGAGAAAAGCCCGTGTAAAGAAATTTCTTTAATTATAAAAAATTATAAGTAAAAAATAAAAACTGGTTTTACAAATCTGTATTTTGTTCATATGACATTTGGTATTTAGATCTTTCAATACCCAGCTAGCTACCCGATTCTTTCTGTTTTCTCTAAAGATTTGCAACAATTCAGCCCCAACTACCTCTATAGGATAACCAAAACCGGGCTCTCCAGGCCACCGTCGCAGCTCATCCCTTAAGCCACGGTCCTCTCCTCCTGCATGCCTTGGACTCTTCACTCCTCACCCGCTGCTAGAGGGACTGCAGTCCTTTCTGAAACTCCTGCTGCGAGTTGCTGTTCAGTTGCTCAGGCATGTCCAACTCTTTGTGACCCCATGGACTGCACATCAGGCTTCCCTGCCCTTCACCATCTCCCAGCGTTTGCTCAACCTCATGTCCATTGAGTCAGTGATGCCATCCAACCATCTCATCCTCTGTCGTCCCCTTCTCCTCCTGCCTTCAATCTTTCCCAGCACCAGGGTCTTTTCCAATGAGTCAGCTCTTCACATCAGGCGGCCAAAGTATTGGAGCTTCAGCTTTAGCATCAGTCCTGCCAATGAATATTCAGGTCTGATTTCCTTTATTGACTGGTTGGATCTCCTTGCAATCCAAGGGACTCTCAAGAGTCTTCTCCAACACCATGGTTCAAAAGCATCAGTTCTTGACTTAGCCTAAATGTCTCCTCTTATTTAATGCCATCCAAACCCTTCAACAGTTAGTCATTCCTTGTCGAAGGTCTCACAATAATTTGGGCAATCTTGTTCTTACAACATTTATCACAATATGTTATTATTCATTAAGGTATGTAACCAACAAGATTATCCTGCATCCGTAGCACTAAGAATTGTGCTTGGCACATAGTAAAGGCTCAACAGGTCTTTATGAAATGAATGAATAAATGAATGCATAGAAAGCCTACTGACCTAAATCTCCTGTATATAAAAATGATTAACCATACAGCTTTCATTCAACAGAAAGAATTGAGTACATTTGGGAGGTATTTGTGTATTTGGAAGAAGATGAATGCATGTGGAAGAAAACGAATGTATTTGGAAGGTGCTGTGGACCAAAGGTGGATGTGGTTCCTTCCTCCAAAGGGCTTAAAGCCTGCCTCCATCATTAAACCTGAAAGGCTAGCCAAATACATGGGTAAACATAGAGTTGACTTTTTAAATTCAAAGTTGTTACCAGTATAAGATCAGATGGTGTGTCTTTAATGATCAGACAATAACCTGATTCTTTCGGGTTTGTTTTAAATGATAAACATCCAGAGTTGGCTGACAAACTCCGGTAAGTGCAAGGGAGGGTCAGCTCACCACTGGAGCAGGGATGAGGAAAAAGTGTGGCTCAGAACTGTCATTGACAGCCTT
Source organism: Neotragus pygmaeus (assembly GCA_006410875.1). NCBI lineage: Eukaryota > Metazoa > Chordata > Mammalia > Artiodactyla > Bovidae > Neotragus > Neotragus pygmaeus. The sequence goes on along the minus strand of SJYV01041078.1, from coordinate 531,175 downwards.
CCACTGGTCCTGTCAGCTCAGTCACAGTAGGTCTGTGATTTCTCTGAAAACGCCTTGCTTCTTTTATTTACTCAGATGCTTCCTTCCTGTTGTCAATGTCTGCCCTGACCTTTTCAGGTGGAGGCAGGCCCATTTGTTTGTAAAATAGCTTATTAGCATAAAGCAAAGAACACATCTTAGCTCATCACAATCATGAAACTCTGCTTTAAAAATATTATATTACAGAATTTAACTGTACTGTTCCCCTAGGAACAAGTTATTCAAAAGAACTGGAGATTGGAATCACCTGCAAGTCCACTACTTTGCTTCTCATTTTTATTTTTTGAGATCCATATAAATATGCTTTAAAAAAAAAAAAACCCTAAACTTCCATAATAACACATAAGAGCCAAACTCTTAACTTATTCACCTTGTTGCAATTGAAGAACATCCCCAGATTAAGAAGAGAGACAGACTACAGGGCAAAATCTTGCTCAGGTAAAGATGATGAAGATTTGTCTAAGCACTGTAAGAAAAGCCTATTGGGAATTCCCTGGAGATCCAGTGGTTTGGACTTCAAACTTCCAAGGCCAGGGGTATGGGTTCCATCCCTCATCAGGGAACTAAGATTCTGCAAGCTGAGTAGCATGGCAAAAAATAAATAAAGCAAAGAAAAAACTAAGCTTGTAAATACACCTTGTCCAAGTGGAAACCGGGATCTATTTTCCAGCTGTCATTATCTTCTATGTTTGAGTGAGAAGAAAGAACAGGAAGGAAAATATTTAGAGAAACAGCTCTGGGTCCTGGAATTAAACTGAATTAACTGTCCCTGAAAGGGATAATTAACACAAGCAATTAACTGCTGGGGCCTCTGAATTATGTCAACAGCATGGCCTTCGAAAAAGGGCATTCTTTGATCTTAAAGGCCTTATAAATCTATCATGGTCCAGCACACCCCAAAGAGATCTTCCAAAGCTATCATACTTTAGATCCGGTGAGTACTGGAATATGTGTCAGTAAAGAAGTAGGTTAGAGATCAGATGGACTGAGTGCAGGATCATGGAAGTCTGAAGCCAGAAGAAAGCTTGGAAGTCATGTAGCAAATTAGCGGCAAAAAAGCCAAATCTGATCTCTAGAGGTGTTTTGTTTGGCCTGCCCAATTCTTATTTTCTTTTATTTTTAGCCACGTTGAATGAACTGCCAACGTTTTCCCATCAAAATCTGAATTTCCAGATTCTCTCGAAGATCTGGCAACGCTGGGCTCTTGTTCTTACATAATAATTGGCTGGAACTGAGTAGCTCTGGCCCTCGTGAATGGGCATGTTCTCCCCAGCTCCTTCCACTCCCTTCTCTCCCTTTCGCAGGACCAAGGCTGACTTACCTTGGAGTTTCATCTGTGCTCTCCTCACCTCCCACCCCGGTCTGTTGCTCTCTGAGGCCATCAGCCCTGGGTGAACCTAGAGAACTTACTGCCCCCAATCTTAACAATTCCTCAATTTCCTCCTCTGTATGAGGAAACCGGGGCTTTTCTGATAGCTCAGCAGGTAAAGAATCCATCTGCAACGCAGGAAAGCTGGGTTTGACCCCTGGGTTGGGGAGATCCTCCAGAGGAGGGCATGGCAACCCACTCCAGTATTCTTGCCTGGAGCATCCAGGAGCCAGGCTCCTCTGTCCATGGAGTCGCAAAGAGCTGGACACGACTGAGTGACGAAGCACAGCACAGGAAACTGAGGTTTACAGATTCTTTGTCACGAGAGAGACGCATCTCAAGACCCCTTACTGACCCATCCAGCGAAAAGCCACCTATTTCCAGTCCTGCTCTCAGAAATAGAAGCGGAAATAGCAGAGTTCATAAATCATCCAGAGTCTGATAAGAAACAAAAAGATAGATCTAGAAATTCAACAGAGTCAATATAGGCAGAGTGAGGGAGAGACTTAGACTTGAGCTGGTGCCATCATTTCATTTATCACGGGCATTTATCATGCTCCCTATGCTGCCAGGCTTGTTTCAGCTTAACTTGATTCCATACAACCCATATCCCATAAAACTGGGTCCAAGTATTAACAGTAGCAGTGAAGTTCTGGTGAAGAAATCTCTGATGACGCTGTCTCCAAAGGTGTGTCATTTTGCTTAGCACGTGCTTTGTATAACTTGTACGTGATTATGTAGAATCCAGTCTTTTGCCTGAATACCGACTTTAGCATGTCATCTACAAACTAGTAGATTTCCTATACAATTTTCAGAGTAAAAACTCTGAAGACACATAGTAATATATATGGGATGCTGAAATACCAAAATATCTGGTGCATGTGAGGGATTTGCTGGGAAGAGTGAAAAGAATACATGAAATTGATGCTCTTCCAAGGAATCTGGGAGGTTTAGTCTTTGTATTTAAGGCTGTGAGATGCACTAAAGTTTTTCTCATCTCATATCCCATCTCTTCTCAAAGAGCTTAAGAATTTCTTTTGAGTGGGTCATAAAAGCATAAGATCATATAATAGTTTGAAGATAAGGCTTCCTTGGTGGCTCAGAGGTAAAGGATCTGCCTGCCAATGCAGGAGACACAGGTTTGATCCCTGATCCTGGAAGATCTCACATGCTTCGGAGCAACTAAGCCCATGCGCCACAACTATTGAGCCTGTACCCTAGAGCCTGGGAAGCAGAAACTACTAAAGCCCCTGTTGCCCATTTCTCTGCAATAAGGAAAAAAAAAAAAAAAAGCCATGACAATGAGAAGCCTGCACACTGCAATGAGAGAGTAGCCTCTGCTTGCTGCAACTAGAGAAAGCCCACTCAGCAATGAAGATCCAGCACAGCCAAAAATAGACGGATTAATTTAAGAAACAATTTGAAGATGCGTTAAAACACAGAAATACGGGTCATCATGGAACCTATAAAGTAGAAACAATCAGATAATGTACAGTACAGTGACTGTAACATACTGTGGTATATACTTGAAAGTCGCCAAAAGAGTAGATTTTAAAAGTTCTCATTGTGTTCTGTGTGTTAATGTCCAACTCTTTGCAACCCCACGGGCTGTAGACCGCCAGGCTTCTCTGTCCATGGGATTCTCTAGGCAAGAACACCGGAGTGGATTGCTGTTCCCTTCTCCAGAGGATCTTTCTGACCCAGGGATCGAACCGTGGTCTCCTGCTTTGCAGGCAGATTCTTTACCATTTGAGCTAGAGGGAAATCCTAAAGTTCTCATCAGACACATGGAAAAATTAGAACTATGATGGTGCATGTTAATTAAACTTACTGTGTCACCATTTTGCAGTATATATATATATATTTAGAATCATCATGTTGTACACCTAAAAGTAATATTTTATATGGCGATTATATAAATTAAAAAACAAAATTAAAATGCTAGAAATGAGGATGCAAAGGAAAAACAGAGAAAAATTTCTCCTACAGGTAGCAGGCCCAATTTCTAATTACTGTGAATAACAGTTATCATCTATTATGCCCCTGCCCAAAGAATGGGCTATCAAGACAAACTTCCCGGGTTCAATACCTGGTTCTATCATTTACTGAGTTGAGTGATCTTATTAAAATTCTCAAGATCAAGAGATCAAGGTGACTTCCCTGGTGGTTCAAAGACTCTGCACTTCCAACGCCAGGGGCTTCAGACTGGCCCTGGTCAGGGAACTGAGATCCCACATGCTGTGCAATGAGACCAAAATGAAATTCTCAGAATAAGTTTAAAATTATGTCTCCCTAGATAAAAGAAGATATGTAGCTCACTTAATATGTTTAATAAAGATTAATAATAATCATTATTACTGCCAATAACTGAAACAGTGAACAGAAAGTGACTTTACTCTGCATATTGACCCAGGAAAGTGGGGATATTTTCCTATCCAAAGTTTTAATCAAACTAACAGTTGTTGTATCACAAAATTGCAAATTCAGGGGAAATAATTGTTGGATTAAGCAGTGATATCTACTTGAAAACACATTACTCTTTCACATTTATAGAAAGTAAATGCTTTAAGATCTTATTCATTTACTTATTAGGGGAAGCTCACAAAATTGAACTTCAAGGAATAAACGACAGTGAAGGATGTTAACACTGTTGGTATAAATACAATATTAATGTTTGATCACACTTTAATTTCTTACCATGGCTTGTCATCTCCACAATCTAGCCCCGTCCCACCTCCCAGTCTAATCAATCTTAAATTCCAGACTCCAGCCACTCCAAACTGCTCTGCTACCTTTGAACACACTAGACTTGCACACCTCCATGCAACATGCTTGTTCCAGCAGCTCTCCTTTGCATCAGGGAAATCCTCTTTCTTCTTCAAGTCTTAGCTCAGATGCTACACCCACCACATAACTTTTCTCATTTCTTAACCTCGAATGAACCTCTCTGCCATTCAGTCGTACACTATTGATGTCACTGTCGTATGATTACATTTGTACTATCCTGTATTATAGATATTTATAAACATGCCTATCTTTCCCACCAGACTAAACGCTTTGAAGGCAGGGGTCATGTGTTATTTCATTGAACTCAGTTTTAAGTCAGCAGGGAATACTCAGATGTCTACAAAGAACCTCCCAAAGAAAAGGCCAGCTAGCTCAAAATATATGCTTTCTTGCCAACTTTAATTAAAATTAAAGTCATTAGGTGATACTTTCCTGTAAAGCAATTATTAAACAAGCAAGACATTGTTTCTTTTGTACCTACCCACAGGCTTTCTATACCCAATTGCATTGTATGAAGTAAGTTCAAGTAATGACTTGCTCAAGAGAAAGACTAAAAAAATTGCAGGCTCAAAAGATCAGGTGAGAAAGCTTGAAAAGCTAACTACATCTAATTGTCATTCTCTTGCTCTAGATTTATGACCAGGACCACACCCAAAGCACCAAGATCTGCCCTGATACAGATTCAGACACCAGTCAATGCACATATCCCCACCATCTTTTCAGAGTCTCAGTCAGAAACTAGAGAAGACTTCCCAGTGTCCTGATCTACCTCTGCATATCTCTTTTCCCACAGGTATCCCACAGAGAAAAAGGGTCCTTGTTACCCTCTCCTGCCTACACACAAAAGGGAAGAAACAGAAGAGTGTTCTTGGGCAGTCAGTGCTGCTACAAGCATGAGTTATTGCAAAATTGCAGGTTAAGCTATTTTATTATGTAATTTCCACTTCTGGGGCCTGAAAAGAATTACATTTATTTCTAGCAATGACATGGATAACCCTGTCATGATCCACAAGGTATTTAAAAGAGGGTGTACTCCTATCAATGAATAATTGGTGCTTTCGCTTCAGAATCTTGTCTAGCTTCCTCAGTCCTCTGCCTGAACCATCCAGAACAATTTCTCACAGCTGAAACCAACTCAAATCTGAGAAACTGTTAGGACATACCAAATTAGCAGGATTTGCTGGAACGACTGAAAATCCTGCTCGGCGGGGAAGGGGAGGAACTCACCTGCAAGCTGAGCTTCTATCCAGGTAATTCAAGATTTAAAAAATACACCCAAACTAACTGTGACCCAAGACACTGATCCAAAAACACAAGATATTAAATAACTTACTGTGTAAGTAGTATGTCTATTTACTGTAAATCCTACCTAACCTCCAGGATATATTGATTGCTTTGGGCTGGATTAGACATGGCAACCTAAGAAGCATTGATCTACTTCTGATGCCCAAGTTTTTAAGCGTTTATTATTTCTTTCCGAACCCTCTAGGAGCAGCTAGAGGTGGTTGCCTAGAGTGAGCCACAGATGGAGCGTCAGGCACCAAGTCCTCGCAAGTTCTGGCTCTGTGTCCAGGCGGCCGAGGCGCCCCTGCCTCCTGCGTTCGCCCGAGCTGACCCTGCGGTGCTGAAGCTGGCGCCGCGCCTGGAACCCTTGGGCGCCCCAGTGCGACCCTCCCGGGGTCACCTGCGTGCACCAGCTCCCAACCAGGGCACTTGGAGGCCTCGTGCCTCCTGGGAAACAGGGGCTCACCTGAGTCGCTTCCCCCCCAACCCCAACTCTGCTCTGCCACCGGCAGTCCCGGCGCAGATCTCTTAACCCGAGCTCAATCCGAGGGCACAGACCTCTCTCCAGGACCTCCTTTCTCCCTCTCTCCCGTCCAACTCCGTGCACAATACCTATCTCAGAGCGCTGGGAAAACTGGCCCGCTGCAGAGCAGCACCCTACCAAAGGGTTGGGAGTTGTCACGCGGTGGGCGCGAACACCCCGAAGACGCTCTCAGCTCCCCCGCACACACCCCAAACAGGAACCCGGTTCCGAACTGCTTGGCCGCAGATGACAGCGTCGCCCCCGCCGCCTCCGCCTCGCTCGGAGACCGAGGAGTTTCTCCTAGCCGCCGGGAGGCAGACGGTGGACCGCCGACCCCCGGACCCTCCCCGCGAGCTCCAGCTTTTTACCTGGGTACCGGCCGCAGGGAGCGGCGTCTCCGGGGCGCAGCGCAGGGCGCACTGCCCGGGCGCGTGGTGCGGGGAAAACCGCGGCCGCCGCTCTCCCCGGCAGCTTCGGGCCTGCCGGCCGGCTATTTATCCGGGGGCTCGGCCCCGGCCCCGGCCCCGGCCGGAGTATTGGGCAATTCGTCCCGCTACAGGCTGCCCCGGGAGCCGCCGCCCTCTGCTCCCGCCGAGCCCCGCGGCAGCGGCGGCGGCGGCCACATGGAGGGAGGGAGCCGGCCCCTCCAGTGGGCTCCACCTTCTCGCCCTCCTTCTCCGTGGGAAGTTATTTCCCGTGTTTTTCCCCCCCGGTCTCTCTCTTTTGCGGGGCACCCTGGCCAGTCTGAACCGGTTGTGACTGAGCGGGTGGCTGGGGGAAGGAGGAGGAGGCAGAGGAGATGGAGGTGGAAAAGCGGGCGGTAGGGGCGCTGCTCTTGCGCTCGCGGCTCCCAGCCTGGCCAGTGCGGCCGGGCGGAGGGAGGGCGCTGTTGGGGCCGCGGCCCCGGCCCGGCCCGGAGCCACGGAGGCCGCGGGAGAGCTGGGCACCGCCGGCCAGGCGCCCTCTCGCTGCGCACACTCGCGCGTCCCCCGGCGCCGCTGCGCCCCCGCCGCCCACCGCGTGCTCGCGCCGGCGAGTCCAGGACCGCGCGCGCTTGGAGCGAGCCCGACTGTGGAGATGAGTGCGAGTGCCCCCCGGGTCTCCCAGGCTCCTGGGCCGCCGGGCGCCCTCCTAGCCGGAGCTGGCAGCGATCCCAGAGGAACGGGCACCAGAACTTTGAGGAGTCGGTGCTCCTGGGCAGTGAGGAGTGAGGATGCCAAGTGCTGTCGTTTGTGACAGTTCCAAGGAAAAGGGGGGCGCCCCTGCAGCGCACGAAGTGTGCCGAAGCAGAGGCTGCGTCTGAGCACGTTCTGTCTACAAGGCAGGTGCCCTGCACTAAAGATACACTCCTGTCTTTAGTTAAAAGGTAACAAGCATGGCGCTGAGATTTCCACTGGGGCCAGTCCATATGTAGGTTACCAGCTATGGCAGCCTCCTAAAACGATGTGCAACTTTTGTGTTCCTGTATATATGGGTATTTCTGAGAAGGGACACCATACATTCTACTAACTTCTCAAAGAGGGCTGTGACATCCACCACTGAGATGCAAATTTCCTTTATACACTGAACCTCCTCTAGTTCTGACCTAGACAAAGACTCTACGCCTTGCCAAGGGTTGGTTTCTGAAGTCCAAATGAAGCTGCATAAGCTTCCTCAGCCTCCCTGTTTCATCTTTCCTGCGTCAAGGAGTCTATATGAGATGAAAGTTCCAACAAAAAAACCTGTGGACCCTGGCCACACTGGTGAATGTTCTTACAGATAGGAAAATAGTATTTCTTTCTCTCTCTCTCTCTCTCTTTCTTTGGTAATTTTATTTATTATTATTATTATTTTTTACTTTACAATATTGTATTGGGTTTGCCACACATCAACATGAAAGTACATGGGTGTACACGTGTTCCCAATCCTGAACCTCCCTCCCACCTCCTCCCAGGAAAATAGTATTTCATCTATTTGCCTCACACCATTCGTTTCCCTGCAGTTTACTGACTTTCATTCAGATCATGGGGAAGAGTGCATGCCTGTGTGCTAAGTTGCTTCGGTCCTGTCCTACTCTTTGTGACCCCATAGACTGTGTAGGCCGCCAGATACTTCTGTCCATGGGATTCTCCAGGCAGGAATACTGGAGTGGGTTGCCATGGCCTCCTCTAGGGGGTCTTCCCAACCCAGGGATCGAATCCACATCTTCTGTGTCTCATTCATTGCAGGCAGATTCTTTATCAGCGAAGCTACCAATGGAAGCCCCAGTGGGGAAGAAAATGACCAGTTATTAGTTAATGGTTAATTATTACTTTGTTTTGTCCTCCTTGGTAGGTCAGCTGGTAAAGAATCTGCTTGCAATGCAGGAGACCCTGGTTTGATTCCTGGGTCCGAAAGATCCCCTGGAAAAGGGATAGGCTACCCACTCTAGTATCCTTGGGCTTCCCTGGTGGCTCAGATGGTAAAGAATCCACCTGCAGTGTGGGAGGCCTGGGTTTGATTTCTGGGTGGGGAAGATCCCTTTTAGAAGGGAACAGCTACCCACACCGGTATTCTTGCCTGGAGAATTCCATGGACAGAGGAGCCTGGTGGGCTACAGTCTATGGGATCACCATGAGTCAGACAAGACTGAGCTACTTTCACTTTCACTTTAAAGATGAAAAAAGATTAAGAGCGGGGAGTGGACGAGTAACAGTAAGAATAATAGGAAGGTGGTCCCAGAAAGTTTCTGAGAGGAAAAATGGAGAGGTGGTGATGTCAGCACCATCAAAAATTTGTTTCTGAGGAGAGGGGATCCAATAGGGACTTCTCATCCTCTTCTATTTTTGACGTGGTTTGCAACCCACTCAAGTGCACTCACTTTGTAATAACGTGTTGACCTGTACACTGATAATTTTTGTACTTTTCTCTATACATTTCAATAAAAGGTATTTTTAGAAAGTTTTTTCTTTGATTCAAATACTCCCTAACCACTAGAGCAAATGTCATCTTGACAGTTGGTTGAACCAATCAATGTATTTTGTTGTTGTTAAGCTACCAGGGAAGCCTGATCAATGCATATGAAATTATATTTGGGGGACAAGGAGACCCTGCTTGAAAAATATTTCTTTGTTCACCAGCTGGCTTCTGAAGTTGCCATCCCTGTTCTCATCTTCACCAAGTTCCCAGATTTCTTTTAAAGAGAGGATGTAACCAGCCTTCTCCTATCTGTTCAGCCAGTTCACACCTATCACATAAGAACCAAAAATTAGCTCATTCTTACACACAGCATGGTTCCAACTTTGGTGTAAAACCGAATCCCAGGAGTCAAAAACTCAAATGGCTGAGGGTCCAGACTCATAATGTTGTGAATGAAGTGGGCAGAATGCAGACTGGGAGCATGGAAGCTGGCTCCAGGGGATAGGGATGGGGGATGGTGGGGAGGAGCCACCTGGTTTAAGGGATTATTGCCTGGCTGGAATGTGAAAATTGCCACTGATGAAGGTTTATTATTCATTCATACCTCAGCAGAGCATTTAGACATACTGGAGAACTCAGAAATCTAGTCCAAACCTGATACTTTACCTATGAATGGAATTTGACCCAGAGAAGCCAAGGATGAGTTCCTGATCAACCCCAGGTTAGAGTGGTGGAGTGGGGAACAGGCCTGGCAGACAGAGACGGTACTATCGCCTTTGCTCCTCCAAGCAATCTCAAGTGGTCAAGTATGTTAGCTCCATTTTACGGATGATGTTACTTGCTAAAACTTTCAGTCGGTAAAGACCAAAATGACCTCCTGACCACCCAGAGTTTTTATTCCCAGTGAAGTAAAGATGCAAGAGCTGCTTGAGAGGCGAGGGTCAGACAAGTTCAATATTGCAGCTCTGTGCAGCCCCTGCTCTTTGAGTCTCTCTTGGGCCTAGAAGCTGATGTACTTTCAACATGATGGAGTGAGAGAAAAAGGCAGATCATGAGATAAATTGGATTTAAATGAGCCTCCCTTGGGAAGAAAGAGACCTAACGGAAAGCATTTAAGGGAAAATGATACAGAGGTGGTACCCTGAAGGAAGACATTTGTTGTCTTGGGTTGTCCTTATGGAGCATTTGTTAAGAAGTCTGTGGTTGGTGTAATAGTCTAAGCTCCCTAGTTCTTAGACTATCTGTTGCCTTAAGCTTTTAGAGGGTAAGATAGAGAAATTAACCTAAAGGAAGGTTAGGAAGGAAGGAAGGAAGCCCAGCAAGGAAGCCGGAAGAGGCAGAGGCAGGCATCAGTGGGTAGGGAAGGGTTAAGACACGGGCAGCCCCTGAGACGCAGGTCCACCGCCTGCCTGGCTGACCGGACTCCTGTTCCTGACTTATGTTAGTACATCAGGGCAGGTTTCTTCTCTTTTGTAAGTCTTGTTCGTCCCCTGTTTATGAATGACAGCACAGCTACACAGGGCTCCCCAGATGGTGCTAGCAGTAGAGAACCTGCATGCCAGCGCAGGCGACATAAGAGACACAAGGGACACGGGCTCAATACTTGGGTCGGAAGATCCCCTGGAGGAGGGCATGGCAACCCACTTCAGACTCCTTGCTTGGAGAATCCCATGGACAGAGGAGCCTGGCAGGCTACAGTCCATAGGGTCGCAAAGAGTCAGACACGACAGAGCAACTTAGCACAGCTCCATAGACACTACACTTTGACATAAAAATCACACACACACACACACACACACACACACAGACTTTAGCGTTTTTATAGCTCAGAGATCTAAAGATCATTCTATTCATTCCCTTTCACTCACTCACCCTCTACCAGGATCTAATCTAATGCTTGATGATCTGGGAAACCAGATCCTGAAACCATCCCCCCACCCCAGGGTCTGTAGACAAAATGTCTTCCACGAAACTGGTCCCTGGTGCCAGAAAGGTTGAGGACTGATGCTCTAACTGATAAAAGATCAGAAAAGAGTAGATAGAAGTGGATAAATCCTTCCCCTCATGCTTAGAGAGCTTTTACTGAAAAGGACACACTTTCAAACGTCAAAAACTACCTGAAGAACATGCTATATCACTTTTTTCTTGCAATCCTCCAGAGTACTGTTTCATCTTTTTCTTGCCTTTTCTTTTATCATTTTATCTGGCTTAAACAATTTTTAATCTTAGAGGAAGGAGAAAAGAGAGGTGAATACTGTTCTTTACGTGCCTGGTAATTGTCGAGAACTATGCTATCTCATTGACTCCTCAAAGTAATCTATTGTAGTCTTGTATTGTTATCTTCACTTTGTAGATGAGGAAACTGGAATTCAGAGCTGTTAAGTTACTTGCTGAGTCACTCAGTAGGTAAGTGATGGAGTCGGATTCAAGCCCTGGTCTGGCTGATGGCTAAGCCTGTGCTCTCCCCAATCTACCTTAGAAAAATGAATCAAGGCTTGGATGAGCTAATGGAGGTCTGCCTTCTCAGTGGTAATAACTCATCTGAGGCTCACAATAAACCTAAAAAGGAAGTGCTCTTATTATTATCCACACAGTTTGTCAACGATAAAAATGAACTAGAGAGCAGTTAAATAACTTGCCCCCAATCACACAGTTAATTATGAGTTGTACATTTGTGAGTCCTCAGTCACTTCAGTCCTGTCTGACTCTTTGTGACCCTTTGGACTGTAGCCCACTAGGCTCCTCTGTCCTTGGGATTCTCCAGGCAAGAATACTTGAGTGGGTTGCCATCCCCTCCTCCAGGGGATCTTCGTGCCCAGGAATCAAACCCATGTCTCCTGCAGCTCCTGCATTGCAGGTGGATTCTTTACCACTGAGCCACCTGGGAAGGTGAATGATGGGTAGGCTGGGGTTCAAATCCAGGCATCCAAGTTCTGAACCACCACCCTGTTTCATGAAAATGGAAATCAGAAATGTAACATTATATAGAATGTACATGCCTTCTGTGTGTGTGTACATATATCCACTTTACATCCTTCCGCCCTGTGTTGCATGGTTTCAAGGCCATAACCAACAGGAACCTACATCTTTATGCATAACATTTCCAAAACCCTCAGTTTATCTGCAGGTGTTGGACTGACAGCATCTGTAATGTCCTCACTGTGTTTGCGTAGCAAAACTATAACCTCCTGAGAGCAGGTACCAGATGTGTCCTGTTCATCACTGTTCCCTAGAACACAGTGGCAGCAGCAGAACAGAACTTCACTTAATGAGCTTTTGTTGAAGGAAGGAAGGATCAAACAAGCAAAGGAACGAGTGCGTGCTCCAAGTATCAGCAGTAATTTTGCTATAGCAGATAACTGAAATTCTTCAGTTGCCTTACTCTGCCAAGCTCTAAGTAATTATTACAATCATTTCATTGACTCTCATAGGGCAACTACTACTTTTTACTCCTTTTATAGTTGGGTAACTAAGGCCCCCTGAGACTAAGTGAGCTGCCCAAGATGAGGCACCAAAGCAGAGGCAGAGACAGGAGGTAAACACAGGTAGATAAGTCCAGGATGCATGCTTCTCAGGCAAGGCTGTGGCCCCTTACTCTGCTAGTTCATAGCTTACTCTAGCCCAGGATCAAGTATGGTGCTTGGGACATAGTCGACTCTCCATAAAGGTATTAACAAAGAAAAGGAAGAAATTCCCTCATGTTTCCATAATGGTTTAAGACCCTTTCCCACATTTAAATTCACTCATGAAATCATGTATACTACAAGTAAACAAGAGGCACTCAGACTGGACAATGGGCAGTAATTATTGATTCTGAGCTTTAAGTAATAAAAGGAAGATCTAGTGTTACCAGTACCTAGGAGAGCAGAACCTGCAAAGCAGGGATCACCCAGTGGGAGCTGGAATTTGGAAGAGGTTTTACTGCCAGAGACAGAGAGTCCAGGTGCATGTGAAGAGAATACTCCCACCTCTCTCTTTGCTTTCAGATTTCTTGGTGGCATCTACCATTGGCCGAAGCCAGACAGAAGCTAGGCACTGAGGGAGTCCAGAAAATGCTGCCCACCCAGGGTCTGGTGCACAGAGCAGGGCAAAGAAGGTAGACGTTGGGTTGGGCTGGGGAGAGTGGCAGAGGGAGAATGACCAGGACCACGGGCACTTAACTGAGCTCTGCATCTACCACATGACTGTGACCTTATCATTGCTACTTTGATCAATTTGCCTTAATCTTGTCAGCAATTTAGATTACCGGGAGTTTCACGCATTTTATGTTGATTCTGTGAACTGCAACTTACAAGCGATTTCTTGAATTCTGGAAATGTGCCTCACTTGTTGCTTGTAACATAAATCTTCACACAGGGACTCCAAACTATACAGTCAATTCTTCTTTGTTCATTCATCCAAATAATTCTTAATCATTTAAGCTGTGCCAGGCAGTATATGAAAACAAAGAGGCTTGCAATCTAGGGGGGGAAAAGCGTCAGGTGAAGAATCACTAGAATGTGCTAAGTACCTCAGTCGAGGCACTTAGGCTCTGTTAAGAGAGCAGAGAGGAGGAAACACTGCTTGAGTTGGGAAGGGGACATTCCAGGACTGAGGGAAGAACATTTACAAAGTCTTAATGGTGTAAAATGCTCCTGGACTATGGAAATACAATGGGTAATTACAAGTGATTCAAGGTCAGAGTACTTACGGGAAGTGGGAGGTAAACAGGAAGAGGCCTTTTGATCACCAGCAACAGCTCCTATCAGCTGCTGCTGCTGCTAAGTTGCTTCAGTCGCGTCTGACTCTGTGCGACCCTGTGGACTGCAGCCTACCAGGCTCCTCTGTCCATGGGATTTTCCAGGCAAGAGTACTGGAGTGGGTTGCCATTGCTATCTCTTGGCAGGACAACTTAAATAGAGAACTGGGGAGAACTCTGGTGTACTTGGAGATCTACAGTGCAGGGGCTAAATTGCCTCAACAGGAAATGAATGAGCTCTGTCTGCTTTCTCCAGCCTTATAGGATTTTGTTAAGTCCCAGAAGAAAGAGTGTGACTGGCCTGGTGTGGGCAATGTAACCATCACTCAGAGGAAGAGGAGACAGTTTGAGAGGACTCAAAAGCAAATTGGAATGCCACCTAGCCTAAACACAGTAAATGTCCTCTTCAGTGGGTTAGACTCTGTGTCTCTATTATGAAGGGATTCTCCAGGAAGCGAAGAGGAAACATTGAAGGATTCTAAACACTGGAATAATATGGTTGGCTTCGTCTTCAAAACCATCACTCTTAGAAACCATGTTAAAAGACGGATTGGGAGAGAAGTAGTCAGAGTCTGCTTTAATAGCTGAGGCAAACATGCATATTTGAAAATTTAATACCTAGAAATTTTCAAAATAAGGGGACCAATTTGAGAGATTAAGAATTCAAAGTGAAATTCTTAATGCACTTATGAAATTAAGTGCCATATAACTGATGGATACAGGGATGAGTAGAAAGAAAGGTTGGAAATGGCTTCCAGGTTTCCCAGAAGAGCTTGTAAAGAATTGCTGTAAAATTAGGGAAGTACGCCTCACACTGCAGGATCCTCTTAGTTCAGTTCAGTCGCTCGGTTGTGTCCAACTCTTTGTGATCCCATAGACCGCAGCACACCAGGCCTCCCTGTCCATCACCAACTGCCGGAGTCTACCCAAACTCATGTTCATCGAGTCAGTGATGCCATCCAGCCATCTCATCCACTGTCATCCACTTCTCTTCCCACCTTCAATCTTTCCCAGCACCAGGTTCTTTTCAAATGAGTCAGTTCTTCACATCAGGTGGCCAAAGTATTGGAACTTCAGCTTCAACATCAGTCCTTCCGATGAACATTCAGGACTGATCTCCTTTAGGATGGACTGGTTGGGTCTCCTTGCAGTCCAAGGGACTCTCAAAAGTCCTCTCCAACACCACAGTTCAAAAGCACCAATTCTTTGGCACTCAGCCTTTTTTATAGTCCAACTCTCACATCCATACATGACTACTGGAAAATCCATAATCCTCTAGAATAGTCCAAATTTCAAACACTGTATCTCATTGTTCCAATAAAACATAAAATTTTTTTCAAGAAACCTCGAGTTAAAATACATCTCTAACATTCCTTTTGCAGTTGGGTATGATTCAAAGTTCTTTGGTCTGACTCTCCTGACTTCTGGTATGGATAATGTGATCACAGATGAGTGAATATATGCAACAGAAACAAAACGCAGGAAACATTCAGTATCAGTATAGGGAGTAATGGACTTCACTGGTGGCCCAGACAGTAAAGAATCTGACTGCACTGTGGGAGACCCGGGTTTGATCCCTGGGTTGGGAGAATCCCCTGGAGAAGGGAATGGCTACCTTCTCCAGTATTCTTGTCTGGGAAACCCCATAGATAGAGGAGCCTGGTGGGCTACAGTCCATGGGGTTGCAAAGAGACAGACACAACTGAGTGACTAACACACACACACACACACACACACACACACACACACAATGAGTAGTGGTGCCTGCAAGGTACATGCTAGGGTTTTACAGGAAAAAGGCTTATCCTAACTGAGAAGAATCTGGGTTGATTATCAGGTTAAACAGACCTTAGAAGGAAGGGGCCAGATCCTTTGGCAGCAACAAGCAAACATCGATAAAATACCAGATGTACAGCTGACTCAGATGGAGACAAGCCAACAACACTAATATCAACAAATAAGATATCCACAACGAAATCCATCAGTCTGTATGTAAAGAAAAATCTACATTTCTAAATCTGGTGTGGTATGACCCACAGTATAAATGCTTGGATCGATCAAACAGACCCTGGCACTCGCCAAGTGAAAGCTGAATTAACTCTCAATATCACGGACAATAACAATTGCAGGCATTTCCTTCCATTGAACCTGGTCCTCCTGACCCTGTTGGAGAGCCAAAGAGGCTGCTTCTGGGTGTTTCAGCAACATACTTGGTCTCTTCATTGTTTCTCTTAGTTACACACAGTCACGAATGCTTCTTTAGAGACAGCTGAATTTGAATCAGAGTCTAAGAACTGCAAGAGGTTTTGAAGATTAGCAGGTAGAACATCATACTTGCTGTAGCATTTAATCTAGTAATTTTTCAGATGAAGAAACAGAGGCCCCAAGAAGTTGAATGATAAGAGGTGGAAACTGTAGAGGATATGAGTGCACAACTTGAAGCCAGACTTCTGACTAGCTCTGTAACCTTGACGAGGTTCCTTCTCCCTATGCAGAGAATGATATCTATTTCATATGATAGTTAAGAAGAATCAGTGCATTAAACCACATAAAGTGTTCCCGACACATAAGAAGTGTCATATAAATGCTTATATTCATGAGCCCCACTTCAACTGGGAAACTGATCCTATCTTTCCTACCCATAGTTAAAAGAAGAAGTTTTTACCTACTGGCAAATTTACAATGATTACAGATAGTTGTCATATAGAATATCCTTGGATGTCTTATCAAAACCCGCATTTGAGTTCTTAAAATTCACTCAAGAAGAGCTCCTGTAGTGACAGGCAGGTATGATAACCAACCCAGGAAATCAATAAAGTCCAGTGACCAACAAAGTGTGAAAATGATCCTTTTTAAGAAGTAGATCCTAATTGCTCCTCAAGTGTTAGCCTCACTCCACATCACATGAATATTTGTACAACTTGGGTCCATCTTCTGTCAACTATGGTTTAAATTAACTGAAGATGTTTGACTCAGGTGCTGTTTTTGGCAAGACTCTCAGTTCAACTTTTCTTTGGCTGGTCAAGATTATTTTTCAACAGGTTCTTTAGCAGACAGTGTTACAGTATAGCTCCAAAGAAATCAAAAAATGAATATGGCTGTGGGTGGAAAAAGAAATACAGAATGGAACTCCTGTCATGCTGATAATTATAATCTACATGTTTGATTCACTGAGTGTGGCCAAAGAGCATATGTTATAAGAAGTTTGCAGCATAGATATCAAAGGGTAAAAGCTCAACTGGCAAAAAGACTGTTTATGGAAAATGACATTTAAGAGTCATTTGCACCATAACCATATGACTAATGAAGTTGATTTCATCATTGCAGATGGCTGACTGCAACCATGCAATTAAAAGACACTTGCTCCTTGGAAGAAAAGCTATAACCAACCTAGACAGCATACTAAAAAGCAAAGACATTACTTTGCCAACAAAGGTCTGTCGGTCTAGTCAAAGCTATGGTTTTTCCAGTACTCATGTATGGATATGAGAGTTGGACTATAAAGAAATCCAATTCTTTGGCTGAGCGCCAAAGAATTAATGCTTTTGAACTGTGGTGTTGGAAAAGGTTCTTGAGAGTCCCTTGGACTGCAAGGAGATCAAACCAGTCGATCCTAAAGGAAATCAGTCCTGAACATTCATTGGAAGGACTTATGCTAAAGCTGAAATTCCAATACTTTGGCCTCCTGATGCAAAGAACTGACTCACTGGAAAAGACCCTGATGCTGGGAAAGATTGAAGGCAGGAGGAGATGGTTGGATGGCATCACTGATTTGGTGGACATGAGTTTGAGTAAGCTCCGGGAGTTGCTGATGGACAGGGAAACCTGGCGTGCTTCAGTCCATGGGGATCGCAAAGAGTTGGACACAACTGAGTGACTGAACTGAACTGAATGAAGTTGAACCTCCTAGAATTGAAAACAGCACAGAAAATAGCCAGCACCTCAAACATACCTGGCTTAGAGTAGGTATCCAGTAAAAATTAATTGAATAAATCTAATCTTCATCAATTAAAAATTAACTCACATTAACTTGGATCTTTATTATCTGACCTATGGTATTTGAAAGAAATGTGATAAATTTCTTATGTAATGAACCCTTTGATATGAACGGGTAATTAAGGAGACCAAATAATGAGTTCTGATAGGTAGACAGCATAAAATAGAGATTTAAAGAAAATCAATGAAGGTTTTAAAACTGTAATGAAGAGGAAAAGAGTAAACATTTCCATCTTTAGCCTTTATTTCATAACCTACCTGTTTGATATTTGAAATCCTGAGGATTATCAGGATGACAAAAATGTTCTCTTTCCTTTAGAGATCGGGAGACAAACTTCTCAAAGATTATAGTTAAGGGGGAATCTGCTTTGTAAAATAGTCTGGAAGTTTCTGAAAAGGTTAAAGGAAGAGTTACCAACAGTTCTGTCCAGTTCAGTCTGATGCAATAATTTCACAAATTGATGTATACCCAAGAGAAATGAAAACATATGCCCTAGCAAAAATTAGTACATGAGTTTTCATAGCAGCTTTATTCATAGTTGACAAAAATAAAAACAATGCAAATACCTATCCACTGATCAATAGATAAATAAAATGTGGTATATGCATACAATGGAATATTATTTGGCCATAAAGAAGACAGGCATAAAAGGCTATATATTGTACCACTCTTTTTATATGAAATGCCAGAACTGGTGAATCGATAAAGAAAAAAAGTATATTAGTATTGCCTAGGGCCAGCAGCAGAGGTGGTTGGGTGGAAGTTGAAAGTGAAAGTGAAGTCGTTCAGTCGTGTCCAACTCTTTGCAACCCCATGGACTGTAGCCTATCAGGCTCCTCCATCCATGGGATTCTNGAATCGATAAAGAAAAAAAGTATATTAGTATTGCCTAGGGCCAGCAGCAGAGGTGGTTGGGTGGAAGTTGAAAGTGAAAGTGAAGTCGTTCAGTCGTGTCCAACTCTTTGCAACCCCATGGACTGTAGCCTATCAGGCTCCTCCATCCATGGGATTCTCCAGGCAAGAGTGCTGGAGTGGATTGCCATTTCCTTTTCCAGGGAACCTTCCCAACCCAGGAATCGAACCCAGGTCTCCCACACTGCAGGTAGACGTTTTACCATGGAAGCCATCAGGGAAGGTTGAGGGAAAATAGGAAGTAACTGCTTACTCATGGGGACTAATAGGTATGAGGTTTTTTTTAGGGTAATTAAATTTTTCCAAAATTGATTGTGGTAAGAGTTGCACAACTCTATAAATATACTAAAAAATCATTGAATTGTACATTTTAAATAGATTAATCATATGGTATAGGAACTATGGCTTCCCGGTGGCTCAGTGGTAAAGAATCCACCTGCCAATGCAGGAGATGCAGGTTCGATTCCTGTGTTGGGAATATTTCCTCAACTAAATGGCAACCTGCTCCAGTATTCTTTCCTGGGAAATCCCATGGACAGAAGAGCCTGTCAGGCTACAGTTCATGGGGTCGGAAGAGTTGGACACGACTTAGCGTCTAAAAACAACAGTAATAGGAACTATGTATCAGTAAGGCTGGTATTAAAATAAGTTATAAACTGATGCAGTTTTAGCTCTGCTTACATTAAAAAAAAAAAAGCTGTCCCCCAAAGACAGCTTTTAAATTCATCTAGTAGAGCGATAGTACTCCCTAACACCTGTGACAAGTTAGAGATCAGACATGATCTGCCTAGAATAATCATGAAAAGAACTGCAACCCTCAGAAAGAGGATTTCTTGTTTAATTTAAGCTGTGATGTGCACTATACAAAGGACAAAGAACACTAGAGGGTCTCATATTCTCTCTGTAGTCTGCCATGAGAAAATTTCGCTAAACCCGAGACACTATGTAGAAGCTGATTTTTATCGATCCTAAAAAATTAACTCCCTACTTCTTCACTAAGTTGTACTCACACTTGTCTTGCTAATGTTTTGCTGAGCCCTCTCTACCTTAGGGCTTTTGTATCGGCTGTTCTCCTCGTATGAAGTCCTCAGTTGTCCCCACATCTCCACCAGCTGACTTCTCATCAATTAAGCCTCTGCTCCAATGTTGCCTTCTCAGGAGAAGTTCCTTAGCTCCTGTAGTTAAAATTTTCTTCCCGCATATAAACCCTCTCTTACATCTCGCTTATTTTCTGTACAGCATGGCACTATCTGAAATTCTCACGTTTATCAATTATTATCTGGCTTCCCTGGTGGCTTAGACAGTAAAGAATCTGCCTGCAATGCAGGAAACCAAAGTTCCATTCCTGGGTCAGGAAGATCCCCTAGAGAAGGGAATGGCAATCCATTCCAGTATTCTTGCCTGCAGAATCCCATAGAGAGAGGAGCCTGGTGGGTTACAGCCCATGGGGTCAGAAAGAGTTGGACACCACTAAGCAACTAACCCTTTCACCTTCCTCCAGCAGAAGACAAGCACTATGAGGCTGATACCCGAGCAGGACTCTCTGGGTCTCCTAGGCACAAAAGCCTTTCCATGTCCCTATTTCTCGATTACAGGAAATAGGCTTCATTTCAGTCTCAAGGACCTTTGCAGAGTTCCAAGAGCAAGTGGAAACAGATACTAAGCAGTGAAGGGAGGGGACGCAGAAAAAAGGAAGGAATGGTTAAGAAACAATAGTGCAGTCCTGGGGCTGAGTCCTGGCTCCCCCTCAAGGGATACACATAACAATGTCTTTGAGCTGATTTGCAGATAATGAAACCCCCACCGGTGGGACTAGTTAAATTAAGGTATGCTGCCCACAAGCACAGAGACTCCAGACTGGTTGGAACCAGAGTGTTGATGATGCTGATTCCTACTTAACTCACAGCTAACTAATCACAAGAATGTCCACGAGCTTATCACACTCTCTTTGAACCATTATCATGAAACTCCTCACCAGGCTGAGACACATAGTTATTAAGGCATTAGCCTGCTGTGGCTCCCTTTGCCCAGCAAAGCAATAAAGCTATTTTTTTTTCAATTCAGTTCAGTTCAGTCTCTCAGTCGTGTCTGACTCTTTGCGACCCCATAAACTGCAGCATGCCAGGCCTCCCTGTCCATCACCAACTCCCAGAGTCCACCCAAACCCATGTCCATTGAGTTGGTAATGCCATCCAACCATCTCAACCTCTGTCGTCCCCTTCTCCTCCCACCTTCAATCTTTCCCAGCATCAGGGTCTTTTCAAATGAGTCAGCTCTTCACATCAGGTGGCCAAAGTATTGGAGCTTCAGCTTCAACATTAGCCCTACCAATGAAACCCAAGACTGATCTCCTTTAGGATGGACTGGTTGGATCTCCTTGCAGTCCAAGAGACTCTCAAGAGTCTTCTCCACCACAGTTCAAAAGCATCAATTCTTTGGCGCTCAGCTTTCTTCACAGTCCAATGCTAACATCCATACATGACCACTGGAAAAACCATTGACTAGACGGACCTTTCTTGACAAAGTAATGTCTCTGCTTTTTTTTTTTTTTGTCCTTTTTTATTAGTATTTGTTGGTTTTAATACTATGAAAAGTAATTTCTCCAATACATGGCCATACATAGATCATCAGTGAAAGAAAGAAAGAAAGTGACGTTGCTCAGTCGTGTCTGACTCTTTGCTACCCCGTGGACTGTAGACCACCAGGCTCCTCTGTCCATGGATTTTCCAGGCAAGAGTATTGGAGTGGGTTTCCATTTCCTTCTCCATGTCTCTGCTTTTTAATATGCTGTCTAGGTTGGTCATAACTTTCCTTCCAAGGAGTAAGCATCTTTTAATGTCATGGCTGCAGTCACCATCTGCAGTGATTTTGGAGCCCCCCAAAATAAAGTCAGCCACTGTTTCCATTGTTTCCTCATCTATTTGCCATGAAGTGATGGAACCACGTGCCATGATCTTTCTGAATGTTTTCTGAATGTTGAGCTTTAAGTCAACTTTTTCACTTTCCTCTTTCACTTTCATCGACAGGCTCTTCAGTTCTTCTTCACTTTCTGCCATAAGGGTAGTGTCATCTGCATATCTGAGGTTATTGATATTTCTCCCGGCAATCTTGATTCCAGCTTGAGCTTCCTCCAGCCCAGCGTTTCTTATGATGTACTCTGCATATAAGTTAAATAAGATTGGAACCTAATTTACATTAGTGGAAATTATGGTTCCCAGAAGGAAACTACAACCTCATTTCCAATACTGAGTCACAAAACAATTTTGGATGACAGTAAGAATGACCTTGGAGCCCAGACTCTCAACAAGCTTAAGGTAAGTTTTAGAAATTTAAATGAAGTTGGAATGCAAGTAACAACTAGTGGCCTCAGTTACAGGACAAGGCAGGGATCATGATGAACACTCGTTCAAGTCTGATAGTGAAAACTCAGGTGAAACTGGAATTCTGATTCTCACTGGGGAATGGGAAAGATGGTGTTGAGTGGGGAGTTTTCTGAAAGGAATCAAAGTTAGAAAGGAAGAGGGAAAAGGCATTCCAGGTGGAATGATGAATAAGTTGAGTTGCTGTTGAGGAAGAACAAGTTGTATTATTTGATTTATAATAAAGGGTGAAAAGAGAAATGAGTAGAAGGAACATGGGCCCAAATATTGATAGGCATAGAGTACCACCTTGAGGAACTTGAAGAAGTTGTATTTGAGGAATGATGAGTAAGTAAAGAGCTGAGGAAAATTTTGTGGATTCAGAATAGGTCTAAATATGACATGTTTTGGATAACACATTGAGAAAATTAAACTTTATCCTTTAGGCAATGGTTGGCATTAAATACTCAAAAGAGGATTAACTGGACTCAACATTTCTTTTTTCTTTTTTTTTTTTTTT
>SJYV01041078.1:490721-508312 GCA_006410875.1 Neotragus pygmaeus | reverse complement strand
CAGTTTATTGTGATCCACACAGTCAAAGGCTTTGGCGTAGTCAATAAAGAAGAAACAGATGTTTTTCTGGAACTCTCTTGCTTTTTCCATGATCCAGCAGATGTTGGCCATTTGATCTCTGGTTCCTCTGCCTTTTCTAAAACCAGCTTGAACATCAGGAAGTTCACAGTTCATGTATTCCTGAAGTCTGTCTTGGAGAATTTTGAGCATTGCTTTGCTAGCATGTGAGATGAGTGCAACTGTGTTGTAGTTTGAGCATTCTTTGGCATTGCCTTTCTTTGGGATTCTTTTTTACTTCACTCAAAACTATGCCTCCAAAAATTAACTGTTGCGGTATAGAGGCCAGGTTTGTCTTCAAGAACAGGGACTGAAATATTTCCCTGTGCTCACAGAGCTACCAGATAGGTAGTGAATGCTTGATAAATATTTATTGAGTACATGATATCCACGGGGCAAGTCATAATCAACTTCGTAAGCAATACCTGAAAGGTCAGGCTCTGTACTTGAGATCACACCTCAGACAGGAGTCCTGGGACACTGACTCTTCAGAGAACAGTCCGTAGCCTCCTCCAAACTGAAAGGGCAAAGGGCTGAGACTGAAAGCCCAGTTGGCCACCAAGGACTTCCTCTGCTCCTACACTAATCTCCCCTCACTGTGGTCCCGGGTCAGGTGGTGGATGGCTCTGGGGCCTTTCCTGTAGGTCTATAAATAAATCTGGGCTCATGGCTGACCCCCGAGTGGCCTACATGGCAGCATGCCTTCAGCTTGCTCCATTAGGAGGACTGCTCACGGGAAGCACAGCAAACGATAGCCCTGCAGAAGCCACCCAGAACAGCAGCCTGCGTCTGTGTGGTCACACACACATCACATGCTTCAGATTCCCTCTCAAAGGACCTACTATTCAGCACAGAGAACTCTGCTCAGTATTCTGTAATAACCTAAAAGGGAACAGAATCTGAAAAAGAATAGACATTTAATACATGTGTATGTATAACTGAATCACTTCGCTGTATATGGGGAACTAACACAAGATTGTTAACCAACTTTATTCCAATATAAAATATAATTTGATCTCAGTCTTTATAGAAGCAGTTCATCCACATCATACCCCAAAGTTAGGAAATATCCATTATAACTCGGAATGGCTTTCTGGCTTAGTTTTCTTGCAAGTCATTTCATTCAAGTGAATATTTAATCACTAATGTTTCATCAGTTGTAGAGTGCTTGTCACTCAGTTCCAGGAAATACCTGTTTACCTAACCCAGACTGCATACATACACATATGCCCTGGATATTGTGTGGATATTGTTGCCACTTAGGAAAACAATCCTTTACTAGTCCTACTGAAGGTAGTCACAGGTCCCTTACTTCACAGAGCTACTCCTGTCTTCTTGATGTTTAAACATCTTAGATTTCTAGAACTCCTTTCTGTTATATGTCTTCCTGCAAATAGCAGTCCAGTTTATTTGAATAACTATGGTGTTTCTACATGATACGCAAAGCCAATGATATCAATGCCACTTTTGATCTTTTCTTGGTTCTGTTTTGACACAGGAAGAGTAGGATACCCAAAGAAGTTAAGCGGTGTAATCCGAGGTCACAGAACTGTTCAGTAGCCAGACAGTAGGAACATGTAGTCCATGAACTTCCTTCCGCATCAGCATTTCTCAAATCCATAGTAATCTCTGGGGATCTGGTTACAATGCAGATTCTGAATTTAATAAGTGTGGGGAGTTGAGGGGCAAAACTAGGATCCTGTGTGTTTCCTAAGCTCCCCGCACTTGTTGCTACTGGTAGCCCTCAGAACATCTTTCCCCACACCCTTCATGACACCCCAGACATGTCCATCCTACTATTTTTTTCCAATGGCAGTTGTAGTATTTGGGTATTCACTAATTTCCACCACTAACTTATCAAGCTCCATGAGAGCAGGAACTAGGTTTTATTCACTGCTTTGACCTTGCCACCCAGCACCATGCATGCCAAAAAGAAACCAAATGAATATTTTTGAAAGTTTAAGTGATCTGTTTCCAACTACACAGCCATAATAATAAAGACTCTGATTTTTTATACAAATGAAATTATTTACAAAACAGAAACAGACTCACAGACTTAGAAAACAAATTTATGGTTACCGGAGGGAAGTGATAAATTGGGAGTTTGGAATTAACATATATATACTACTACATTAAAAATAGATAGCCAACAAGGACTTACTATATAGCACAGGGAAATCTGCTTAATATTCTGTAATAACCTAAATGGGAAAAAGAATTTGAAAAAGAATAGATAAATGTATATGTATAACTGAATCATTTTGCTTTACACCCAAAACACAAAACTATGAATCAACTATAGTCCAATATAAAGTAAAAATTTAAAGAAGAATCAGCCATTTAATCAATCTTTCAAAAGGCTATTCATCAAGTATCCTTTGTTGTCTGGAGTCACATTATGATATCCAGTTGTCATTGCCAGGTACCAAAATAACAAAATAAAAGCCACATAGGGTCAACCAGTTTATACTGGCTGCAGAACACTGTAATGGGTCCGGGGGACAGAATCACATCCTTGGGCCTACAGGACTGGTTAACCTAAGGTCATTCCAAGGGCAAGGGGAAAGTGTAGAACAGTCAGGGTGATGGAGGCTCACTGCAACTCAGCATCACCTGTGGATGTTGACAACCCCAGTCCTCCATGGACGGCACCTTTTTCATATGCCAGGCATTCAACTAAGCACTTTGCACCTGTCATCTCATGCCATCCTCTGGACAAACCTATGACACAGGCACCTTTTTTTATAGGTAAGGAAGAAGAGACTTAGGGCTATTAAACCATAGGAGATGAAGCCAAGATCTGGACCCAGGCAGTGTGGCTTCAGAATCAGTGCTTCTCACCATATTGTTGATTGCCTAGAAATACACAGAGAAAAGAAGCAATTGCCCAGGCCTGGGAGTGACTCGACTCTCCTCTCAATAACCTGATAAAAGGCTCCAACAAATCCCAAATAGAGGCACTTGGGAAAAAAACATATCATATCCACATTATATCCCCAAGGATGTCCAATGAGATAGCATAGGAAAAAAGATTCTGTTACAGCAAATGCTCACACAGTGTGATTCTATTTGGCTTATGGTTAAATATACAACACCACTGAAAGGTCAAGTAAGAGTCAGTGAAGTAATAAGTCTCAAAGGTCTCAGATTCCTTTCACACTTCATTAGGTCTCTTGTGAAACCTTGCCCTAATGTCTGGACCAAAACTGAGAAGATGGTCATCACATGGAAGAGATCAGGATTTTGTGAAGCATGTGTGTCCAATGTAAAAAGTTAAAAAGTCTAAAGGACAGAGAGAACTCCACTTTTCAAAGACTTAAAGAGCAGAATTCAAGTTATAGTTTAATACTGTCAGAAAATGAGGGAGTCAAAAAAACAGACGAAGAGAACACGTTGTTCAGTTGGATATGAGAAAAGGGTAAACTTAATCTGTTTTTGATAGAAGATTCTTAAATGTGGAATAAGAAAATAAATCAGGATAATACTAAAATATACCCGCAGGGTCTTGAATAAAACATTACCATGAAAAAAGTTGAACTGTCTAGTTTTTTAATTGCACTTGTTTCATTATTATTACCTTTGGGGGCAACATAATATGACGGATTGTGAAGGCAAAAGGCCTGGTTCTGCCGCTCCCTAGGTATGGTCTCCAGCTAGCGTAATTGTTCCAGGTTCAGTGTGCTCATCTGTGAAATGGACAACACACTCTTGCCTCCTAGGATTACTGGAAGTCTTATGTTAAATGACATACTGAGCATTTAGTTCCAAACAGAAAATCAACATGGGTTGCGTCCTTTATTCTCTTCTTTCTTATAAGTTCTGTTTTCCTAAAAGAATCTCTTTTTAAGCATTTCTATTCCTAACTTTGGAGAAGGCAATGGCAACCCACTCCAGTACTCTTGCCTGAAAAATCCCACGGATGGAGGAGCCTGGAAGTCTGCAGTCCATGGGGTCTCCGACTGACTGAGCGACTTCACTTTCACTTTTCATTTTCATGTGTTGGAGAAGGAAATGGCAACCCACTCTAGTATTCTTGCCTGGAGAATCCCAGGGACGGGGGAGCCCTGCCAGGGTGGCAGAGACAGGGGGGCTGCCGTCTCTGGGGTCGCACAGAGTCGAACATGATTAAAGCGACTTAGCAGCATTCCTAACTTAAAGTTTTGTTTGTTGGTAGAAACATAAAGCTGTGGAGGATTAAGAAAAACAATCTACCTACACACAGATGAAATGTATATATCAGAAAATGAGAATTAACTATTAGTATATCATATGGAAAGATTATCTTATGCTAAGTTTGGCATGTTAAAAAATATAATCACATAATGAACAACAAGGTCCTATTGTATAGGAGAGAAAACTATATTCAATATCCTGTGATAACTCATAATGGAACAGAATATGAAAAAGAATGTATATATATGTCCAACTTAAACATTTTGCTGTACCGTAGAAATTAATACAACACTGTAAATCAGCTACAGTTCATAAAATAAGTTTTAAAAACAAATTAAAACTTAAAAAATAGAGCCATATAAAATTTCACATAGGTATGCATCCATAATAAAAAAAACACTCATAATTACACTTACACATTGTAGTCAACCTATTAACTACATCAATCATGTTAAAAATCAAGAAGTTTTATGACAGTAGTATAGATTTTTGGAAAAAAAATTCCATTTCAATTTATGTGAATGTTTTACAAACCATAAAGTTCTAAATAACACACAATGTTGTTTTTATTGCAATGTCCTATTAGCTTCTAGAATAACTGGAAATGTCATCAAATTAAAATCATTCAACATATTAAATTATAAAATTTTATTCACTGGAGTTCAATATGAAATTCACAAGTA
Source organism: Neotragus pygmaeus (assembly GCA_006410875.1). Classification (NCBI taxonomy): domain Eukaryota; kingdom Metazoa; phylum Chordata; class Mammalia; order Artiodactyla; family Bovidae; genus Neotragus; species Neotragus pygmaeus. The sequence goes on along the minus strand of SJYV01041078.1, from coordinate 503,399 downwards.
AAGTAAAGGAAGTCATTTTTCTAAGAAGTTATAACAACATATATAATAGACAGAAAGTCAACAAAGATTACAAACAGAATTTTTAGAAGTCTTCCCACAATTTCATCTTCTAGACTTGTGGGGGTAGTAGTAGAAATTAATATCCAATTTTTACATGCCATATCCAAAATGCTTCTGCTTCCTAAGAAGTAAAATAAAGAGAAAATATCCTTAAATAAACACATTTGTAATCCTGATTTTTTAAACTCAATCTAATAATTTGCACAGTAAAGAAATAGTGATCAAGAAATGTCTTTCAGTCAGGACTTTGTACATTTTAGTAACCAATCAATGAACTAAAATATGTTTCTTCTTAATGAATTAATGAACTTTTACCCACTAATTTTGACCATCTTATGTCGTATGAATTTTCTATTTGTCTGACTATTTTTTGGCTGAGCTGTGAAGCTTGTGGGAACGAAGAGGGGATCAAATCTGGGCTGCAGCAGTGAATGCATAGAGTCCTAACCACAGGACCGCTAGAGAATTCTCTTATCTTTCTTTCTTAAAAAAAAAAAAAAATTTTTTTTAAAGCCCAAGAACTATCAGAATTACCACTCTCTTCCCAATGTTATAAATTATCAGTTTATTCTTGAAGTCTTTTCTGCAAAGTCACTTATAACCATTTTTACGGAATCAGGAAAATTGCAACTTTTCTAACCTACAGCCAGTATTACCAGGAAATAAGAATTTGAAGTCGTGCAAAAAGGCAGGTGATAAAATTTTAAAAAATTAAACAACAAAAGGTTTGTTTCATTTCCTTGATCTTTCCCCAAAATCCTCTTTCTTATATTTTGGTCACTTATTAAGACATTAAATATTTTCATTTCCACCACACTTCTGTGTTCAGATGGTAAAGAATCCCTCTGCAGTGCAGGAGACCTGGATTTGATCCCTGGGTCAGGAAAATCCCCTGGAGGAGGGAATGGCAACCCACTCCAGTATTCTTCCCTGGAGAATCCCATGGACAGAGGAGCCTGGCGGGCTACAGTCCATGGGGTCATAAAGAGCCAGATATTGCTGAGCAACTAACACTTACTTTCTGTGTTAATCAGTTTTTTTTTTTAATATCTGGAATTTTTAAAAGTATTATGGAATTGCAAATGGTATTAATTTGTAGTCTGTTGAGCACACTGTTGGAATNATGGGGTCATAAAGAGCCAGATATTGCTGAGCAACTAACACTTACTTTCTGTGTTAATCAGTTTTTTTTTTTAATATCTGGAATTTTTAAAAGTATTATGGAATTGCAAATGGTATTAATTTGTAGTCTGTTGAGCACACTGTTGGAATGTTTTACTGAATGCCTGTCAGGTAGGGAATTTAGAACCATTCCCAACTCCTTTTTCCAGGAATGTAAGGTCAAATGAGTTAAGTGATTTTCAAAGCCTTGGATCCAAGTCCCTTATATACACTCAACTTAAAATGAGCATCAGTACTTTTAAAAAAGTGGCAAGATTGGGATGGGAAAATATTTTCTGCTATTTTTTTGCTCAAACCCAAAAAGACAGGTAGAGTTTTAGGAGAGAACATGAAAGAGAAACAGGGAGATAGATGAGATGTATACAAATACCTTCTCCCTCTTTTGACTGATACCTTCTCCCTCTTGATTCATCTTTGTGATAACTAACCCCTCCCTAAAGGAGGGGATGACTTGCCCCAGACTCGGCAGCAATCATTGGCAAAGTGGTGATGCTGGTGGTGGTGGTTTGTGACCACAGAGAGCCCTGCCAGGCTCCTCTGTCCATGGGATTTCCCAGGCAAGAATACTAGAGTGGGGTGCCATTTCCTTCTCCAGGGGATCTTCCCAACCCGGGGATGGAGCTAGCATCTCCTGCATTGCAGGTGGATTCTTTACTGCTGAGCCACCGGGGAAGCCTGCATTGGCAAAGTAAACACCTAGAATTTCCCTTAAGTTCAACAATTCCTTGTGCCATGTTTGGGAAACAAGGGGTAAGAATAACACATGAATTTGCAAAGTGATTTTCCTTGCCTCGTATTTCCTCCACCTCCAGCTTGTGTTTCTTCAGTCTGTACTCCGAGGGGTACCTTCAATTTTATCTAATTACAGTAAGAGAGAGACCGAATAGGAAGCAAGGGAAAGACCCGATGAATGACAGGGACTGAAGAGCGCACAGAAACCCACTTCTCACCTGATTTAATCCGGGTAGTGGTAGATAGTGCTGCTCCTCGGCTTTCTCTCTGGCTGCTCTTCCCAGGACAAAGTGCATTCAGAACAGGTGGTCTCTTAGCAACCCTGGTTCCTGTGTCAAAGCACATTAAAAGCCTTGATTGAATGGTGAGGTAGTCTGTGAAGGGGACAGTCAGGGAGCCTGAGTGGAAAAACTCTCAAAGTTGGGAAAAGGTGATACGTTAATTTTGGTGGATTACAGAAAATACAGCTAAAAACTACAGCTAAAAAATGTAGCTAAAAACTACACCTTTCACAGAAAAGTTAAACAGAATTCTAGAATTTTCCTGTCAGGGCAAACATTTACCACTCTTTTAAAACAATAGTTGTCACGGGGTGGGGGGAACAGAAGAGATGTTGTTTAAGGGTTACATATGTGCCACTGATGGACAAATAAGTTCCAGAGTGATAATATACAGTGCAGTGAGCATAGTTGTAAAAGTGTATTATATACATTAAACTTGCTAAGAGACTAGATATTAATTGCTTTCAGCACAGAAGAAATGACAATCATGTGACATGCAGAGGTGTTAGCTAATGCTACCATGGCAATCATATTACAGTATAAACATATCAAATCAGTATACTGTACACCTTACAATTACACAATGTTTGTGTCAAATATAACTTAAATTTTGAAAGTTCCTAAAATCATTTTTTCAATATATGTTTCATTATCTTCCATAGTACAACAAACAAAAATTCTCTTTCTGCATAAGAGGCAACACCTCATGGGATTTTATATCTGCTATAAATTTTATAAGTTTTAAGATTTTGTATCACTTTTACAAACAAATTAGAAAGTGGAGGAGTGAATTTATTTGCAAAAACCAGGCTGTAAAATTCAGACAAAACTGAAAAATTATTTATCCAACAAAATGATTATTACAACTATGAAATAATAGAAACATTACTTAGAAAATCATGTTGAAATATTTAAAAATGACGAAAACCAATACTTTAGGACCAGTCATTACACTCCTGGGTACATACCCGAAATACAAGAATAGATATCCACACCAGGACACACATTCAAACTTTATTTGTAATATACTGAAGCAACTTAGCAAAAGCAGCAGCAGCAACTTAAAAACAAACCAAATGCCTATTAGTAGATAGATAAATCCATATAATGGAATATTATACAATAATGAAAATTAAGTTACAGCTACATGAAAAAACAGTGGTGAATTTTACAAACATAATATTGAGTTTTTAAAAAGCAAGACACAAAAGAAAACACATGGTAAATACATTTATGTAAAGTAGGAAAACAAAGCTGTATGATTTAGGAGTACATAATATGGGTAGCAATGGTATAGGTGATTAATTGATCAAGTAAAGCAAAGGACTGATTACCAAAAACTCAGGATAGTGGTGGTGTTAAGGGAAGGGGTGGAGAACTTCCAGAAGCATTTCATTTCTTTCTTTCTTTTTTTTTAAATTTGACCCTGCCACGTACCATGCGAAGATCTGAGTTCTCCCTATAGTGGAAGCACTGAGTCTGAGTCTTCATCACTGGACCACTGGGGAAATCTCTTTTATTTTAAAAATTTTCACTTTCTGTCCTTGGTAGTGGGTTATGTTAATAATCAATTTTTAATTACTTCCTAAACTTTTGAACTGTGGTGCTGGGGAGACTATTGCGAGTCCCTTGGACTGCAAGGAGATCCAACCAGTCCATCCTAAAGGAGACCAGTCCTGGGTGTTCACTGGAAGGACTGATGCTGAGGCTGAAACTCCAGTACTTTGGCCACCTCACGCGAAGAGGTGACTCATTGGAAAAGACTCTGATGCTGGGAGGGATTGGGGGCAGGAGGAGAAGGGGACGACAGAGGATGAGATGGCTGGATGGCATCACTGACTCGATGGACGTGAGCCCAAGTGAACTCCAGGAGTTGGTGATGGACAGGGAGGCCTGGCGTGCTGTGATTCATGGAGTCGCAAAGAGTCGGACATGACTGAGCAACCGAACTGAACTGAACTGAACTGAAACTGCACATAGAAATTTTACAGGCCTTTCTCTAGGTATGTAGGACTTCACAATCAAAATATTCTTTAAAAAGTCAGAGAATTCTCTACAAATGTCAATAATGGCTATAGTTGTCGAGTTTGGGTGAAGGACTATACGTGATTTTTTTTTTCCCCTTGTTTCTTTCATTTCTCACATTTTCATTTAAAGGTTGTTGCTTATGAAACTTCAGAACACTAAAGAAAATAGTTTTCTAGCTCCCTGTCCTCTTTCTTGTCCATCTATTTAAAAATAATGACTTTATCTTTGTCAAACAAATCATTGTAACAAATATGAACTTGGGAAAATTAAATGTATCAGTGAGAGATTTGAATGAAAATATGTAACCTACACTTCATCCAATAAATTACTCATTTTCATTAAAATGTTTCACTGGCCCATTCCATTTTCCTTGAGTTTATATTAAATCTCTTTGGCTAAAGAACATGTTCTTGCTTCATTCCAAAATGCTCATGAAAAACAGGAATGTGGGTGGTTCCTGTCTGGGTCTTCTCCTTAACGTTAGATCTGTTTCTAGAACTAAATTACTGGAAGCACTCAAATCTGTACAAGTTTACAGGCACACTCAGATTTTACTGGGGATTAAATGATGCTTGATTTACATTTTGCCTAATTAGTCCTTGCTATGCTATGCTATGGGGTCGCACAGATTCGGACACGACTGAAGCAACTTAGCAGCAGGAGCAGCATGCTAGAAGCTTGGTAATCATGTGTTTTTTTCTCTTAGGAACATTCTTTTGGAGCAATGGCTATTTCACAGCAGCATTTTCAGAAAAAAAGATGTGTGTTTGTAGTGTTTTTTATTGGATAAAACATACACTGAATAAACAAATTTCAAAAATAAGTTGATTAATTTTAAACAAGTTAGCACACTTCTTAAAGTGTAATAGAATGTATTCAGTGGAACTATCTTATTTTGAATACAACATTAAAAATCCTAGCTAAAATAACATTAACTCCAATTTCTGATATAAGACATCCTAGGTTATTTGGGGCCTAACATATTTCATGTTGAAATTTCAGATGGCTGCAAATAATTGCCCCTATCTTTTGAATGTCTTTTTATACCTTTCTTTCCTCTATTTCCAAAAGGCAATTAGAAACAATTATTTTGTAGAAATTAATTTCTAGAAAGTTATACTGAAAGTAGTATGAATAATCTCTTATCTAGTTTTCAAAACCTGTCTTTATTATATTCTCTTTTGACTCTACCAAGAGTCCAAATAATCTAACCCAAATCAATCTGTTTATTGAATGGTTGAACAGTGGTATCCCACAAAGAAAGTTAGATGAATGCCTAGTAGTTGTCACTTTTGGTCTCTGGGGGTTGAATTTCATTGCATTCTCTGTTTTTTTACCCTGCCATCAGCTTGTAGGTGCTAGCCTTTCAAATCTCCACAATCCTGTAGATTGTAGAGACTTCTGGGACCCCAAGAAGAGTGCATTTGCCAAAGGGTTTGGTCCTCTAGGAAAATCAAAACAATGTAAATGAACCAGTAAAACCCCCTCTATTACATAAAATTTCTACTTGTCCTAAGACTTCACCCATTTCTCAATCTCTCCTAACCTCTACTATTTCCACTTATTAGGCGTGGAATCTCGGTCAAGACAAAGAGGAGAATATACTTTGCAAAGTCTGTTTTTCAATCAGAAGAAAAACACTTTTCATTGGATTCAAGATTATAGTCTTAAACACATGAGTCACATTTCAAAAATATTTTCTGTTTTGATAAGAATTTGCTAATCCTACTTGTTTCCATCAATATCTAATGGTTAAGATAACATTCATAGATGTTCCCTAGAGACACAAATAGAAAAATGAGACACAATTGAAATCTGTCCACTCTTGCTTAACAAGTCACTTAAAGAGGCTCAGACAGTAAGGAATCTGCCTGCATTGCAGGAGACCTGGGTTCAATCTCTGGATTGAATCCCTGAAGAAGGAAACGGCTAGCCACTCCGGGATTCTTACCTGGAGAATCCCATGGACAGAGGAGCCTGGCAGGCTACAGTCCATGGGGTCACGAAGAGTTGGATAGGACTGAGCGACTACCTGTTTCACTTTGACTTTTAAGTAAAGTATAATAATGGCCACTTAAAATGGGTCTAGTATGTGCAGGTTGTGATCAGGCACTATTGGGGCATGGAGCAACTGCCCAAGGTTCGAAGCTAGAGCCTTGATGCTAGCAACCCAGAACTTTAGTCCCCAGATGCCACTCTGTTTCAACTACGTGGATTTATCAATGGTTTCAAATGGAAATATCCACATGTAATTACCAACAGCCATTCTTTCTCTTTAGTCCTGACTCCTCCCCGTGTATGTGAATTGCTGGGTGAACAAAGGGATGGATAGTTTTGCAGTTACCCCTCTGGGCCTGATAACCCTGAATTTGCTGAAATACTTTTACAACAGCCAGTTTTATTCACATCAAAACCATCTTCTCTTTAAATGGATCTTTCACAGGCTACTACTACAAGCTTACTGTCTAGCAACCTGATTAGCTGAAAGTTGAGTATTTTTTAATCTGTTTTTTATGAGCTTTTACTCTCTGCAATTTTATTCTCTTCTATTACTAGTTTTAGTTATTGACCCACTGATCATCTTATGATTGACAAGTTTGTCCCCTTGATCTTTTATTTTTGGCTGTGCCAGCGGCTTGTGGGATCTTAGTTTCTCAATCAGGGATTGAACCTATGTCCCCTGCAGTGGAAGCAAGAAATCTTAACCACTGGCCCACCAGGGAATTTCTCCTCTTGATCTTATTAACATTAGCTGGATGGAGAAATAACAAGAATTTGGTAGCTGAGAGATGGATCAGGAATAAGATTGGTGGTATTTGACTTGGATCTGCCACTTACTGTGAGACCCTGGGCAAGTCATGTTAACTCTCTGTGCCTCTGTTTGTTAGCACTTCTATAAAATGGGGATGATAATAACTGTGTGTGCGCGTGCTCTGTTGTGCTCTTTGTGACCCCGTGGACTGTATCCCACAATGCTCCTTGGTCCATGAAATTTTCCAGGCAAGAATACTGGAGTGAGTTGCCATTTCCTACTCTGAGGGAATCTTCCTGAACCAGGAATCAAACCTGAGTCTCTTGTGTCTCCTACATTGGGAGGCGATTCTTTAATACTGTGCCACCTGGGAAGCCCAATAATGACAGTAGCCACTTCTTAGGGCAGTTTGGAGAAGGCAATGGCACCCCACTCCAGTACTCTTGCCTGGAAAATCCCATGGACAGAGGAGCTTGGTAGGCTGCAGTCCATGGGGTCGCAAGGAGTCAGACATGACTGAGCGACTTCACTTTCACTTTTCACTTTCATGCATTGGAGAAGGAAATGGCAACCCACTTCAGTGTTCTTGCCTGGAGAATCCCAGGGATGAGGGGAGCCTGGTGGACTGCCGTCTCTGGGGTCGCACAGAGTTGGACACAACTGAAGCGACTTAGCAGCAGCAGCAGCAGCAGGGCAGTGTAAGAATTAAATGAGATAATACTGTGCCTAGTGAGTAAACACTTAATAAACAAGGGTAACTATCATTATCAATTATACTCTACCATATTATCTCCTAGATGGTACCCCTTGAATGAATCAGTTTTCTCAGTTTCTTTTTAGGTATCCAAACATACAAAATTGTCACACACCTACTCATCCTTTGAAGCCCAACATATCTCCTCTGTGATCCTTCCTGATGTCCTCGGGCAGAATTTAGTGTCCGCTTATCTGTAATGCATTGAAACTCACTACAGTGTATTATGGTTATTGTTTGCATGCAACCCTCACTGGGCAGTTGCTGTCTTCCTAGAAAGTGGGGATGGACTTACCCATCCTGAATCCCACTGCATCATGGTATTTGATGTTAATCATTTTTAACAATATTGATTTACTAATTGCATATCAAACAAAAGCTTTCTTGGAAGGCTGAAAGTTCATTTTGCTCAAAAGACAACTACAATAAGAAAAGCACATATAGTAAGTCTACTTTTACCACCAAAATTTCAAAAATAAAATCCCAAAGTTGGGTAGTTTCAATTTTGTCTCCAGAAAATGTCTCTCTCCCACAAAATTTATGTTTAATAAAATTTATCTTTTAGAAACCTGAGAAATCATATAGGAATCATACCTTGTTGATGTTTTTTTTTTTGGTCTGTAATTATGTGACCTAGTCAAATGTTGGACGAGAACAAAACTTTTGTATCAGCCTACAGGGTTTCATGGTGGAAATGTCCTGTTGGGATGGTTTACTGTTTCTCCAGCATAATGGTGATTTGTCTTCTTAAGATTCTAGAAACAGATGACAGCCTGGTAGGATAGGAGACATCAACTCCTTAATTTCGAGTCATTCAGAAGTTAACTAAAAAATCAGGCATATTCAATAGTTAAAAGGATTTTGTGCATTCTGTAGTTTCCAAAATAGAGTTCAAGGGGCATTATCTGAATTAATTACGTAAGGAATTATATGAGGAAGAGAATTTAATAGATATCTGAGAAATTAACTCATCAATAATATGAGCACTGTACAGAGAAAGCTTGAATGAGAATAATAATAAATGGCATATGGTTTTACACTGAAGTGATTATGAACATGATTGTTAAACCTTGTTTCCTGATTAAAATATGATTTCAAGGAGACCTTTCTCTCTCTAGCTAAGAAAAACAAATGTAGTGAAAAAATCTCAACTATGACAGAAATGTTAGCACTGGCACAGAAATTTGAGATTTCTTCCAGCTTCTCATTTGACAAGCGAGGCCCAGAGAAGTACAGTAAGGTGTCTGAGGTCACATAATGGTTACTTTTCTTCTGAGCTGCCATATTAATTGCCTCAGCAAGTTTTTGATACATTTATTATAACTTGGATTCTGCATTTCACCAGACTTGGCTATTTGAAGATATTCTACCTTTAACACCTTTGATTCAGGCCAAGGGAAGGCCAATGTCCAGGATAAAATAAGCCACAAGGAGAACTTGGAAACTTGGGAGGTAAGACTTGCCAGAATTGACAAAGTGGACTTTGCTTGGAGACAGAAACACGTGCTCTGTCACAGAGATGAGGGTCAGAAAGGTTGTGGAGCTGGATGAAACTGGTTTGAGATCCTGGTTCTGGCTGGTATTAGCACGATAGCCATTGACCAGACCTCACCTGCTATCTCATCTGGAGATAGACATAACCAGTCTTGCATGGGATTGAAAGGATTTTATTGATAACTATAGTTAAGAAAGGCCTGCACATATTCTGATTTTAATCTCATAAAGCCACGTGAGTTGAGTGCTAATGCTTCTATTTCTTTAGTTGGAGAGAATGATGACCTGAAACCTCAGGGAGCTATTTGAGATTACACTCCAGGGGATGACCCGGGATTTGAATGGAAGTCAGTTTGCCTTCAAAGCCTTAGCCACTGCAGCATCTCAGGAGTGGTCAAAAGAAAAAGGTCAGCTAAGAGCCCAGCATGTTGCCTGGCAACAGATAAAATAATGGTTGATATGATGAAGCCTGGGAGTCAAAAAGGTGGACACTTCCTGCAGTCCGACAACGATGGAGGGAGGTGAGAGACTCAGATGGACTTAAGAGATGGCAGGCCCCAGGAAGCCGAGACAGACACGCAGACATGTGGGCCAGAGGGCACTGTCTGGCCTGGCAGAGCCCTATGAGGGTCCACCTGACCCCCAGGAGTGCAGAGAGGGTCCCAGACCTCTGTGGAATCCCTCTGCTCTCCTCTTCGACTGTAGTTCTCATGCTTTCTCTCCATGTTAACATCTGTCCAATCTGGGCTTTCCCAAGCCATATATGACCATGCCTTGAGAAGGTAATGGCATCCCCTCCAGTACTCCTGCCTGCAAAATCCCATGGACAGCGGAACCTGGTAGGCTGCAGTCCATGGAGTTGCTGAGGGTCGGACATGACTGAGCGACTTCACTTTCACTTTTCACTTTCATGCATTGGAGAAGGAAATGGCCCCCTACTCCAGGGCTCCTGCCTGGAGAATTCCAGAGATGGGGGAACCTGGTGGGCTGCCGTCTATGGGGTCACACAGAGACAGACACGACTGAAGTGACTTAGCAGCAGTAGCAGCACATTTTTAAAAAATATTAATTAATTAATTGTTTTGGCCATGTGCACAGCATGTGGCAGGGCTTCCCAGGTAGCTCAGTGGTAAATAATCTGCCTCCCAATGCAGGGGATGCAGGAGACTCAGGGTCAAGAAGATCCCCTGGAGGGGGAAAGGGCAACCCACTCCAGTATTCTTGCCTGGGAAATCCCATGGACAGAGGACCCTGGTGGGCTACAGTCCAAGGGGTTGCAAAGTCAGACACGACTGAGTGAGCATACAGGGACACACAGCATGTGGGATCTCAGTTCCTTGACCAGGGAGGACCCCGTTTTCCCTGCGTTGGAAGTGAGGAGCCTTAACCCCTGGAGCACCAGAGAAGTCCCTTGCCTCACACATTTGAGTAAATATTCCAGCCCTAAAATGAATAGTTTTTCTACCTATGAACAAACATCTCCTCTTAATCATCCAGTACCGAGTCTCCTGAAGGCTGAAATTTTCCAAGACCCTGTTCCTAAACCAAATAGGAGATTGCATTGCCCCTAAGAAGACAGAAATTACTCAGTTACAGGCACTTAACATTAAGAGAAATTCTGGAACCAAAACAATCAAAATGTTTGCAACCTTCTCCCTGCTAAGTTCCCCAACCCTTGCCAGGAATCACAGCTGTAGTGCAATCTTACGAGGCCAGACGAACTGTCCAGAGTTGTGGCGAGGACCAGCCCTACAAAGCTTCCTTGCGGAGCCCCACCGGGCAGTGCCACATGATGCCTTCCAAGGTGTGGTGAAGCAGGAGCGGAGCTGAGGCCAGGTGTTTATTTGTTGGCTTTGGGGGTTTTATCTGCAGAGCTCTCACATCGAAACAAGTGTCCTCCCAGGTTTGGTGAGTGGAGGGGAGGTCTCTGGAACAGTCTGACTTCTTAAAAGCATTTGCGAAAACCCTTTAAACTATTTTCTTGACCTGCAACACACACTCCTTTGCCTAAGTTCATTGCTAGCAGTTTTGTCTTTTTAATCTAATATTTGATTTCTGAAACCAGCTAAGTGTTGTTTGGAGTCAAGTTAAGCTGAGAAGGCAGATGGCCAGGTTGGAGAACAGAGTTTCAGGTTCAATGAAAGACTGTAACTTCTTCTAAGGCCAAATTAAATTTCTAGCATTTAGCACAGGGCTGGGGCTTCCCTGATAGCTCAGTTGGTAAAGAATCCACCTGCAGTGCAGGAGACACTGGTTCTATCCTTGGGTTGGGAAGATCTGCTGAAGAAGGGATAGGCTACCCACTCCAGTATTCTTGGGCTTCTCTTGTGGCTCAGCTGGTAAAGAATATGCCTGCAATGAGGGAGACCTGGGTTCGATCCCTGGGTTGGGAAGATCCCCTGGAGGAGGAAAAGGCTACACACACCAGTATTTTGGCCTAGAGAACTCCATGAACTATATAGTCCATGGAGTTGCAAAGAGTTGGACACAACTGAGCAACTTTCACTTTCACTTTGGAACAAAATAGGTACTACAAAAAAAAAAAAACACAAAAAACAAAAAACAAAAAACTGGGGTGGGGAGGATGAGATTCGACTTTATGGTGAGTTTTCTGTGCCTCCCAAGCTTGTTGTGTAGAAGGTAAACCCAGGGAGGAACACTGAAAAGCAATGAGCCGTTTTCTAAGAATGCACAGCTCTCCAAGGTGAGGTCTGATGATAATACCCATTCTCAGTGAATAAGTTTTGGGAATGATGGCCCTGTGGAATGTCTGCCCACTGTTTGTACTTCTCATGTACCATGGATCAAAGCCATTCTGACTTATATCAGTTACTCTGACTTCTCTCTCCTACCTTATTCTAAGTTTACTGACCCTTTGCTAATGTAGCACTGTGTATTCACACAGTGGGAATTAAATAAACATTTGCAGAATGAAAGCTTGCAGTAGAAAACAAGAATCTCATCCTGTCTCCTGAGCATACAGGGTAACACTTTGGGAAGTAAGTATTCTCTGAAACAACCCTCCTTTCTGTCTCATCCAGACACAGAATTGGAGCTAGGAAGCAGGGTAACCAGTCTTTCAGAACCACAGAAGCATGGAACCAAAAGAAAAATTTCAGAATGCTGATTATAGAAGAGCAGAAAAGTTTATTAAAATAATAACTTGTGCTTTGAAATTGTTTTGAGTTTCCCCAGCATCGCTGATATTGTTGTAGTTGTTTAGTCACTAAGTCACGTCCAACTCTTTGCGACCCCATGCACTGCAGCATGCCAGGCTTCCTCATCCTTCACTATCTCCTGTAGTTTAGCCATAGCCTAATAATTGATGCTTTTGAACTGTGGTGTTGGAGAAGACTCTTGAGAGTCCCTTGGACTGCAAGGAGATCCAACCAGTC
>SJYV01041078.1:444095-489381 GCA_006410875.1 Neotragus pygmaeus | reverse complement strand
GCTTTTGAACTGTGGTGTTGGAGAAGACTCTTGAGAGTCCCTTGGACTGCAAGGAGATCCAACCAGTCCATTCTGAAGGAGATCAACCCTGGGATTTCTTTGGAAGGAATGATGCTAAAGCTGAAACTCCAGTACTTTGGCCACCTCATGCGAAGAGGTGACTCATTGGAAAAGACTCTGATGCTGGGAGGGATTGGGGGCAGGAGGAGAAGGGGACGACCGAGGATGAGATGGCTGGATGGCATCACGGACTCGATGGACATGAGTCTGAGTGTACTCCGGGAGATGGTGATGAACAGGGAGGCCTGGCGTGCTGCAATTCATGGGGTCGCAAAGAGTCGGACACAACTGAGCAGCTGAACTGAACTGAACTGAATGTCCTGAACAGCTTACTATGTGGCATCCTCCAATGGCCCCATCATTAGCATTCCCATGGCTGATATGATCCTAAGGATGAAGTTACTAAAAGCACTAAAAGCCAATTATTGTCTCTACAGTTTAAACTTTCCCATCAAAGACCATGTTGGAGGTTCTAGGTTAAGAAGATTCAAGAAAAAATTCGAATGAGGGACTTCATCAATAATGCTCCCATACTTGGCCACTTAGAAACATGGTGAGGAAAACCCACCACCTTATCAAGGAGGTTATAACTCTCATCTCATAAACAAGGAAACCGAGGCTCAGAGAGGGTGAGGATTTGTTTAAGGTCACACAGCTTGTTGAGCCAGGCCTCAGTACCAAGCCAGCATCTCCCTCCTTCCAGTTCCCTGTGATGCCTCTCTTATTTAGAAGCTTGATGCACATGTTCAAGAGGACTGAACCTACATAACCAAGGCAGAAAACTCTCTCAGTCTGTAACCCTGAGGAGGGACTGGAGTGTCAGCTTTCATCTTTTCTGAGAGGGCTGGGCAGGGCCCCAGCTTCAGGGTCTTCCTTTTCCAGACCGAAAACACAGTGACCTACTTTGCAGGACTCTCAGAAACAACCATTATTTTAAAAGAAAAAAAATAAAATAAAAGGCTCCAAGGACAAAGTCTTTGGCTAAACACTCAAGGTGGCAATAAATTCAAGCAACAGGACAGATGCCCTCTCTCTGCAGCAAACCTCAAACGTGGAAAAATAACAGACAAGGCCCAAGTGTCCAGTCCAATATTCCCCTGCAGACACTTTCCATATGTGAAATTTCTCTTTGAAATCACTGAAATCCTCTCTTTGGGGAGGGAACACAGAAAGACAGAAATACTGTTAATAATAATAATATTATAAAATAATAATAAATATTAATATCTGGCATGATCACAAGGCTGGGTCAAGCTTTGAGATCATATTAACCCCTTGCTTCTCCTTCTGCCTTTATTAAGCCAGAAGGAAATGGAGGGGATAGAATTCTCATTCATATTAGATCATATAACCAGCCTTATAAAAACTGGAGAGACATTGAAAGACAGGGAGAACAAATAGGCTTCCAGAGTCTTTGAGCTTCCTGTATTCCCCTACCAGAAGCAAGCAAGACTTCTGCTAAACTTTCCTCTTGCAAATATTTTAAAAGGCCACTAAAAAAAAAACCAACTTACTGTTCAGGGGTTCAATAAGCGAAGTCCAAAGTTAAGGAGATGATCTCTCTCTTTTGTGAAAAACACCATCTGCTCCTAGGTGGCTCGGGAGACTCGCTGGGCTGTTATTAATAACTGGCTTAGCGCTTTCCTGAGAAACATGAGCCAGGCTGTCACGGGAGGAGGCAAGTGGGGAGGAACAGACAGACACAGGTGGGATAAATGATGACAAAAATACCCTTAGGCCCACAGAGGAGTGCAAACAGCCCATGAGTAGGGGGGTGGGCCCCTCCACAATCAGTACTGATCGTGAGGTGCTAAAGTTCATGTCAAAAGTGCTAAAAGTTCAACATCAACTAACCAAACACTCTCTACTATTTCACTCTATTGGAAAACGTCATGACTCAAGCAATGTCAAGCTTTCCTTTGTTCTTCTGAGCAATTCTTTTTCATGGATATTAATGTTTGAATATCTTCTCAAACTACACATTTTTGCTTTATGTTGAATTTCCTGTTTTTCAAAGACATAAACAAATGGATTTTCAAATGTGCAATTGAAATCAATTTGCTAACGTTTGTTTTCTCGTGAGCGTATCAGTCTCTCTCCAACAAATAATCCCAAAAGCTTTCCTGGCAAAGGGTGGGGTGCATTGTGACAGCATCATGATAAAGGGAAGCCTGTAGAATTCAAGTTCAAAGAATGGAAATAGTCCTGACCTGGCTACTGGTTTACAGCAGGTCTTCCCTTTTGAAAAACTATGAACTATTTCCAAAAAATCTAAGTCTATGCCTCGCTTCCCCTAACCACTGACACCAAATTGTTCAGGCCAAGAACTACCTGTCTTCTAACTTACATGATCTAACTTACATTGGTTCTGTATCTGTCTAAAGTGTTAAAAGAAAACTGAGGATCACACAAAAGTTATTAGATTGTATAAAGATACAGAATTGAAGGGAACAAATGCTCATCAAATGTCCAATTTGTAAGGATCCAGCTGCCACCTGGTTCAGGCCTGGTAACTATTCTTTTTTCAAACTCAACTGGGGCTTCTCCTCTCCAGCTAGGCCCCTGACATTTGACCCACCTTCAACCTGAATCAGCATAATTCAGAACAACCCTTCCTTAATCATCCTACCCCAGCCCAAAAGCTGACCATGAACGTGGACTGTCCCTGATCAATGGTCCAGCCATCAACTCGTTCACCCCATAGGCAACATCCAGCTCCTTCCGGTCTTGTTTACTCCCCCTTGGGGAAAAAGTGGAAGCAGTGACAGACTTTATTTTCTTGGGGTCCAAAATCACTATGGATGGTGACTGCAGCCACAAAATTAAAAAACACTTGTTCCTTGGAAGAAAAGCTATGATAAACCAAGACAGTGTATTAAAAAGCAGAGACATCGCTTTGCTGACAAAGGTCTGTATAGTAAGAGCTTTGGTTTTTCTAGTAGTCATGTACAGATGTGAGAGTTGAACCATAAAGAAGGCTGAGTGTTGAAGAATTGATGCTTTTGAGTTGTGGTGCTGGAGAAGACTCTTGAGAGTTCCTTGGACAGCAAGAAGGTCAAACCAGTCAATCTTAAAGGAAATCAACCCTGAATATTCATGGATGGACTGATGATGCTGAAGGTGAAGCTCCAATACTTTGGCCACCTGAGGTGAAGAGCAGACTCATTGGAAAAGACTCTGATGCTGGGAAAGACTGTGGGCAGGAGGAGAAGGGGGCAGTAGAGGATGAAAGAGTTAGATAGCATGGAGATGAATTTGCGCAAACTCTGGGAGATAGTGAAGGACAGAGAAGCCTGATGTGCTGCAGTCCATGGGGTCACAGAGTCAGACATGACTTACTGACTGAACAACAAACTACAAAACTTTAAAAAAGCCATTTTCCACCTGACCTTTGAGATGCTTGCAATCTTGTGGTCAATGTGTTATTTTGTAGTGGGCCCCTTCCCCATATTATAAGTCTTTTCTCTTTTTTGAGTATTTTTTGAAGTTGTGGTAAAAGGCACATATCATAAACATTAGCACCCTAAACAATTTTTAGTGTGTGGTTTGGTCATGTTAAGTACGCCCACTTTATTGTGCTACAGATCTCCAGAACTTTTTCATCTTGCAAAACTGAAACTCTCATCCCCATCAGAGAGCCACTGTCTACTGCCGGCCTTTCCTCCCACCTCTGGCAACCACTTACAATAGTCCTTTCAAATACTCCCCCTTACCTAAATCTGGGACAGTTTGCTGGTGCCATGTCTCAGACTGAATGCCAGCCCTCCCGTGGACCATGCCGTCTTCACCTAGGTTTTCCCATTGACTTCTCTGATCATCTGCGTCCTGGGGATCTGGGACGTTCATTCAGGGCTTTGGACGGCCATCTCACATGACATGCTGAGTTACAGTGACTCTTCCAGGCAAGGTGACTTTCCTCTGGCTGTTTGCAAGGCCCCTCCTATTTCTCTTTGGTTCCTCTTGTGAGATCTTTCCAGGAAGTTCCTTCAGCTCCTCAACTGAGGATTGAATGAAGGATGATTCTTTGCATTGGGACAGTGTGAGAAGCATTAGAGAAGTAACATGAGGGGGATAATCCTTCCTGTCTTTTTTAAGATCTTTATGTCTGATGTGATTATCTAATCCCATGGATTACCAACTGGATGAGTTTCCTAGGGTTGTTCTGACAAAATGCCATAAACTCTGTGGCTTTGAACAACAGAAATTTGTTGTCTCTGAGTTCTGGAGGCTAGAATCTGAAATTGAGGTGTCAGCAGGGCCACCCTCCTTCTGCAGGTCCTTAGGGACGATTTTTTTCTTGTCTGGTCCTGGAGCTTAGTGACTGCCTGCAGTCCTTGGCATGTCCCGGTTTATGCTAGATGATCTACATACATCACTTCCTTTTTTTTTTTTTTTTAAATTTCCTTGTAAACCACCTCAAATTTATTTATTTCTGGCTGTGCTGGGTCTTCGTTGCTGTGCGGGCTCTTCCCTAGTTGTGGAGAGTGGGAGCTACTCTCTAGCTGTAGTGCAGGGACTCCTCACTGTGGTGGCTTCTCCTGTTGCATGGCACAGGTTCTAGGGCACACGGGCTTCAGTAGTTGCAGCACGTGGGCTCAGCAGTTGAGGCTCCCCAGCTTTACAGCACAGGCTCACGGGTTTAGCTCTTCGGGACATGTGGGACCTTCCCAGACCAGCGATCAAACTTGTGTCTCCTGCACTGGCAGGCAGATTATTTACCACTGAGCCACCAGGGAAACCCTACATCATTTCAATAAGATAAAATACTGAAATATTGGCACCCCACTCCAGTACTCTTGTCTGGAAAATCCCACGGATGGAGAAGCCTGGTAGGCTACAGTCCATGGGGTCGCGAAGAGTTGGGCACGACTGAATGACTTCACTTTCACTTTTCACTTTCATGCATCGGAGAAGGAAATGGCAGCCCACTCCAGTGTTCTTGCCTGGAGAATCCCAGGGACAGAGCAGCCTAGTGTGCTGCTGTCTATGGGGTCGGTCACACAGAGTCGGACACGATTGAAGCGACTTAGCAGCAAGCATAATTTTATGACTTAATATATTTTGATCTGTTAATGAATGTGTTTTCTTTTGCCACATCAAGAAGCTGTACTGTAAAGATGTATATGGCCATAAAAAGTTGTGAGATGTACGTTCAAAAGCTTTGCTATAAAACGGTGTGTGACAGTTCACAATTATCCATTTTCCAGTTATTTCTGNGAGCAGCCTAGTGTGCTGCTGTCTATGGGGTCGGTCACACAGAGTCGGACACGATTGAAGCGACTTAGCAGCAAGCATAATTTTATGACTTAATATATTTTGATCTGTTAATGAATGTGTTTTCTTTTGCCACATCAAGAAGCTGTACTGTAAAGATGTATATGGCCATAAAAAGTTGTGAGATGTACGTTCAAAAGCTTTGCTATAAAACGGTGTGTGACAGTTCACAATTATCCATTTTCCAGTTATTTCTGTGGAACAGAAGTTGCTGGAGTTAAAAGTTATGATCATTATATGTGAATGAGTCTCTGGGAGAAATAACTGCACAGGAAAACACATTTGTATGCAAGGTATTCAGGATGTGCTTTTGTTAAGGGAAAAAAGAGTAGCTTTGTCCTAAAGTAAGATGATTGGTTGCTTGAGAGTGAGGAGCAGGGATGCAGAGGACAAAATCTGCATGGATCGAGAAAGTTGTAGAAGGTTCACAGAAAGGGAACTGTATTTGTCATGGTCAAACTGTATTTGTCATGTCATTTGTTAAGGGTTGGTGGTGGTTTAGTCACCAAGTCGTGTCTGACTCTTCCCAACCCAGGAATTGAACCCAGGTCTCCTGCATTGCCGGCAGATTCTTTATCAACTGAGCTATGAGGGAAGCCTCCTTTGTTAATGGGCTTATTATAAGATTGCCTTTAAAAGATCACTAGTATCAAATATTATACTGGTGAAAAACTGAAATTCTATTTTCTCATTGCCAAATGACAAAATTTTCTTGGATTACTGATCTGCTTCTTAAGAGATTAGAAAAGTGTTCTCAGTCTGCCTAAAAGGCAAAAGATTCTATGTCTTACCAAATACTTTCCTTTGCCTTACACTGACTTTACCACGTTCTTGATGACTGAAAGGAGCAACGTTTTCTCACTTTGGGAAGAGCTAAAGTTCTTTACAATATTGTGATCTTCTACTTAAAAAACTATTTGTCACTTTGATTTCAAATTAATTTTGTTTTACATGGCCAGAAACAACCACATTTCCTCATCAATTGCATTGTTTTTGTAATAAACTTTAAAAAATGGAGTATAGATGATTTATATTCTTTTTTTTTTTTTACAGTTTCTTCCTAGCTGTGTATCTCAGCCCCAAAACAAACAACAAACAAAACATTGTTGTATGTTAGGTATAAAAGCTGTTAAGAGAGTAAATTCTAAGAGTACTCATCACAAAAAATACTTTTTTTGTCTATTGCTTTATATATATAAATATATGATATTATATATGATATATATAAATATAGGATATTATATATGATATGTATAAATATATGATATTATATATGATGTATATAAATATAGGATATATATATGATATATAAAAATATATGATATATATATGATGATGGATGATCACTAGACTCATTGTGGCAACCATCTCATGATATATGTAAGTCAAATCATTATGCTGTACACTGTAAACTTAATACAGTGCTGTATGTCAATTATATCTCAATAAAATGGGAAGAAAAAAAACACCCCTCATGTAACTTAGATAAGATTCATAGATACTCCCTCATTTACCTAGGATGAAGCCAGACACAAACTCCAGTTCCCCTTACTCGTCTATCAATGATCAGCTAAACTGTTTGAGCCCACTGACCATCAGTGTCCCTGGGGGCTCAAATGGTAAAGAATCTGCCTGCGATGCAAGACACCCCAGTCCCTGGGTCGGGAAGATCCCCTGAGAAGAGAATGGCTATCCGCTCCATAATTCTTGCCTGGAGAATTCCATGGACAGAGAAACCTGGCAGGCCACAGTCCACAGGGTCATAAAGAATCTGACACAACTGAGCGACGCACACTATTGACCATTATGGAGAAAACACCTGCTGATGTGACTTGACCTAACTTTACTCTGGCTTCTTCCCTCCCCTGAGGAGCCTGAACTTTGACCCACTTTCAACCTGAGCCAGTGTCAGAATACTGCACAGCCCTTCCTGACAGAACCTGTCGGAGACCCTTGCAAATCTCCAGCTCCAAAACTCTATTACAACAGTGCCCCTCCCCCCATTGGCCATAGTCTTTTCAAATAAAATATCTCCTTATCTTCCTCTAGAATTTTTTTTATTTTATTTTACTGTAAGAAAGTGCTGAGAGGTGCACCCAGGGTTATAAATATTGAGGATTATGGAAAGTGATAGTGAAAGCCGCTCAGTTGTGTCCAACTCTTTGCAACTCCATGGACCTAGGCCAGAATACTGGTGTGGGTAGATTTTTCCTTCTCCAGGAGATCTTCCCAACCCAGGGATTGAACCCAGGTCTCCCACATTGTAAGCAGATTCTTTACCAGCTGAGCCACAAGGGAAGCCCAAGAATACTGGAGTGGGTAGCCTATCCCTTCNAGAATACTGGTGTGGGTAGATTTTTCCTTCTCCAGGAGATCTTCCCAACCCAGGGATTGAACCCAGGTCTCCCACATTGTAAGCAGATTCTTTACCAGCTGAGCCACAAGGGAAGCCCAAGAATACTGGAGTGGGTAGCCTATCCCTTCTCCAGCAGATCTTCCCAACCCAGGAATAGAACCAGTGTCTCCTGCATTTCAGGCAGATTCCTTACCAACTAAGCTATCAGGGAAGGGTGGAGGACTATGGGGTATGGTCCAAATACTTAAGCAGACAATCATGTCTTAGTCCTATTTTACAGGTAAGGAGATGGAGGTAGCAGAAGAGACTTGCTGACTCACAGCACTGAGTGCAGATTTGGGAATCCAGGTGTTATTTCGTATCTCCTAGAAAACAGTGCTCTTTCCAGCACGTGCTTGCAGGCTAAGTCGCTTCGGTCCTGTCAGACTCTTTGTGACCCTATGGACAGTAGCCTGCCAGGCTCCTCTGTCCATGGGATTCTCCAGGTAAGAATACTGGAGTGGGTTGCGATGTTCTCCTCCAGGGGATCTTCCTGACCCAGGGATCAAACTCACGTCTCCTATGTCTCCTACACTGGCAGGTGGGTTCTTTACCACTAGTGCCACGCAGCACAAACATGCTCAATTCTGGTCAATATTTAGAGTAGGTTTGGGGAAATTATTGAAAAGCGTTGGTTAAAAACAATCTCATGTTTAAAGAAAGGGAAATTGTATCCAAGAGTGAAAAAAAAATCAGTGGAATACCGTGAGCTTCAGGAAACTTCTGATCTGTGGAGGTGAATGAAGACCACCCAAATGAGAACAAGCAAAGGCTATTGATTTAGGGCTTGCTCTAGCAAGGGAGTTGACCATCATCACTTGCACGTGACAGAAACTCAAAAGCAGGCGGAAAGGCTTCCCCGGTGGCTCAGTGGTCAAGAACCCGCCTGCTAATGCAGGAGACATGAGTGCAATCCCTGGCCCAGGAAGATCCCACCTGCCTATGGAGCAACGAAGCCCGTGTGCCACAACTACTGAGCCTGCGCTCTAGAGCCCGGGAACTAAGACTACCGAACCCCTGTGCTGCAACTATTACGTGTCCAGAGCCCATGCTCCGCAACAGGAGAAGCCACAGTGAGAAGCCCACGCACCTCAGTGAGGAACAGCCCCCGCTCACCAAACTAGAGAAGAGCACGTGCACAAATAAGTAAATAAAACTTATTAAAAAAAAAGAGCAGGGGCTAGAGTGTGACAGTTTTCTGGTGGATAAAAAGGGAAGGAAGCCCTGATTGGAGGCTGTTAGCGTGAAGAAGCAGTAGATAGGCCAGTAAGACATGGAGCTTTCCTGTGTAATTGGTTAGGGGTGCATTCTGGCTTTCTCCTGTCTGTCCTATAGCGGAAGTAGGTACAAAAATTAAGGAGGCTGTCAGTTATTAATCAAGTCCTGGCTGTTTGGGATCAATTGCCACAGGGATTAAGATTTGGCTTCGCCAACTGGCTACTGTTGTTAGGAGGCTGGCCTCCTGGGCAGACTGCAGCAGGCTGTGGGGCAGGGTTCTGTTTTTATTTATAGTTTGGCCAATGTACGTTCAGGATCTCAGGGCTCTACAGGGACTCTGCCTCTAGAAGAGGCTTTCGGATATCTGACCAGTCCTGCAGAGGAGTCTATACACAGGCCAGGGATACTGGTAAGAGGTTTTCCTCTTCCAGTCTGGAGGAGGTAAAGTATTGTCGACTTGAAAAGTAGTTACAATTTCCTACCTGACAGAAGTCGGGGGAAGGTGGTCGCTTGCAATCCAGCAATCCCACTGCTGGGCATACACACTGAGGAAACCAGAATTGAAAGAGACACGTGTACCCCAGNCTTCCAACTTTTGCATTCCAGTCCCCTATAATGAAAAGGACATCTTTTTTGGGTGTTAGTTCTAAAAGATCTTGTAGGTCTTCATAAAACTGTTCAACTTCAGCTTCTTCAGCATTACTGGTTGGGGCATAGACTTGGATAACTGTGATACTGAGTGGTTTGCCTTGGAGATGAACAGAGATCATTCTGTCGTTTTTAAGACTGCATCCAAGTACTGCATTTACTAGGACAAAATTTTCAGGACTTTAAAAATGCAAACATTTTATCAAAGTTTTTATGCTTTTTCCTTCTCTTTTTTGCATTCAAAAATGTGTACACATACTTAGGATACTATGTCAAGCAGAAGTAAGTCTGACCTTAACAGTAAAACTTTAAATGTAAACTTTCCAATCAAAGACAGAGATTGTCAGAATGAATAAAAAATATACTTGAAGCAACTTTATACTGTCTATAAGGGACTCAAATTAGAACATATAAATAAATTGAAAGTGAAATGATAGAAAATGTGTTCCATGCAAACAGTAACCAAAGACAGCAGAGGTAGCTATGCTGGTATCAGACAAAATAAACTTTAAATAAAAAATTCATAAGTGACAAAATAGAGCAATATATCTTAATAAAAGATTCAATATAGCAAGAAGATACAGAAATTACAAACATTTACTCACCTTGTAACAGATCCTCAAAATATATGAAACAAAACCTGACAGAACTGAAGGGAAAAATAGATGCTTCTTCAATAATAGTTGGGGATTTCGATATTCCACTCTCAATAATGGACAGAGCAACCAGCCAAAGAAAAGTGAGGAAATAAGGAGTTAAAGAACACAAGAAACCAACCAAATGTAAAAGATATATACTGAGCATAGTAACATTAATTGTGCACTTAAAAATGATTGATATCAATTTTTATGTTATGTATATTTTATCACAACACAAAATTAAAAAAAATAATATAAATATGAGGAACTATGGCTTAATGGATACAGTGTTTCAGTTTTGCAAGATGAAAATAGTTCTGGTGATGGATAGTGGGAATGTACTTGAAACTAGTGAACTGTACACTTTAAAATGGTTAGGATAATAAATTTGTGTGCATTTTACCACAATTAAAAAAAAAAGTTTTAAGAAATCATCATAAAAAACCTTCATGTGAATGACCAGGTTTCAAAACATGTGTCTGGCATAACTCCTACAGTGATGTTAAGATAGACATTTTCTTTACACCAAATTCAAGACTAGTAGCAACCACAATAAGGAAACACTGTGGCCTGCTCTGCAGTATGAACTTCACCTCTGTTTCCCAGTATAAAGTATGTGGGGTGAGACGATTTGGATGTTGCCACACGTTTTAGCCTTACCAGAAACAGCGTTCATCACTCTATCTTGCACAAAATATGTGGGAAGTGTATTTCCTTTTGCAGAACGTAACATGGGAAACCTTGTGAATTCTGAAGTTGAGAATTTTGCATAAGGTTTTGGAGGCTGTTGGCTGCGACGAAGCGCAAAGCGTGGGCAGCTGCGACGATGCACAGAGCACAGCCGAGAGGAGCTACCCCACGACCGAGGTCAGGGGCAAAAGTCAGGAGGACCCCACGCCCGAGGGGCTGCGGCCTAGAGGAGCTACCCCACGTCCGACCGAGGTCAGGGGTGGCAACCTAGAGGAGCTACCCCATGTCCGAGGTCAGGGGCGGCAGCTAAGAGGAGCTAAGCCACGACCAAGGTCAGGGGTGGCTGTCGAGAGTGCCAGGCTGCGACAGCACAGGAGCAGCCTAGAGAAGCTAACCATACCTGAGGCCAGGGGCGGCGGCCAGGAGGAGCGATCTCACATCCAAGGAGCGGTGGCTGCGCAGGTGCCGGAGAGCCTACAGGAGATATTCCACGTTCAAGGTCAGGAAAGGGCTGCGGTGAGGAGATACCCCTCGTCCAAGGTAAGGAGCAACCGCTGCGCTTTGCGGGAGCAGCCGTGAAGAGATACCCCATGTCCAAGGTAAGATGGTAGGTGTTGCAAGAGGGCATCAGAGGGCAGACACNGTTCAAGGTCAGGAAAGGGCTGCGGTGAGGAGATACCCCTCGTCCAAGGTAAGGAGCAACCGCTGCGCTTTGCGGGAGCAGCCGTGAAGAGATACCCCATGTCCAAGGTAAGATGGTAGGTGTTGCAAGAGGGCATCAGAGGGCAGACACACTCACAGAAAACTAGTCAATCGAATCACACTAGGACCACAGCCTTGTCTAACTCAATGAAACTAAGCCATGCCCTGTGGGGCCACCAAAGATGGGCGGGCATGGTGGAGAGGTCTGACAGAATGAGGTCCACTGGAGAAGGGAATAGCAAACCACTTCAGTATTCTTGCCTTGAGAACCCCATGAACAGTAGGAAAAGCCAAAATGATAGGACACTGAAAGAGGAACTCCCCAGGTCAGTAGGTATCCAATATGCTACTGGAGATCAGTGGAGAAATAACTACAGAAAGAATGAAAGGATGGAACCAAAGCAAAAACAATACCCAGTTGTGGATGTGACTGGTGATAGTAGCAGGGTCCGATGTTATAAAGAGCAATATTGCATAGGAACCTGGAATGTCAGGTCCATGAATCAAGGCAAATTGGAGGTGGTCAAACAAGAGATGGCAAGAGTGAATGTTGACATTCTAGGAATCAGTGAACTAAAATGGACTGGAAAGGGTGAGTTTAACTCAGATGACCATTATATCTACTACTGTGGGCAGGATCCCTCAGAAGAAATGGAGTAGCCATCATGGTCAACAAAAGAGTCTGAAATGTAGTACTTAGATGCAATCTCAAAAATGACAGAATGATCTCTGTTTGTTTCCAAGGCAAACTATTCAATATCACGGTAATCCAAGTCTATGCTCCAACCAGTAATGCTGAAGAAGCTGAAGTTGAATGGTTCTATGAAGACCTAGAAGACCTTTTAGAACTGACACCCCCAAAAGATGTCCTTTTCATTATAGGGGACTGGAATGCAAAAGTAGGAAGTCAAGAAACACCTGGAGTAACAGGCAAATTTGGCCTTGGAATATGGAATGAAGCAGGGCAAAGACTAATAGAGTTTTGCCAAGAAAATGCACTGGTCATAGCAAACACCCTCTTCCAACAACACAAGAGAAGACTCTACACATGGACATCACCAGATGGTCAACACCAAAATCAAATTGATTATATTCTATGCAGACAAAGATGGAGAAGCTCTATACAGTCAAGAGAAACAAGACTGGGAGCTGACTGTGGCTCAGATCATGAACTCCTTATTACCAAATTCAGACTGAAGTTGAAGAAAGTAGCGAAAACCACTATACCATTCAGGTATGACCTAAATCAAATACCTTATGATTATACAGTGGAAGTGAGAAATAGATTTAAGGGACTAGATTTGATAGATAGAGTGCCTGATGAACTATGGGCAGAGGTTTGTGACAATATGCAGGAGACAGGGATCAAGACCATCCTCATAGAAAAGAAATGCAAAAAAGCAAAATGGCTGTCTGAGGAAGCCTTACAAATATCTGTGAAAAGAAGAGAAGTGAAAAGCAAAGGAGTAAAGGAAGGATACAAGCATCTGAATGTAGAGTTCCAAAGAATAGTAAGAAGAGATAAGAAAGAAAGCCTTCCTCAGCCATCAATGCAAAGAAATAGAGGAAAACAACAGAATGGGAAAGACTAGAGATCTCTTCAAGAAAGTTAGAGATACCAAGGGAACATTTCATGCAAAGATGGGCTCGATAAAGGACAGAAATGGTATGGACCTAACAGAAGCAGAAGATATTAAGAAGAGGTGGCAAGAATACCTCGAAGAACTGTACAAAAAGATCTTCACAATCAAGATAATCACTATGATTTGATCATTAATCTAGAGCCAGATACCCTGGAATGTGAAGTCAAGTCGGCCTTAGAAAGCATCCCTATGAACAAAGCTAGTGGAAGTGACAGAATTCCAGTGAAGCTGTTTCAAACCCTGAAAGATGATGTTGTGAAAATGCTGCACTCAATATGCTAACAAATTTGGAAAACTCAGCAGTGGCCACAGGACTGGAAAAGGTCAGTTTTCATTCCAATCCCAAAGTAAAGCAATGCGAAACTACTGCACAATTGCACTCATCTCACATGCTAGTAAAGTAATGCTCAAAATTTCCCAAGCCCGGCTTCAGCAATAAGTGAACTGTGACCTTCCTGATGTTCAAGCTGGTTTTAGAAAAGGAGAGTAACCAAAATCGAATTGCCAACATCCGCTGGATCATGGAAAAAGCAAGAGAGTTCCAGAAAAACATCTATTTCTGCTNAATCTTGTCCAACACCACAGTTCAAAAGCATCAACTCTTCAGCACTCAGCATTCTTTATGGTCCAACTCTCATCCTTACGTGACTGCTGGGAAAACCATAGCTTTGACTATATGTCAGACAAATAATGCCTCTGCCCTTTAATATGCTGTCTAGGTTGGCCATAGCTTTTCTTCCAAGGAGTATGCATCTTTGAATTTCATAGCTGTAGTCACCATCTACAGTGATATTGAAGCCCAAGAAAATAGAGTCTGTCATTGTTTCCATCATTTCCTCATCTATTTGCCATGAAGTGATGGGACTGGGTGCCATGACCAGATGCCAGTATGACTGTTGCTGCTGCTACTGCTAAGTCACGTCAGTCGTGTCCGACTCTGTGCGACCCCATAGATGGCAGCCCACCAGGCTCCCTCGTCCCTGGGATTCTCCAGGCAAGAACACTGAAGTGGGTTGCCATTTCCTTCTCCAATGCATGAAAGTGAAAAGTGAAACTGAGGTCACTCAGTCATATGGCTAGTGTCCTTATAAAGATGGGAAATGTAGACATAGAGACTCACAGAAGGAACAAAATGTGAAGACACAGAGAGAATGCCAGCTACAAGCCAAAGAAAGCTTAGGAACAGATTCTTCCTCAAAGCCTTCAGAAGCAGTCAACCATGCTGACACCTTGATCCTGGATTTCCAGCCTCCAGACCTGGGAGACAATACATTTCTCTGGTTTAAGCCTCCAGTTTGTGGTCCTTTGTTACAACAGGAAAACTATTAAGAGAGGCTCAAAGTAGGGAAACAAACTGAAGCCCAAGGTTGGAGAGAAACTTGGGGCAGTGAGAGGGGATAAAGAACATAATAGAGTTAAAGAACAGGGAAGAAAGTGACAAGTCTAAACCATCACACCATGTGTCTCTGAGTCACCAAAGATCAGGGCCAAGATTCAAGAAAGTTAACCTGGGTAGTCAATTGCTATGAATTGGCCTTTTCTCTTTTTCTGGAAATACCCTCCACCTTCCTCTACCAGAGGAGCTGCCCTTGAAGAATTCTATGCTCTCCTTCCCCCTTGCCCTGATGTTGAAAGGCCTCCTCTCTACCCACAACACACTGACCTTATCCCATCAGAGTATTTGTCCCTCTGCCTTATAACTCTTCCCCCATTGGCCTCCCCACTAGACTGAGACCTCTTAAAGTATAAGGACTTTTCCATTATTGTTTTCAATCTTTTTCATTATTGCATCCCTAGCCTGGTACATTTTAGGGAGGCTCAATAAGTGTTTGTTGAAGAAATGAACGAATGGACAATAATGGATGAATGGAGGTGTGAAGGCATAAAAAGCATGGGCTTGACATTAAGACAAAAATTAGCTTGCATTTTGGGGCTGTGTAGGTATTTTCTGGGCTCATGGTGGTTGTAGGATGTGGCTTCTTAGGTGAGAACTTGGTCATCAGGAGCAGCAGTTGGGGAGGGCTTGCGGCACTGTGACTAGAGTCACGTGGCCTTCGTTCATCCATGCTCAGGCCTGCTTGTAGTGCTACGGTGTTCCAGGTCCTTAGGGATACAGAAGAAGCCCAGCAAAAGTCCATTTGGGAGCTTTACAGATGGGAGGAGGGAGAGACTTGTACATAAAGAAGGGAAATGGTGTGTTCCCAAAGATATTTACTGCATCATTATTTCTAATATCAGGAAATTGGAGAAAAATCTCAGTGCCCATCTACAGGGAGAAATAATTAAATATAATAATATAGTATATTAATATAATGGAATAACATGTAACAAATAAAAGAGAACAAAGATCTTCAGGTTCTATTTCAGTTGAGATTAGCTTAGGCTATGAGTGAGAGAAAATTTGAAATTAGAGTGTTTGTAACTGAAATAAAATTGGAGTTGTCCAAACAGAAGCCAAAGTAAGCAGGTTGTGGTTTAACAATCATCACCTTAGGCTTCTCCCTTTGCTCTTCCTCCATCCATGGAATGTAATGACTCCCTTATGGTCCAAGAACAGCTACTAGAGCCCTAGCCATCACCTCAGCATTCCAGGCAGCAGAAAGAAGGAATGGATAAAGAATGGAAAAGCCTCTTCCTTTTATAGATACTTTGAGAAGTTGCACATGACATTTCTGATTTTGCATGTAGCCATCAGAGTTCCAGTGATGAGTGTTATAGTATAAAGGATGTATTATAGAAAAACAGCCCCTACATTTTTGGAGAAGCTGCAGAAAGTTGGAGGATAGAGAAGGCATCACCAACTTTTGAGGTCATTTCGGAAAGCCAAGCACACTGAGCTGCTGAAAGGGCTGGAAAGGGGGAATTCATGGCAAGACCTATGAGAACTCCTGCCATGTATGGGGGTCTGCAGTCAAACATCTGGGGTGGTCAGCAGGGCCCAGAGTTGGGAAGAAGAGTTGGACATTCACGAGAAGAGAGTAAGTCCCATCTGGAAACTGTTGGATACCTCTGCATCCATCTGTTACCATACTGGACTACAGAATGGCCAAGAGAGACCACGAGCCACTGTCTCACTTCTGCATCCTAAATTTCACGAGTTCCTCTTTTGACCAATTATATCTTGGAAGCACACACAAATGTGACTCTGGGAAATGAAACTCCAAGTTTGACCAAGGTGACCCAGCACAAACTACCACAATCCACCCTTTGTCACCCTGGCAGCCATATACATGCTTTGTAAACATTTAACTTTCAAATAAAGACAACAGCAAAATCATGCTTCCTTTTAACACAATACAGGCATTCCTCATACAGGAAAAATACAAACCCTTTTCCCAAAAAAGGCTACTCAGAAACTCACGTGTAACCTTTGTCCCCCATTGAATGAAGTCTCNGACGTACTCCTTTCCCAATTTGGAACCAGTCTGTTGTTCCATGTCTGGTTCAAACTGTTGTTTCTTGACCTGCTTACAGATTTCTCAGGAGGCAGGTCAGGTGGTCCAGTATTCCCATCTCTTAGAGAATTTTCCACAGTTTGTTGTGATCCAGACAGTCAAAGGCTTTGGCATAGTCAATAAAGCAGTAGTAGATGTTTTTCTGGAACTCTCTTACTTTCTTGATGACATCTGATGGGTGTTGGTAATTTGATCTCTGGTTCCTCTGCCTTTTTTAAATCTAGCTTGAACGTCTGAAAGTTCTCAGTTCATGTACTGTTGACACCTCATTTGGAGAATTTTGAGCATTACTTTGCTAGTGTGTGAGATGGGTGCAATTGTGCAGTAATTTGAACATTCTTTGGCATTGCCTATCTTTGGGATTGGGAATGAAAACTGACCTTTTCCAGGCCTGTAGCCACTGCTGAGTTTTCCGGATTTGCTGACATATTGAGTGCAGCACTTTCACAGCATCATCATTTACGACTTGAAATAGCTCAGCTGGAATTCTATCACCTCTACTAGCTTTGTTTCTAGTGAGGCTTCCTAAGGCCCACTGACTTCACATTCTAGGATGTCTGACCCTAGGTGAGTGATCACACCATCGTGGTTATCTGGGTCATGAAGATATTTTTTTGTATAGCTCTTCTGTGTATTCTTGCCACCTCTTCTTAACATCTTCTGCTTCTTTAGGTCCATACAATTTCAGCCGTTTATTGTGCCCATCTTTGCATGAAATGTTCCCTTGGTATCTCCGAGTTTCTTGAAGAGATCTCTAGTCCTTCCCATTCTATTGCTTTCCTCTATTTTTTGCATTGATCACTGAGGACGGCTTTCTTATCTCTCTAAGCTGTTCTTTGGAACTCTGCATTCTAATGGGTATATGTTGCCTTTTTCCCCTTTACCTTTAGCTTCTCTTCTTTTCTCAGCTATTTGTAAGGCTTTCTCAGACAACCATTTTGCCTTTTTGTATTCCTTTTTCTTGGGGATGGTCTTGATCACTGCCTCCTGTACAATGTCATGAACCTCCATCCATAGCTCTTCAGGCACTCTATCAGATCTAATCCCTTGNCTTCTCTTCTTTTCTCAGCTATTTGTAAGGCTTTCTCAGACAACCATTTTGCCTTTTTGTATTCCTTTTTCTTGGGGATGGTCTTGATCACTGCCTCCTGTACAATGTCATGAACCTCCATCCATAGCTCTTCAGGCACTCTATCAGATCTAATCCCTTGAATCTATTTGTCACTTACACTGTAGAATTGTAAGGGATTTGATTTATGTAATACCTGAATGGTCTAATGGTTTTCCCTATTTTCTTCAACCTAAGTCTGAATTTGGCAATAAGGAGTTCATGATCTGAGCCACAGTCAGCTCCTGGTCTTGATTTTTGCAGATTGTAAAGAGCTTTAAATTGCATTTTCAGAAAGAAAACATTAAAAAAGAAAAACTTGGAGCTATGAGAAGTTGATGTCTATCATTAGAACTTAATATGATTGATAATTATAGAGTGGTAAAGTCATGGAATGCAGAAATGTTTAATACCCATTCTCATATACTGAGGGTTTAACTGGTCCTAAGTTCTAAGTTCCATCTACAGTTAAGATATTTATTCCACACAGCTCTATGTAGATGAGAAAATGGGCTCTGGTTGGTTATGCAAACTGTCCAAGGATCTAAATATAAGATCCAGTATCTAATCAGGCACTCAGGTACAAACGCTGAGTCTCACACCTTTGTTTTCAAAATATACACGGGTAGCTACAACAGTGGGCTTTCCTTGTGGCTCAGCTGGTAAAGAATCCACCTGCAATGCAGGTGATCTTGGTTTGATCCCTGGGTTGGGAAGATCACCTGGAGAAGGGAAAGGCTACCCATTCTAGTAGTCTGGCCTAGAGAATTCCATGAACTGTATATAGTCCACGGGGTCACAAAGAGTCAGACATGACTGAGCGACTTTTTAAAATTTGGCCATGCCATGTCGATTGTGGTACCTTAGTTCCCCAACCAGAGACTGAACCCACACCCTCTATGGTGAAAGTGTAGAGTCCTAATCACTGGACTCCTAGGGAATTCCCACAAAGCATATGTTTTGATGCAAAGAAAAAAGGAGAGAAGAACCACACCTCATACCGGCTGATCAGAGACATCAATCAGATGAGCACCAGCACCCCTTTTAAATGCCGACTGAACTTTCCGTCAGAGACATAAATAGGCTGATCCAAGCTTATAGATGGCACCCCACTCCAGTACTCTTGCCTGGAAAACCCCATGGACGGAGGAGCCTGGAAGGCTGTAGTCCATGGGGTCGCTGAGCGACTTCACTTTCACTTTTCACTTTCATGCATTGGAGAAGAAAATGGCAACCCACTCCAGTGTTCTTGCCTGGAGAATCCCAGGGACGGGGGAGCCTGGTGGACTGCCGTCTATGGGGTCGCATAGAGTCGGACACTACTGACGCGACTTAGCAGCAGCAGCAGCAGCAGCAGCAAGCGTATAGATAACCTGGGGCTCAGGTTTGAAGGGCATTTTACACCTAACCTTTGGAGAGAGACGCTGAATGCAGTTTTAAAAACCCAATAGCCTGAATAATGTGCACTTCATCTAAAGGTAATAAAACTTGTTTAACAACTGAGGATCTTAATGACAATTTAAGGCACTTGTTTTCCTAACACACAGAGTAATTAACATTAAAAAGCACTTGGTTTTTAATTGCTTTACAAATAAAACCATTCCTTTTCCCTTTTAAGCTATTACAATTGCCATCTGGTAAATCAACTCTGGAGATGAGCTAATGTTAAAGTATTTTCTTTAGGATCAAGGAAACCAAGGATCTGAAGCCAAATATTTCAGATGAGGGAATGGAATTTGAAGACAGGGTTCCTCAGAAGAGGAAAGTAAAAATGATATCACTCAGTCGTGTCCAACTCTTTGTGACCCCATAGACTGAAGCCCGNTTCTTTAGGATCAAGGAAACCAAGGATCTGAAGCCAAATATTTCAGATGAGGGAATGGAATTTGAAGACAGGGTTCCTCAGAAGAGGAAAGTAAAAATGATATCACTCAGTCGTGTCCAACTCTTTGTGACCCCATAGACTGAAGCCCGCCAGGCTCCTCTATCCATGGAATTCTCCAGGCAAGAATACTGGAGTGGGTAGCCATTCCCTTCTCCAGGAGGTCTTCTCAATCCAGGGATCGAACCCAGGTCTCCTGCATTGCAAGCAGATTTTTTACTGTCTGAGCCACCAGGGAGGAACGTGGCTAGAAATCTGGGGATGTAGAGTCTAACCAAACTTTCGCTGATTCCACGAGTCACTGTCCCAAACTCTCACCCAATCACATGAACAAAATGTACCCTTGGGGGAAACTAGGAGCAGAGTAGAGAATTTAAGAGCTTTCTTCCCACCCTAAAATTCTTTACATTTAGTTTTATTAAACCATTTGGTTTAACAGCCAACACTAAATCTGTGATGATCCCTTCAGAGAAGGAGCTCAGAGTATCAGACATGTGCTATCCACACCCATGTGGCCATTTAGATCTTTTAAATGACTATTCTTAAGTACTGACCTGGGGCTGGTGGGACAAGACAGAAGCTGCTCCCAAGGTATGAAGCTGGTCAGACTTGATATTAAGATACTTCAGAGCTGGACTCTCAGAGAACTAACCCTTTATTCTGCATCTCACCTTAATTTATGCCCAGCTGTGCTACCCAACCTGGGGTCATATGTTACATAACCTGAAAGGCTTATACAATGAGTCACGAACACCCACCACAGGGAAAGTTCAGCAACTTAAAAAAGCACCTACAGGGGCTTCCCTGGAAGTCCAGTGGTTAAGACTTGTGCTTCCAATGCAGGGGGCCCAGGTTCAATCCCTGGTCTGGAAACTAAGATCCCACATGCCGCATAGTTCAGTCAAAAAATAAATAAATTAAATAAGCAGCCAGAAGCTGACACTCACAGTCCCACAAAGAGATTGAAAAGCCAAAGTGAAAGGAAGCCCAGGGATTTCCTTCCTTGAATCTAGTCATAAGCTCAGGCGTTCTAATGGGAGTCTCACTCGATACTCAGGTACAGATTGTCTCTTTAGAAACCTTATTACAAATGTGCTTTCTTCAGGATCCCAAACTACATGAATTTATCCCAGCCCTCTTATGGTCCCAAAGTTCCATAAGGCCAACCCCAAATGTAACGACAGCAACCTTACATCTTGACCGAAACAATGAGAACTCCCCAGCACACCTGCAAGCTGTGGCCTTTCTCCAGCAGAACAGACGCCCCACCACACCAGCCAGCCCCGCTTTCTGTGGAAATATGGATATGAGAACAGAATGGGAAAAAAGAAAAGGACATCCTTGTGCAATGAATTTCACTAGGTTATCAGTCACTCCAAGCCAGTTGCCCAGAGTCCACAAGCCCCAAACCCAGAAACTCACACTCAGTTCAGAGGAACTTCCCCCCAGGTTTCTCACATTGGAGGGTGGGGTACAGAATACTCCTGCCTTCCTGCAAAAATTAGAATTTTCTACAGTGGCATCTCTAGCACCACCTTTCCTGAGATGCCTGCCCTTCCCCCTTTCTATCCTTAAAAATCTCTTGATCCCCTCCCTTGTATTTCTGAAAAATTTACTAAGAAAATCTCAAACATACAAGAGTATAGTATAACAAACTCTCAGGTATCCATTACCTAATTCAGCATCCTCCCGATCCTGTTTTCTCTATACACACATCAACCTGCCTAACCCCCAAGTTGTTTTAAAGAGAACCCCAAATATCATACCATTGCACCAGTAAGTATAAATGAACTTCTTAAAGACACAGATCTTTTAGAAATATTTACAGATAAGAAATCGGATGAATGCATCTTATATGTAAATAAGAAATAGAAAACAAAAAAAAAAAAGAGAAAATTATGGAGAGATTTAGGAAGGCAAGAGTTAGTCTATCTCTAAACTGCATCTTCTGTTGCTTGGAATTCTGCCCTTTTGCAGTTATACTTTGTGACCTCTCATGCTATCTCTGATGGCTCTGCTGAGTAAGGCTCTGAACTTAATGTTTAAGGGCAAAACTCCCCCAAGTAATTAACCCACCCATAGCCCTGAGAAAGATCTCCTGGTGAATCTGGAATCTTTCCTGGATGGAGTTCTGTTTCTGTGGCCCACTCCAGCACCTTCATTCCAGGGTCCTGATATTTCTCATGGATCTGGGACCCAGGTTCTATGGGAAATAGTCATCGGCTAAAATAAAAACTTAAAAAAAAAAAAAGGGAAATAGCTATATAATACCATTATCACAGCTGGAAAATAAATCAACAATATAGCAAGAAAATCCAAAAAAGAGAGGATATATATATACATGTGGCTGATTCACTTTGCTGATCAGCAGAAATGAATACAACATTGTAAAGCAACTGTACCCTAATAAAAAATTTTAAAAAAGAAAATGAAATTAACAATAATCCTTTAACATCAACTATCCAGGGGGTGTTCGATCCACTTCTCCTTTGATCTAGGTGGCCTTGGTCTCTTGGGTGCTCTGCTGGAAGTGGAGAGAGGAGGCCTCTTTGTTTCTGAGAGCCCAGTTCCCTCTACCCACCCCACACCTAAACACACAGATGAATGGTGTACCAAACAATGTTCACAGGCTTCCCTTCACTCCAATCTGAACCAACACCCCCAACCCGAACCCCACTTCTCTGCTCTCATAGTCCCAACATCTTCCCAAGGATTTTTAGCAGCTGCAAACGACCACTGCTCTGGAATTTCTTGTCATTAGGAATGATATACCCACCCAACTGCCACATTTCTTTTCCATCAAGTTGTGAAGATTGCATGCTCTGGAGCCAGACGGTCTGGCCTTGCCGCTTACTGTGTGATTCTGGGCAAGTTATTTATTTTACAAAATGTTTATGTATTTTTGGCTGTGCTGAGTCTGCACTGCTCGTCTCTAGTTGCCGGGAGCGGGGGCCACTCTCTGTTGCAGTGCTTGGTGTTCTCACGGCAGTGCCTTCTCTTGTTGCAGAGCATGGATCGAACCCACGTCTCCTGCATTGGCAGGAGCCATCCGGGAAGCCCTGGGCAAGTTATTTAAATTTTACGTGTGGTGCCAGTTTATAGTCTGACCCAGACAGAGAGGAACAGGACGAGGGGAGGCCAGTCTCAAGTACAGCCGAGGGACAACCCGTACCCCCTGCAGAGCTCCTCAGCACCTCTGGTAACATCTCTGCTTCTGCAGAATGAAGTTCCAACCTCCTGTCCCCGCTGAACCTTAGGGTGGTGGGGAGGGAAGGTATAGGCAGAGCGCAGGGAAAATGCACTGCAGAGACTGTGCCACCTGAGTGACTGAGGCCAGTGTGCCTGGGTCTAATCTTGGGATCTTTCCCACAAGGGCAGCTGCCGCAGCTGCCTTGAGATTCCAAAGGGAGTCTCAGCCTCAACCTTTTGTGCTCTGCCTATTCCAGATCCAGCCTTGCTTGGTGCTTGCACCTGTGCTTGGGGTTTGAGAGCCCCCAAATAAATCACTTCCTCTCCCATCACCCCTTGCAATGGGACTTGTAAACACGAGAGGCCTCTGATACAGGAGGCTCCTTTGACCTTTGGCCCAGAGGTATCATAGAGCAAGCGCGAAAGTCTCAAGAGAGTTGACCGTTCAACTGTCAGGAATTTTGAGAGCTGGTTGTTAAACACAGACACTATTAGAATACAATTATTTAAGATAAAAGATTGTTTTAAAAACACAGGATAAGGGACTTCCCTGTGGCCCAGTAGTTAGGACTCCGTGCTTCCACTGCAGGGGGCATGGATTCGATCCCTGGTGGGAAAACTAAGGTGCCCCAGGCCCCCCAAACCACAAAACTCATAGGTTAAAAAAAAACACATAGGTAACATATACTTAAACCACCCCATTTCCTAATTGTTTTACTCTATTTCACTATTTGTTGTTCAGTCGTAAGTCATGTCCAACTCTGTAACCCCATGGACTGCAGCATGCCAGGCTTCCGGGTCCTCCATTCTCTCCCAGAGTTTGCTCAAACTCATGTCCCTTGACCCAGTAATGCCATCTAACCCTCTCATCCTCTGTCGCCCCCTTCTCCTCCTCCTGTCCTCAGCATCACCTTTCCCAGCATCACCTTTCCCAGCATCAGGGTCTTTTCCAAGGAGTCGGCTCTTTGCATCAGGTGGCCAAAGTATTGCAGCTTCAGCTTCAGCATAATTTTACTATTATTACGTATTTAAGGTTAGTTACCTTTTGAACTGTGGTGTTGGAGAAGACTCTTGAGAGTCTCTTGGACTGCAAGGAGATCCAACCAGTCCATTCTGAAGGAGATCAGCCCTGGGATTTCCTTGGAGGGAATGATGCTGAAGCTGAAACTCCAGTACTTTGGCCACCTCGTGCGAAGAGTTGACTCATCGGAAAGGACGCTGATGCTGGGAGGGATTGGGGGCAGGAGGCGAAGGGGACAACAGAGGACGAGATGGCTGAATGGCATCACTGACTCGATGGAGGTGAGTCTGGGTGAACTCCGGGAGTTGGTGATGGACAGGGAGGCCTGGTGTGCTGCGAATCATGGGGTCGCAAAGAGTCGGACACGACTGAGTGACTGAACTGAACTGAACCCCTAATATATCTGTACAGTAGAAATACCATATAACAGTGTTACTATCGTACCTCTCTCTCCAAGTTTAGTGACTTCATATTGCTGACTTGAAATCAGCCACAGTGGGCAGAATTTACACCATGACCATTGGTAAGCAATACAAACCAAGGCTTATTCTCCCAGAAGGCAGACAATTACACTTCTCAACTTCCCTTTCTGACTCATCTCCTCTACAGTTCTTCATCCATGGGGACATCCTCCTCCTCAGCCTGCTGAAACCATGCTGTCTGTTGTATTTGGAGAGAGCAAGGGGCAAATTAGATGGCACCACAGCTAAGAGAATCCAGGAATACTTTCATATCTTCTCAAATCTTGTCCAATCTTCCCTATGAGGCTCACAAGAAAGACTGATTTCCTGAGACTTCTTTGTTGGCCCAGTGGTAGAGAATCCACTTTCCAACGCAAGGAATGTGGATTCAATCCCTGGTCAGGGAACTAAGATCGCACATATTACAGGGTAACATGCCTGCCTGCTCCAACTGCTGAGCCCATGCACGGCAACTAGAGAGCTCGCGCACCATGACAAAGAC
This sequence comes from Neotragus pygmaeus, assembly GCA_006410875.1. NCBI lineage: Eukaryota > Metazoa > Chordata > Mammalia > Artiodactyla > Bovidae > Neotragus > Neotragus pygmaeus. The sequence goes on along the minus strand of SJYV01041078.1, from coordinate 464,495 downwards.
CCAGTACAGCCAAACATACATACATACATACATAAAAGACTCATTTCCCAAAGTCCACTGTGCATCTACAAACCACCTTATTAGCTGGACTTCTGCTGGGAGCTTCTGGTGTAAACCTCTCTCCAAACAGGGCTTCAATTTTCACTTCTCATTCACTCTCCTACTCTTCCCCCTCCTTTCTTATGCACACCCATAAGCTCTAGCCTTCATTGCTAGAGGACTTTATGCCAGGGGTTCAGAAACTCAAAGCCTGCAGGGCGCACTGTGGCTCTGGAGGGGCAGATGTTCTCTGCACCCTGGGCATAGCTTCTGCTCAGCCTGGCCGACTGAGCAATGGAGGGGCAAGGCCCTGCTGAGCTCTTAGTTTTTTTAGTAATGAGAAATCTGGATTTTTTTAAAAAGAAAAATCTCCCTTATTGTAAATCCAAGGGTATTCCAAATTTCATGAACTGTAAGTAACTATGTGAGGTGACAATGTGTTCACCAACCTTATTGTAACTTACACCATGTGATGGGTCAGTTATTTTTCAGTGAAGCTGGGGAAAAAGAGAAAATAGGAAAATAAAACACATTACAGATTTCCCTGTTGGCCCAGTGGCTAAGACTCCACACTTCCAATGCAGGGGTCCTGGGTTTGATCCCTGGTCAGGGAACTAGACCCCACATGCTGCAACTAAAGATCCTGCTTGCCACAACTAAAACCTGTGGCAACCAAATAAATAAATAAATATTAAAAAAATAAAACACATTACATCTCTCCAGCTTGGGGGGAAATGTTTTTCATGCATACCTGGGCCAAGTCAAATGATTTTTGTTGTTTGTTGTTCATTCTCTAAGTCATGTCCAACTCTTTGTGAGCCCATAACCTGCAGCACACCAGACTCCTCTGTTCTGTCCTTCATTATCTCCTGGAATTTCCTCAAACTTATGTACACTGAGTCAGTGATGCCATCCAACCATATTATCCTCTGTCATCCCCTTCTCTTGCCTTCAATCTTTCCCAGCATCAGGGTCTTTCCCAATGAGTCTGCTTTTTGCATCAGGTGGCCAAAGTATTGGAGCTTCAGCTTCAGCATCAGTCCTTTCAATGAACATTCAGGATTGATTTCTTTTACAATTGACTAGTTTGATCTCCTTGCTGTCCAAGGGACTTTAGAGAGTCTTCTCTAACACAATTCAAAAGCATCAGTTCTCCAGTGCTCAGCCTTCTTTATGGTCCAACCCTCACATTCATGCAGAAAAACCATAGTTTTGACTATCTGGACCTTTGTCAGCAAAGTGATGTCTCTGCATTTTAATCCTCTGTCTAGGTTCGTCATAGCTTTCCTTCCAAGGAGGAAGCATTTTCTAATTTTGTGGCCACAGTCACTGTCTCCAGTGATTTTGGAGCCCAAGAAAATAAAACTGGTCACTGTTTTCACTTTTCCCCCATCTATTTGCCATGAAGTGGTGGGATCAGGTGGTTAGAGGTATTTAGCCCCCAGGCCGCCTGTAGCAGACCTGATGCAATGTGTCACACTCCCTGGCTCACCTCATGTTACTGAGATCCTCACACACCTTGCCAGCACCCCTCATCAGACACAGGGTGGCCATCATAGGGACACAAAACAGATCAGTAGCTGCCCGGTGGCGGTGACAAGGGAAGAAGCAAACTCCCAGGAAGATCATGAAAACGGTCTATTGATTCAAGAGAAAACTGCTGCTGGGTCTTGGGAGATGGTGTGAAAAGGGACAAAGGACATTCTAGGAAGGTTATTTCAACATAGATTACAGTTCTGTTGTCTTGAGAAATAGGGTCATCCGCCGAGGCTTCGGCACATGGCACAAATTTCATTCCTATGTTCTTTAGAACATCAGTGAGGAGCTGGAAACATAAGTCTGTGGAAGACTGAAAGTACCCTGTCAGCTGAACCCTAGTTTTATCTTCAGGAGGCCTTAAATGGATTAAATTATGGTTCAACTTTTCCCCCCCTTTGACTGCACCATGCAGCATGCAGGATCTTAGTTTCCAGACCAGGGATTGAAACCCAGGCCCCTCTGCAGTGGAAGTGCAGAGCCCTAACCACTGGGCCACCAGAGGACAGGGAAGCCTGGCATGCTACAGTCCCTGGGGTCGCAAAGAGTCAGACACGACTGAGCGACTGAACAACTACAAGAATGAATGAAATACTAGAAACAGTTAAGAAGTGACAACATGAAGACTTATATTCTCCCAAGTTTTAACAATGTTCACTGGATCCCAGCGATTCCATTTGTAACAGAGAACAAATCTGACTCCACATTGAGTCTATTCCTTTAAGCTCAAACCCTTGGGCTTTGTTGCCTATGCTTACTCACACTGGTTCTCCATCTTCTGTAAAAATAGTGCCATCTACAGCTTGAAATATATAGGAAAGCCCATTCTCAAGGCTTTCACCTTTAAAGGTGTAACACTTTTCTCATCATATAGAGATGAAAAGTTGCAGAATAGAGAATATTTGTGTTGTCGGAGGTTTACAGGAACAGAGTGAGCTGACCTACATGGACAGCTGCAAGAACAAAGGATTCTGGACACCAAACAGTTTGCAACAACCAACCAACCCCCTCTCCCCACATCCATCCCTTTCTATCTCGGGTAACACGGTTGTCCGGGACATGAGTCCACCATCTCAGTTTCCTGGTTTTCCAGATAAAGTTGTTGTTCCTTGCCCCAACACCTTGTCTCTTGATTCACTGGCCTGTCCTTCGGTAAGAAGTACGAGCTTGGACTTGGTAATACATTCTCATTCTTATTTTACAGGTGAGGAAGCCAAAACCCAGAAGACTGAATTTAGACCAGACCTGAACTCACAAGACATTTTTTACTCCACCTAGCTACGGTAAATCTCGGGCTTCATGCCCAGCTTTACAGTGATGAACAGCAGCAGTCAGGCAGTTCCCCAGCTTACTAATTTCCCAAAAGCATTTAACCAGCACCCAGACAAAGCCATCTCAGGGGAGAGGGGTGGAAGAAAAGTAGGTGAACTGGACTTAACTTGAATTTCAGCAGTTGCCTTTCAAAGGAACATTTAAAGAGCACAAATACAACCAACAAAAGAGTTAAGGCAAGTTTTTGTTGCTTTACATATTTCAGATACTGGTTTTTTTTTTTCTCTAGAAGTTCAATTGGTATCTTTTTTATATGTTTCATTTTCTTCATCATGCTCATGTAGTCTGCCTTCCAGAACCTGGGAAGAATGTTTATAATGGCTGTTTTCATATCCTTGTCTACTAATTCTATCATCTGTTTCACTTCTGAGTCTGTTTTTTTCTTTCTTGATTTTTAATATGAAAAATCTTCAGATTAATGACTCAGATCTCTTTTTGGGATAATTGAAGGCGAAAGTCACTCAGTCATGTTTGACTCTTTGCAACCCCATGGACTATATAGTCCATGGCATTCTCCAGGCCAGAATACTGGAGTGGACAGCTGTTTCCTTCTCCAGGGGATCTTCCCAACCCAGGGATTGAACTCAGGTCTCCCATATTGTAGCCAGATTCTTTACCAGGTGAGCCACTAGGGAAGCCCAAGAACACTGGAGTGGGTAGCCTATCCCTTCTACAGCGAATCTTCCAGACCCAGGAATCGAACTGGGGTCTCATGCATTGCAGGCAGATTCTTTACCAGCTGAGCTACCAGGGAATCCCTTAGGATAATTAGTAGTCTTTAAAAGTTGCACTCAATCATTAGTAGGGTATCAGAAAATAAGATCTTTAGAAAAAGAGCTAATCCATTTAGGTCAAAAGAATTCAATGTAATATGGAATTAGAGGAGATATGAAAGAGAGAAAAGTTCTAAAGGACAGAAACTCAGTGTCTATGTTGACATAAACATCTGACACAAACCATACCTTCAGAGTCCCTTGGACAGCAAACTAGTCAATTATAAAGGAAATCAGTCCTGAACATTCACTGGAAGGACTGATGCTGGAGCTGATGCTCCAATACTTTGGCCACCTGATGTGAAGAGCTGACTCACTGGAAAAGACCCTGATGCTGGGAAACACTGAGGGCAAAAGGAGAAGGGAGTGGCAGAGGATGAGATGGTTGGATGGCATCACCGATTCAATGGACATGAGTTTGAGCAAATTCCGGGAGAAAGTGAAGGACTGGGAAGCCTGGTATGCTGCAGTCCATGGGTTCATGAAGTGTTGGACATGACTTAGTCACTGAACAATAAATATTTACCAAGCACTGACTTCTTCCTCTATTTCTAGGAAAACTGTTTAAAAGTTTGGGTCTGAATTGTATCAATACATTAGTCACTGAAAACAACTGTATTTCCCCAAGTATTTTTTAAATTCAAATAGCTTATGCATTAAAGCAAGGGCCCAGATTTACCTATAGAGTTTTACATAAACACCAAAAAAGTTTCTAAACCATTTCGATTTTAGAAGCACCACGTGAAAAAAAGAAGTGCACATATAGCTTAAACTTTATAACTTACATATTGTTAAAGTACTCTGCTTGAAATTCCATTTTCTTCAAATTCTACCTGAAATAAGAATGGCTATTTCCAACATGCAGATTAGAAAACTGAAGCTGGCAAATGAAGCCAAGTCCTGAATTCAGAGGTCCTGGGTAATTTCTTGGTCAATATTTTCAAGTTACAACTACAACTTCGCTGCCACGAGAAGATTTTGGTCAACTCATCAAACGGCCAATCAAATTGAAAACTCTTATCATTTTTGCTTAGTCACTCAGTCGTGTCCAACTCTTTGCAACCCCATGGACTGTAGGCCCCAGGCTCCTCTGCCAATGGGATTCCCCAGGTAAGAATACTGGAGTGGGTAGGCATTTCCTTCTTTAGGGGATCTTCTCAACCCAGGATTGAACTTGGGTCTCCTGTATTGCAGGCAGATTCTTTATCATCTGAGCCAGTGAAGGAACTGGTACTCAGACCTAGAACTGATCCTAAAGCTATGCTTCCTACAACTAGGAAGGGAAAACCCTACAGATGGATTTAAGAATATATACCAAATGTATTTTCCCAAGCCTGACTATGTATGTGCGTGTACATGTATATGGGATTCCCAGGTGGTACTAGTGGTAAAGAACCTACCTGCCAACCTTATGGATTGGGAAAATCCCCTGGAGGAGGGCATGGCAACCCACTCCAGTATTCTTGCCAGGAAAATACTATGGACAGAGGGGCCTGGAGGGCTATAGTCCATGGGGTTGTAAAGAGTCAGACACGACTGACGTGACTGAGTACATATATTTTGTGTGTGTGTAATGAAATTACGTAACCAGGTATGTGCTCATATGCTGCAAAGGTTCCCTAACAGAGTAGACTGCTTGGACTCAAGACACCCATCTCTCCACTCACAATGCAGGGAGCCCAACAATGCAGGTTCCTCATTCCTCACTCTTGCTGAGACCACAAATCTTATCTTCCCGAGGAAGAGAAAGGCACTACGGAGCCACACCCACTCAAATCCTTGCTCTCAAGTATACTGATCACCTTTGTAGGCTATAGTCCATAGGGCTGAAAAGAGTCGGACACAACTGAAGCTACTTAGCACGTGTGTGTATACACGTGTATCTATTGTTTAACATTTTGAGAATGAGTGTGTTTTTTCTTTCCTTTTCATAATCTCCCAGGCTTATGGTTTTCAAGTGAAATACAACACATATATGTATGGTACAGATCATAACCTCAGTTCAGTGTCGTTTCAAAACCTCAGTACATCCAGATACCCAGCATCCTGATTAAGAAACAGAGCAGTACCAGTCTCTCATTTCCTCTTCTTAAGCTCACTTTCTAAGGCAGCCTTCAGTATTCAGAATCCAAGACGAATGTCTATCAGAAGCCACAGGGAAACAGTATTCGTTTTCTGACTCAAAGACCAGAAAGAAAGAGATAGGGTATAAGGCTTAAGAGGTTCATTTTAAAAAATTATCTTTATTTAGGTTCTGATTCAGCACATGTATCAAAGGCTAATCAACATAAAGAAGTAAATAAGACATTAATTGGAAGTCTTACATCTCTCTAAATTCTGACCAAGAAATGTCAAGATTGCCACTATTAGCGGAACTCCAACCTAGTCAAGTTGTAGACAAGCTATTATGAACGACATACAGTGTGCACAGATACGCAGAGGCCAAAGACATGCTAGCACTTGGCTCTCTCCTCTTCCTTGTTGATGTCTTTCCTTGGGACAGTCCACTTTCGCTTTCCATGCCTAGTTCCAAATAAAGTCCAAAGAAGGCTCAGGGTCAACCTGATCCAACACTCTGCTGGAGGAATGCATTCTCAAACTGTTGTGCCTGCAACTTTGTTTTTGCCAGGATGAAGTTCAGATCGAGATGTACAATACAATCTAGATGACAGTGCAGACTAGGTCAAGAACTAAAGTTGAGCAGTAACCCCGGTTAAGGCATGAATGCACACACACACGCCTGCACACACACAGCACCCACACTATCATGAACAGAAGATTCCTTCCATTGCCTAGCGACAGGCAACCAGGGCTTGGCAGTTAACCACAACTGCTGAGCACCCTGGAACATGCTCCCTATAATTTTATACTAAAAGCTGTGTGTGTTTTATCCAAAAAAGAAAAAGAGAGAAAGAAAAAGGAAAGAAACTAAAAAAACAAAAACAAAACACCCTAACAACAAAAAAGCAAAACCAAAACAAAACCCCAAAACCTAAAAACCCCTTAATCTCTTACAATGGCTCTTGAGCATGGAACTCACGTAGCAGCGACAATGGCTGGCTCTTTAGTAATTTGGAAATAAAAGGTTGTTTTACTACGCGTTTCTTTGGTAGTCATCGCTACAAAGTTATCAGTGTTGGTTACCTATAATACAAGTACTAGATAGAAGAATCAAGTTATGCAGAAATTATTTCTTCTGTATCGATAAGATAAAAATAGTGAGCTCTCCAAGCACAAGTTACTATGCTTTTTCTTGCCTTATTGTAAGGGCATCCTCTACAAGCAAGGCTTCGTGCAGGAAAAGTTCATGTCTACCTAACAAAGGGCGATAACATATTCTATCTTTCTACAATTGAACAGTTAACAAAAATTCACATTATCCATTACTTCTGGTCAAATCAGTGAGAAACCAATTACAAAGGGGCAGCAGCAGCACTTGGTGTCAAAGCCACATTCTGGTCACACATTCATTCCATGGTTGTGGTCGGGCTCTCAGGAGCTCAAAATTTCAAACTCCTTTCAATGAACAAAGGAGTGAGTTAAATCAACTCTTAAATACTTCCACCATCTGCCACATCACTAGAAGTCTGTCTAGAATGCCAGCATGCTGAATGAGAGAGAGCAGTTCAGAGCCCAGAGAGGCATCAGGTGTTAGGGAAAGTAATTTGGTTTTGTATAAAAGGCATGGTCATCTGGCGACAAGTACTTATTCTATTAGCAGCACAGTGATAGCCAAGGGTCTCTGTCAGTGAGACAGGAAAACGAAGCTATTGAACCTGCTGTGCCTCCCACCTGCCTTCCAAGGCCTCTGGGAGTCAGTCCAGGGTTGCGGGTGGGCAACAGGAATAGGAGAAACTGCATTCAGCCCCCAAAAGACACGCTCTGGGTATGTCAGCTTCCTGTGGACGAGGGGGCTTTTGCCTCTGTGCGCTTGAGGTGGAAATCTTTGGGGTCCTTGGGGGCTAAACAACTGTCGAAGAGCTGCCCTAGCAGGTACTGCCTAAGTGTGACAGGCGCCCCACAGGGTTATAAAACACTCAAACAGGACCCGAGACGGCATCAGTTCAAAAGAGTAGTGTTTGTTCTATCAATCCAGAATGTCCACTGGGAGAGGCAACAGATGTATAGTGAAAAAGTGCTATTTGAAGGAGCCGTGTATTATTTTGCAATGAAATGACTAGTCTAGGGAAACTGGCGTCACCTTCCTGTAGAAATCTGCCTGTCTCTAGAAGGCATTTCTCAGAACTGTTTGCTCCTCAGCCACCATAGGACAATGTTTTAACTTTTGTGCTTTCCGGAGATTGCCAGCAAGCAGAGGGAAGATCATTACATTTTAGACTCTCTTGTTTGAGCGCAAGACCCTCTATCCAACAGCACTGGAACCTACAGTCTTGTAGAAAATTCTTGTAAACATAGACCATATTTCTCCTCTAAGAAAAACTGAGAACTGTACCATGCAGGTAACACCTGTTTGCCTGCTCTCAGAATTCCTCAAAATGGCCAGGTGCCAGGAGGGACAGTGAGCCATTGGTGAAATACCCAGGTTAGACAGGACCCTATCTGATTGAATTAAAAACCTCAAGCCTCAATAATCAAACGCCAAACTTCTTCCCTATATTTGAGAACTGTACTATGATTATGTATATTACCCATTATAAATAAAATTTATATAGACTTATGATTTCTTTCAAACAATTGAGGAGCGATGCTCTCAGTTTGGGGGTGGAAACTGAAAGAGCTGAAAAAAAAAATCCTATTGTTGCTTTTACTCTCAAGTTCTTAAGATGCTAGTCAAACACTATTAGCCAACAAGACTTTTTCTCATTCTGTAACTCTTAAATATGCATTTGAAGGCAAAAATGGAGGTTTCTCTACTGTACAATATTAAGTATCTACAATGTTATGGTTCCTTATACTTAGGAGTGTGTTCAGTAAAGAGCTAGCTATGAGAGGTGGTAGTCACAAAACATGGACTCTTAAAAATTACGGATAAATTAATTTTCAGTTCTCTGATTATATCCAACAGATACACATTCTCATCATAAAATATACATTCTCTAGTAAGTTATTTCCATCCACAGCATATATAAATATGCAAACACAGGTGGTAAAAATCACTTTACTACCAAAGTACAAAACAGTAACTGCTGAAAAGCCAAAATAAAGGTGTTCCAAAGAGTGACTCACAGTGTTCCACTTCAAAGTGAAACCAAACAATTTGTGCTGAATGAATGAAAATAACGCATTCAGGATAGACTTCTTTGAACACTGCACTTGTTTTTACTGGGCAAAAGAAGCAGTCCTCAAGGCTAATGTGCTACTTGCCTCTATAGCTCTTTCCTGCTAAGAGATAAAGTATTTTGTGGCCATTATGCCAAGGTGTTCCTATAATGTTCATTTCAAACAGTATTTTCTAATAGTACTTTTGCACCTTTAAAATATCTGTTCGAACTCTATTTTAGGGGAACACAAGTAAAGAATGGAAAGGGAAAATAGCTGTTTTTATTACAATCACACTGCCTTTGGCAGCAGAAATCACACGGCATGTTCTTATCAGCCATCGCAACCACCGGTGGGTAGTTAGCAACTCACAGAAGAGGGGACTAGTGTGGGTAGGTTAACATCAAGGGTAAAGNTAAAAATCCCCCAAAAAACCTAAATAGAAAATGCCTCCTAAACAGAATACTGTGGCTTTATGAAGTTATTGTTGGAATAAATTGCTCTTGCTCTACTACAGAAATGTATTGCCTAGAGTAAAAATTTTAAGATTTATTTCATTGTCCACTAGCTCAAGATTGTGAATTTAAAAAAAGATTCATTAAAAGCAATTCATGACAAAATACCACTAAGCAAAATGAAGATACCAATGTATATAACCAATAGAAAATCAACTACCGAAAGGGAAGTTGCAAGACATGGAGGAGAGACATGGAGAGAGAAGACACTTGAAAACCCTAAAATATTAACACTTTGGATACAAGGATTCTGGATGGTTTTATGAATATTTCTGCTTCTTCTGACTGCCCCTAAATTCCCTCTAACACATCTCTGCTAAAGGAAAAAAGATGTGATGGATATGAGAGTTAGACTGTGAAGAAAGCTGAGAGCCGAAGAATTGATGCTTTTGAACTGTGGTGTTGGAGAAGACTCTTGAGAGTCCCTTGGACTGCAAGGAGATCCAACCAGTCAATCCTAAAGGAGACCAGTCCTGGGTGTTCACTGGAAGGACTGATGCTGAGGCTGAAACTCCAATACTTTGGCGACCTCATGCGAAGAGTTGACTCATTGGAAAAGACTCTGATGCTGGGAGGGATTGGGGGCAGGAGGAGAAGGGGACGACAGAGGATGAGATGGCTGGATGGCATCACTGACTTGACGCACATGAGTTTGGGTGAACTCTGGGAGTTGGTGATGGACAGGGAGGCCTGGAGTGCTGCAATTCATGGAGTCGCAAAGAGTCAGACATGACTGAGCGACTGAACTGAACTGAGAGGGAAAAAAAAATAAAACCAACCACCATACAACCAAACAAATGGCAGAAGTGTGAAGATTCTGTTCCTTTGGAGATTATTTTAGTTCTACAAGTCATTCATGAAAACACTGCCTCTGTGAACATTCACACACTAGAGATATGATCTCTTCTTTAGCTCTCCCTGATCTGGCTCTGTCCTCATCAGTCCATCAAGGCTGCTCTTGCCAAGGTAGGCAGCGTTTCTGTGCTGCCAGCTGCATTGCTACTCTCCGCTCTTTATTGCAATTGACCTTGGGGCAATGAGGAACAGAGCTGATCCCCTCCTCCCTTCTTGCTGAAAGGCTTTGTCTTCGCCTCAGTGATATCAGATACTGCTTTTCCTTCCCCTTCCCTGGGAGCAACTTCCCAATCTCCTTTGCCAGGTTTCCTCCTGTACATGACCTCTAAATATTACAGTCACTTCTGGATCAGACAGAAGGGTTTTTCTCTTCTCCCTGTACCTTCCATGACTAGGTGATCTTATCTATTTTAGTAGCTTTAAAATAGAGTTCTTATTTTAGAATAGCTTTTGGTTTACAGAAAAGTGGCAAAAATAAGTATAGAGAATTCCCGCACTTCACAGACTCAGATTCCGTATTATCATTATTTGATCACACCACATGCTTTGCAGGATCTTAGCTCCCCACTCCAGTACTCTTGCCTGGAAAATCCCATGGACAGAGAAGCCTGGTAGGCTGCAGTCCATGGGGTCGCTAAGAGTCGGACACGACTGAGCAACTTCACTTTCACTTTTCACTTTCATGCATTGGAGTAGGAAATGGCAACGCAGTCCAGTGTTCTTGCCTGGAGAATCCCAGGGATGGGGTCGCACAGAGTCAGACACAACTGAAGCGACTTAGCACCAGCAGCAGTTCCTCAACCAGGGACTGAACCCACGACCTTGGAATTGAAAGCGTGCAGTCCTAACCACTGGATTGCTGGGGAATTCCAACAGATTCCCTGTTATTAACTTTTTATGCCACTGTGGTACTTTTGTCACAACTAATAAACCAACGTTGATACATTACTACCAACTCAGGTTCATACATTATCTGGATTTCCTGAGGTTTTCCCTATTGTCCTCTTCTGTTTCAGGAATCTGTTTAGGATAGCATGTTCTACGCAGAGTTGTCATGTCTCATTAGGCACCTCTTGGCAGAGACAGTTCCTCAAACTTCCTTGTTTTTTTATGACCGCATCAGTTTTAAGGTGTACTGATCAGGTATTTTACAGACAGAGTGTCCCTCTACTGTCTGACATTTTCCACGTGGGGTGATGGGCTTTGGGGAGGAAGACCTCACAGGTAAAGGGCTCTTCTCATCACATCATATCAAGGGTGTGTGTGTGCTAAGTTGCTTCAGTCGTGTCTGATTTTTGCAACCCTATGGGCAGAGACCCTATAACCCACCAGGCTCCTTTGTCCATGGGATTCTCCAGGCAAGAATACTGGAATGGGTTGCCATGTTCTCCTCCAGGGGCTCTTCCTGATCCAAGGACCGAACCTGCATCTCTTATGTCTCCTGCATTAGCAGGTGGGTTCTTTACCACTAGTGCCAAATGGGAAGCCCTCATATCAAGGGTACATACTATCAACATGACTGACCACTGTCGATGTTGACCTTGATCTCCTGGCTGAGGCAGTACCTGTGAAGTTTCTCCACTATAAAGGTACTCTTTCCCCTTCCTTCTCACACCGTATTCTCTGCAAGTCCTCATCTGCAGTCCACATTTAGAGATCAGGGAGCTAGTTCCATTTCCATGAGGACAGACTATCTACATCAGTTATTTGGAATTCCTCTGTAATGAGAGATTTATCTCTTCTCCGTTTATTTACTTAGTCATTTATTTAGATCAGTGTGAAATGATGGATGTTTGTTTTCTGTTTGGGTTACAATCTACTATTACACTATTTATCGTTCAAATGTCCAGCTTTGGCCTTTGGGAGCCCTTTCAGCTAGCTCCTGTGTCTCTAGGAATATCCTTATCTTTGTGTTTTTTTTGCGCTTCCCCTTACTATGTTGGCATTATCGCAATGTCCACATTCATCTCATACATTCCCTGCCCCAGGCCCCAGAAACATACATTTCTCCAAAGAGCCTCAGTTCTTTTAACTCGAGAATGGAATTAGAAACCAAGATAGGGGCAGCAGCTATGCTTGTTGCTACTGCAGTATAGACTCTTTTAAAAACTTCATTATTCCCCGAGCCTGATGTAGGCACACGAAAACGTGCTAATTGGGAATGGCTTTTCCTTAGGCTATATAAAACAGTGAACAACTTCAAAAAAATTGCTGGAAAAAAATAATACTCTATATAATCCACATGTACAAGTCCACATATAAGCAAGAGTTTTTCGTAAGTTCTGGGAAACGATCCTTTCACTCAAGTTGTGAGATAGCCCTCAAAATATTCCAACAAGTTAATGAAAATACAAGACTGCCAATGTTAACCAGAAATGGTAAGGGGAGGAGAGCCAAAATACTTAAAATGGAAATGAAAACTATACAAACAGCACAGTTCCTCTAAAGAAGTGATTAGATATTCATAATATTGAGAACCACAAATTCTTTCAATAAAAAATAAAGTGAAAAGAAAACTTGAAAATTCAGATGTTGCTCATATATTATGCATGCAACGAACTAGAGAGAATAGGAGTAATTCCACTGCCAAAGGAGTTTATAATCTACTTTGATGATATTCTAGAATTTCAAAGATGGTACAAATGTTCTCACAAAAGCTGACTGAAATTTAAAAAGAAAAAATCTAGTTGTTACTTACTATGATGTAGCATTAATGGACAACCAACTAGCTTGTCTATACAAGGAAGCCCCACATTACAGCAACAGAGACAGCAAAAGCCGAAATTCTGTGCATGCAATAAATCTTCCTGCAGAGTATTTGTTACCACAGAAGTTAATATTCCCAACCAAGGTCTCACTTTTGTTTTTGGTTTCTTCAGTGACCACAGCACTACATTTAATGAATTAGAAATCACATGCATTTAGGTTTAAATAAATCAAAGAGAACACTAAATTATACTTAACATCAATCAGCATCAGTATGAGCTATAAAAGCCTTCCTCTTTCTTGCTTCTTCCTAACTCATGACTTTCTTCCCCATCAATAAATCAGAAAGCAAGGAGGACCTTTATCCTCCTGATAGTGAAACCCACATGCTCTTTGGGGAAACCTGAGAGGCAGCTTAGGAGAGAAGCTTCTGGAGAGATCTCAAGGCCACTGCAGAGCAGGAGAAACAGACTCAGGAACATCCTTTGGGGCAAGAACAAGTGATGATTGTGCTGAAGATCCACAACAGAAAGTCCTTTTGATTTGCAAACAGCCCCTCTTCACTCTGTCAGATGCCTGAGAGCGTGCCGGCCCCAAGTGGACAAAAGCTGCCACACTTTGTGTTGGGCTTTTTAAAAATGACCCTTCTAGCGATGTCCTTGGTGGGCCAGTGGTTAAGACTCTGAACTTCCACTGCAGGCGGCATGAGTTCGATCCCTAGTCAGGGAACTAAGATTCTGCATGCCACATGGCCTGGGCAAAAACAGACAGACCAACAAAAACCAAGAAGTGTAACCCCTCTTACAAAGAGTCATAGCAGCATAGTGCTGGGCTGGATCCTAAACTCACGAAACCAAGCCATTTCTGCCTCATGCTAACCTCAGCCACTTGCCTGGCTGCAGCACTTCCCCTCTGTCAACCTGAAGGGCATCCATTCTTGGTGTCTCATTCTTACAACAGACAACATGAGACGACACCCTAACGTGAAGCTGTTTCACTGTCCCAGACCACAAAACCTTTATTGCTGCCACCCTTTTAAGCCATCACCTCCCTTTATTCTGCTGTGAGCCTGTCCCTCCAGCTCCCTTCCCCCACCCCCCGCACTTTTCCCTCAGCTCTGTTGAAAATCTGTTTACGAGCGAGCACAAGAAGAGCAGCCTGGACGCTTCAGTCACAAGACACAAGCCCTTGGCTGGCTACCTTTTCCTTCCTCCCTCCACTCGCTGCCCTCCCTCCCTGCCTTCCTCTTTCTTCCCTGCTGCATCATTAATTTGCCCCCCTGGCCCGAGAATCCCATGCTGTGCGGGTATGGAGCCAGGGACCCCGGGGAGAGAGTTTTTTGGGGTCAGATGAAGACAAGCCTGCCTTTGAGGGGAAGGCTTCTGAGGAGCAAAGCGAGAGACAGAAGCAAAGCCAGTTCCTTCTTGCCCGGTCTGCGTCCCAGGGCCGAGGCCCACTCACCATCACTGCAAATAGCAGGAGGCAGCCTGTGCTCGGAAGGACACAGGCCTTGGAAATAAGAAATAAGACGTGCCCTGCCTTGCCACTTCCTGGCCATCTGACCAGTAGCTATGGATCCTCCGCATCACTGTTCCCTCAATTTTAATACAACAACTGCATAAATTATTCTGAGGATAAAAAGGAGATGGTGAATACAGAATATAACGAGAGAACCCATAATAAGCTCTGATGCATCTCAGAAAAATCTGCCCAAGGTTCTTGTCAATTCACTGGCACCTAAAATCATAGGCAAAGACAGCCTTTTCACAAAGGTTTTTTAGAGTTAAATTACATTTTTTGGTTGCAGAAAAACTGAAGAAAACCACCAGTTGGCATTACAATATTTGTGCTTAAAATTTTGAAGCAAAGACTGCTGTGCTGGTCTTGATCATTTTTTTTTTTAATGTTTCTGGACAACACATGACCCCTTTCTGTTTACAANTCCTCCTGATAGTGAAACCCACATGCTCTTTGGGGAAACCTGAGAGGCAGCTTAGGAGAGAAGCTTCTGGAGAGATCTCAAGGCCACTGCAGAGCAGGAGAAACAGACTCAGGAACATCCTTTGGGGCAAGAACAAGTGATGATTGTGCTGAAGATCCACAACAGAAAGTCCTTTTGATTTGCAAACAGCCCCTCTTCACTCTGTCAGATGCCTGAGAGCGTGCCGGCCCCAAGTGGACAAAAGCTGCCACACTTTGTGTTGGGCTTTTTAAAAATGACCCTTCTAGCGATGTCCTTGGTGGGCCAGTGGTTAAGACTCTGAACTTCCACTGCAGGCGGCATGAGTTCGATCCCTAGTCAGGGAACTAAGATTCTGCATGCCACATGGCCTGGGCAAAAACAGACAGACCAACAAAAACCAAGAAGTGTAATCCCTCTTACAAAGAGTCATAGCAGCATAGTGCTGGGCTGGATCCTAAACTCACGAAACCAAGCCATTTCTGCCTCATGCTAACCTCAGCCACTTGCCTGGCTGCAGCACTTCCCCTCTGTCAACCTGAAGGGCATCCATTCTTGGTGTCTCATTCTTACAACAGACAACATGAGACGACACCCTAACGTGAAGCTGTTTCACTGTCCCAGACCACAAAACCTTTATTGCTGCCACCCTTTTAAGCCATCACCTCCCTTTATTCTGCTGTGAGCCTGTCCCTCCAGCTCCCTTCCCCCACCCCCCGCACTTTTCCCTCAGCTCTGTTGAAAATCTGTTTACGAGCGAGCACAAGAAGAGCAGCCTGGACGCTTCAGTCACAAGACACAAGCCCTTGGCTGGCTACCTTTTCCTTCCTCCCTCCACTCGCTGCCCTCCCTCCCTGCCTTCCTCTTTCTTCCCTGCTGCATCATTAATTTGCCCCCCTGGCCCGAGAATCCCATGCTGTGCGGGTATGGAGCCAGGGACCCCGGGGAGAGAGTTTTTTGGGGTCAGATGAAGACAAGCCTGCCTTTGAGGGGAAGGCTTCTGAGGAGCAAAGCGAGAGACAGAAGCAAAGCCAGTTCCTTCTTGCCCGGTCTGCGTCCCAGGGCCGAGGCCCACTCACCATCACTGCAAATAGCAGGAGGCAGCCTGTGCTCGGAAGGACACAGGCCTTGGAAATAAGAAATAAGACGTGCCCTGCCTTGCCACTTCCTGGCCATCTGACCAGTAGCTATGGATCCTCCGCATCACTGTTCCCTCAATTTTAATACAACAACTGCATAAATTATTCTGAGGATAAAAAGGAGATGGTGAATACAGAATATAACGAGAGAACCCATAATAAGCTCTGATGCATCTCAGAAAAATCTGCCCAAGGTTCTTGTCAATTCACTGGCACCTAAAATCATAGGCAAAGACAGCCTTTTCACAAAGGTTTTTTAGAGTTAAATTACATTTTTTGGTTGCAGAAAAACTGAAGAAAACCACCAGTTGGCATTACAATATTTGTGCTTAAAATTTTGAAGCAAAGACTGCTGTGCTGGTCTTGATCATTTTTTTTTTTAATGTTTCTGGACAACACATGACCCCTTTCTGTTTACAAGACTTTTATATGCTGGGAGGGAACGTATTCAGGGGTACCTAAAAAATACAGCAGAAATGAGTTGCAGAGGCAGCCGAGAACACATACTCACCGGGTGATATTGGCCGGCTTGAACTGGGAGAAGGTGTGTAAGGGATCGGGCTGGACACAGTGCGAGGTCTTAATCCTTGTGCAGACATCTCGTTAAAATACCTAAGAGGCAGATGACATGGTTAGCTCCGCCTGCCTCCCAGCAGTTCCTCAGAACGCTCCCCTGAGAAAATGTCAGACGCTCGCATTGTGAGGTAGAACTGAATGTTCAGAAGGTACCGCTGTAGCGAGGACACGTGTATGATACAGGCGCCAGGGCCACGCTGCGGCGCTGCCTGGCACAGCGCTCTCTGCAGGGGCACGGGTGAGGGAAGCCAGGGTGACTTTACTCAGGATGGAGGCACAGAACAGTATGCAGGAATTCCCTGCCCCTGTCCCAAGAATGAGACACAACCATGTTGTAAGTGTGTGCGGTGTGTGTGTGTGTAAGTTGCTCAGTTGTGTTGGACTCTTTGTGACTTCTGCCAGGCTCCTCTGTCCATGGGATTCTCCAGGCAAGAATATTAGAGTGACTTGCCATTTCCTTCTCTGGGGGGACCGTCCCGACCCAGGGATCAAATCCAGGTCTCCCACATTGTAGGCAGATTCTTTATGGTCTGAGCTACCAGTGGGGCTCGGTGGCTACAAGTAAATGCTATAATGGCTACATGTAAATTTCTCCTTGAAAGGCCAAGCCACATAAGCCCTCTGAGATGTATGTCATCAAATTAAAGGTACGTGGTTCCCTGAAGTGGATGTCAATTGTTTACAAGGCAGGCCTTGCTTAACAAACAGTCACATGTTTGAATAGGGGATGTAATAAAAGACACTCAGGTGAGTACCTCAGCAGGTCACACTGTGCGTGTCAGACTTCTTCCTGGATTCAGAAATCACATTAGACCTCACTCGGTGAATAAGCACAGAGAGTTGATGAGGGCGAATTTCTGCTTGAGAGACTCTAATAAGCGATCCTTCCCCAGGCTTTCCAGCCAAAGGAAGGAACACGTGCAGACACGTCTACCCTAGAGGCAATCTTAGCCCAGATGTTTAATCAGCTCACAGGAGGAACTTCAACACAGTTATTTCTAGGCCAGTTTAGTCAACGCGAAGAACACAAGGCTCCCAAGTTTGGCACGCACCTGTCGGCGAGCTGCCCACCCCCAATCCTCCCTGCTCTCTTTAATCCCATGGACTGTAGCCCACCAGACTCTGCGGTCCATGAAATTCTCTAGGCAAGAATCCTGGAGTGAGTAGCCATTCCCTCCTCCAGGGAAATCTTCCTAATCCAGGGACTGAACCCAGGTCTCCTGCATTGCAGGCAGATTCTTTACCATCTGAGTCACCAGGGAAGCCCAGATATCTGGATTTGTGTAACTAAATCGCTGTGTACCTGAAACAAACACAACGTTGTAAATCAACTATACTCTGATGTATGGCAAAACCAATACAGTATTGTAAAGTAAAATAAAGTTAAAAAAAAAAAAAAGAGTGGGAGATTGGGGCTGGGAGTCAAACCTTGTTTCTGATGCTACCATGCACACAGGACAAGTCAAAAAAAAAAGGGCAGCGGGCGGGGGGAGGAAGCAAGGCAAAGCTTCTGCAATAAATACCAAATCTGGGGAAAAAATGACTCTTTGTCCAGAAGCCTGAAGTAGCCTCAGAGTTGTCACTGTCGTCAGTGAACTTGTCCCTCAGAGTGTGTCATGTTCAAAATTCAAAAACAGGGGATATATGTATACAAACAGCTGGTTCACTTAGCTGTACAGTAGAAACGAACAGCAGTGTAAAGCAACTATATCCTAATTAAAAAAAAAAAAATCAAGCCCAGGGTGCTGTGTATATTAACACACCCTCTGCTCCATGTCTTCAGGTAGTTTAGTAAGTTAACTAATATTCTAGCTGCTGTTTTTAGTCAAAACGGTTTTCAGAGGATAAGAATTTCAGGAAGAATGAGACACTGTCAAGAACAGTGAAACTCAGAGTTAAGGATGACAGTTTTAGACTATAAACTTCTGGGACAAAAAGACTCACTTTTATCCTTTTCAAACAAAGAAGATAGTTTTAAAAACAGATTTAAGTCTGTTTTTATTAAAATATTTTAAATGATAAAAGATCTTCATTATAAAAAAATCATACATTTTTCATGAAATGATAATACTATCACTGCCCACAGTGAATTAATCGGAACGCCTGTTAGCCCTCTGAATCTGTTCAATAAGACAAATGGAGTGCTGATCTGCTACAACTGTCCACATGTGTTCAAACAACATGCTCTGGTGTCAACAGCAAGTATGAGTCATCACAGCCGTTGGCAGACCCTGGTCAGAGACTGGCTGCCCAGTCCTGTCAGATGGTGGCTGTCTTAACAATCACCTCTCTTCAAAGTACAGAGCAGGAGGGCCGGTAGGGAAGGAAAGGAAAATCTGCCTAGCTAACCAAAGGATGACTCTCGTATTCCAACCCATTTCTCAACGGGACAACGAAGGGTCTTGATATTGAGGCCTGAGCAGATAAATGTATTTGTTTCATTTTTGAAAAGTAGCTGCAAAAAGGCTGAAAAGTCACCAAGTGTGTTAAAGCAAAACCTCTGGCTTTCAACAACTTGCGCCCATCTCTGGCAGGTTCGTTCGCCCCCTGGATACATTTGCTTTCTCAGGCTGTACCATGCATGGCCTGCTCATTTTTCCTGTGAACTAAGATACTCGTACTCACACTCTAAGGGCTTCCCCGGGGGCTCATTAGTAGCAAAAGAAGACGATGCAGGTTCAAGCCCTGGGTTAGGAAGGTTCCCTGGAGAAGGAAATGGCAACCCACTCCAGTATCCTTGCCTGGGAAATCCCATGAACAGAGAATCCTGGCAGGCTACAGTCCACGGGGTCGCTAAAGAGTCGGACGTGACTTATCAACTAAATAACAATCACCCATGCTCTAAAGAGCCATGACATAGGATCAGATGAATTCAACAACACATGTTGATGCTGCCTCTCTACACATGACCTGCCCCATGCCTCTCCTATCAGTAATTTGGGAAAGGCCATTTTCTTCATCTTTCTGTGTTTAAGGAGGATGGTCAATGGTCTTCATTTATCCCGTTCTTGGCAGTCACTCTGAGGTGACAGTATTCATCATGACAGTAAATAAACGTTCCAGCCATCTCCCACCACATCTCACAGGAGGTGAAGCGGGGCTGGAGGCTGGTTTTTGTTGCCGTCGTTCTCACGAGGTTTGCGGGACACACACGCACCTTTCATCATCCATCTCTAAGCTGGACTCGCTCTCGGAGAGCTGTCGACAGAGGGCTTCTCTTCTCTCCATCTCCCTCTGCAGCTTCCTCTGCAGCCTCAGGTTCTCCTCTCTCATGTGACGTTCCTCCTCCAAATACTGCGCCATTTTCTCGGAATCTGAAAAGCCAGAGTTCTCGATTAAAACCAAGGTCCGTGCAGTCAGAGTGCACTCTTAACAAGATAGGGCTGGTTCAGCCTCTGTGCCACAGACCAAGAACAAGACAGCCGTTCTCCCTCCCCACACACAGACGACACCTGAATTTCAAGTTTATCCCAAGTACCAAGGTTGACCAATGATTTGCACTTAGGAAAAAAAATGTGAAAAGCAGTGCTAAAGGGTTAGGCAGCATCAATCCCACTTCCTCACCTTCTGAAGGCTCTATGTCGAGGAAGACATGCTGGAGCTATGTCTGGCCTGAGTGGCTACCAGAGCTCTCACTACCCTGCTGGAGTGGAGAGGGGAAGGGGACTAGATAGGGAAATACACTCAGCTCATGGGCTCCCCTCAGGGCACCAATTCTGCTGCCTGTCAACACCAGACACGCTGGGGCA
>SJYV01041078.1:340608-432812 GCA_006410875.1 Neotragus pygmaeus | reverse complement strand
AAAGAAAAGAAACTTTTGTGCTCTTAGATAATAAACCTTGGTGGAGAATAATGGCAAAGCCACCACCTTTTGAAGACAGATACAGAATTGATAAGTTGATAGAAAAAACAATGAGACCTAAAATTTTCAAACAGAGAATGTCTTTTGCATGCACTTGAGCTGTACACAATATGTTTAGGAGTTGTAAACCACACAGAATATTCTAAATAAGCTAGGTCAGTGCTGGCCTGAGGCAGGTACCCCCTAGCCTGTCACGTTGGTTGCCTCAAACACTAGTTTCAGCAGCCTCACGTGCCCCTGAGGTGGCCTGAGAGTCCTGCTCTTAGAACCCCAAAGCCAGGCAAAGTGGTGAGTGGACTACAAATATGAGCAAGGTAACAACTCCATGAAAATTAGCCGGTGATTAATTGGTACTGCATTTCATCAGGCTGGGAAGGAACAGACTCTTTAGCACAGACACATTTAGCAAATTGGCCTGAGCCCCGGCTGACTGACCTCATGACAGGTCTGGTGATGTTCTACCTTCTCTGGGATTTCAAGACAGGTAAGCAACTGGTGGAGACGACAGAAAGGTCAGCGTGCAGTCTGATTGAGGGACGAGAAAACACTCCCCTTAAACATTCCACTTAGACTCAGATCCTCCTTGTCACGGGTGACAAGGCTTCAAAGCCGATATTTAAAAGAAATTAACACTGCAGTCGCAGGTGGATTTAACTCCTGCACGCCTTCTGTCTGAGTGGT
Organism: Neotragus pygmaeus; assembly: GCA_006410875.1. Classification (NCBI taxonomy): domain Eukaryota; kingdom Metazoa; phylum Chordata; class Mammalia; order Artiodactyla; family Bovidae; genus Neotragus; species Neotragus pygmaeus. Next base: position 432,071 of record SJYV01041078.1, on the reverse strand, counting down.
AGAGCTAACCTTTTCCTTTAGCTTCTAATTGCCCTACATCTCCTTAACTCGTGATAATGTGGCCAACCCTGCTGGCATGGGTGTTGACTTTGGGAGCCTCTAAATGTCAAGATTTGTAATTATGATTGTGGGTGTATTAAAATCACAAAGAATGATGCCTCGCTAATTGGGGGCTGAAGACAGGAAGCCTGGGGTCCTTGTTCTTTGCTTACAGTCACAGGAGGTGTGTTACCTCCTCCAGGAGCAGTTTCATCCTATCTAATCTTTAATTGTGGAAAGATGGTCTTTGTCAGTCAGCTGTAAAATTTTAACGTTAGTGCAAAAGGCCTTCCTAAAATATCTAAAACGTATTCCGTAGGCATATAAACTATGATTGNACAAGGACCCCAGGCTTCCTGTCTAATCTTTAATTGTGGAAAGATGGTCTTTGTCAGTCAGCTGTAAAATTTTAACGTTAGTGCAAAAGGCCTTCCTAAAATATCTAAAACGTATTCCGTAGGCATATAAACTATGATTGCTAACTCAAAAATTAATATATACCGAGCCTACTTACCACAAAAATGCAATGTAAGTTTTGAGATGAGGACTGGCCCCAAAAATCCAGGTTGCTATGACCATCCACAATAACTTCATTTCAAAAATCAGTCTTCATGCCAATACTTCCTAAACCAAGGGTCTCTTGTTTACACCTTGCCACTTCCAGGGATAAAGAAAAGTATGTGGGCAAGAAGGCATGTGGGGGTCACAGCCTCCACCAGTGCCCTCCAGCCAACTGTGTATGTGCTATGTATTTCTTAGGGATTGTGGTGGGGAAGGGACAGAGGGAAAATAAACAAAACTTCAAAGGATGTGGTTCCAAGACTTCTGCAAACACACAGTAGAAAAGACACCAGGATCAGCTCAAATCCCAGAAAACTACTGCTACATTTCTGTTTTTCCTCTGGTCTTCTTTTTGAAGTGTATATATATATGTATGTATATACATATATATATACATACACACACACACACACATAGATAGACCTTAACATTACATAAACCACACTATATAGCACACAATTTCATTTTCCGATGTTCTCACTTAGCATTTTCTTGTAGGCAATCTTCTCTAATTTTAGTTTGCAAAAAAATAGAAAGAAAATTCATGACTGGAGAGTTCATAGCATAATTAGCCATACTATAATTTAGCTTATTCTGCCATTCTGGATGCATGAAAGTAGGGGTTATTTTTGCATAGTACTATCACTTTCTCAGTATTTGACGATTTTACAGACAAAAATCATATCCTCTTGTTTAAGGTCAATTTTTTGATTATTAGGTATATTGAAAATATTGTTATAAGCTATTTTTGTTTCTTCAATGGATTCTCTCTTCATACCTTTTACTTTTCATTTTCCTGTTATTGTTTCTTATCAAAATAACTGAGCTATATAAATATATTGTCTTTTTTAACTTTTCAAATTTTCTTTTTAGCAATTTATCTTTTTTTTTTTTCATTGTATGGCATTCCATTCACTTAAAACCTTCCTTTAAATCTTCAAAGGTCCTTTGTGAATAGGTACTCACCTAGAACCAGTAATACTTTATGATGGGCAAATAGTAAAACAATGTTGGTTTCATTTAATTTACTACTTTGATAATCCCTTAAGAGAGAGCAGGTGGGAAATGTTTTGATTGATGGGCCTTTGGTTTTTAAATCATCATTCATATTCTAAACAAATACAGATGGACAGAAGCTATTACAATGAAGAAAGCACAAACAAAATTTTAATATTTCAATGGTTTTATAATCCAAATGTCTGTCATTATTTTTGTAAAATCTTTATGTTTAAATTCCACATATTTAATTTGTTATTAAAATNTGGACAGAAGCTATTACAATGAAGAAAGCACAAACAAAATTTTAATATTTCAATGGTTTTATAATACAAATGTCTGTCATTATTTTTGTAAAATCTTTATGTTTAAATTCCACATATTTAATTTGTTATTAAAATGTAAAAATATAAGTTGTTCAAAAATTTTTATGTTATAAAAGGCTCTAAAATTCTCTTATTTTTTATCCCCCAGACAAGAGAAACGTTTAGCTTTAATATCCTTTAACATGTCTTCTATATCACCTACCATCAAGTTATCAATTATATTTATTGCTTTCCCATAAACTGTCTCCCATCCCTAATTTTGCCAAGGATTGAAAACTCTAGAAAATAATTACTTACAGTAATAATGTGTAAAAAATAATGTATGCATGTCTTTAACTCTCACCCAAGTCTCCTTTTCATTGTTTATTTAGAAGCGTAATTGTCATAGGTAAGCTGACATTGCCCTAATGACTACTGGCTGCTGCTGCTAAGTCGCTTCAGTCGTGTCCGACTCTATGTGACCCCATAGATGGCAGCCCACCAGGCNCTTTAACTCTCACCCAAGTCTCCTTTTCATTGTTTATTTAGAAGCGTAATTGTCATAGGTAAGCTGACATTGCCCTAATGACTACTGGCTGCTGCTGCTAAGTCGCTTCAGTCGTGTCCGACTCTATGTGACCCCATAGATGGCAGCCCACCAGGCTCCCCCGGCCCTGGGATTCTCCAGGCAAGAATACTGGAATGGGTTGCCATTTCCTTCTCCAATGCATGAAAGCTAGGTAGCTCCATTTCTCTATCTTACCAACGTATTCTGTTATATTCTGTCATCCAATCTGTTCTTTCAGTTAATACCACCTTCAAATAAATTTCAGACTTAATGACATTCATTTCATCTACAACAATGGCAGCCGCATGGCTTCTTAATGAGTCAGGAAACAAAACTTCTTAAACTCCTAAACTTCTTAATGAGTCAGGAAACAAAAATTCTCAGCGAGTTAATTTGTTGAATAAATATGAAAAGGTCTGTTTATAAACACACACAATTAACTTAAAGATATATACCTGGGACAAATTTAATCCACCATATAGATAAGCTANCCAAGGAGTAAGCGTCTTTTAATTTCATGGCTGCAATCACCATCTGCAGCGACTTTGGAGCCCAAAAAAATAAAGCCTCTCACTGTTTCCATTGTTTCCCCATCTATTTGCCATGAAGTGATGGGACTGGATGCCATGATCTTAGTTTTTTGAATGTTGACTTTTAAGCCAACTTTTCCACTGTCCTCTTTCAACAAGAGGCTCTTTAGTTCTTCTTCACTTTCTGCCATAAGTGTAGTGTCATCTGCAAATCTGAGGTTGATATTTCTCCCAGCAATCTTGATTTCAGCTTGTGCTTCATCCAGCCTGGCATTTTGCATGATGGACTCTGCATAGAAGTTAAATAAACAGGGTGACAGTATACAGCCTTGACATATTCCTTTCCTGATTTGGAACCAGTCTGTTGTCCCATGTCCAGTTCTAACTGCTGCCTCTTGACCTACATACAGATTTCTCAGGAAGCAGATCAGGTGGTCTGTTATTCCCATAGAATTTCTCACAGTTTGCTGTGATCCACACAGTTAAAGGCTTTGGCATAGTCAATAAAACAAAGTAGATGTTTTTCTGGAACTCTCTTGCTTTCTAATTTGATCTCTGGTTCCTCTGCCTTTTCCAAATCCAGCTTGAACATCTGAAAGTTCATGGTTTACATACTGCTGAAGCCTCACTTGGAGAATTTTGAGCATTACTTTGCTAGTGTGTAAGATGAATGCAACTGTGCAGTAGTTTGAGCATTCTTTGGCATTGCCTTTCTTTGGGATTGGAATGAAAACTGACCTTTTCCAGTCCTGTGGCCACTGCTGAGTTTTCCAAATTTGCTGGCGTATTGAGGACAGCACTTTCACAGCATCATCTTTTAGGATTTGAAAGAGCTCAGCTGGAATTCCATCACCTCCACTAGCTTTGTTCATAGTGATGCTTCCTAAGGCCTACTTGACTTCACATTCCAGGATATCTGGCTCAAGATGAGTGATCACACCATTGTGGTTATCTGGGTCATGAAGATCTTTTTTGTGCAGTTCTTCTGTGTATTCTTGCCACCTCTTCTTAATATCTTCTACTTCTGTTAGGTCCAAACCATTTGTATTCTTTATTGTGCCCATCTTTGCATGAAATGTTCCCTTGGAATCTCTAATTTTCTTGAAGAGATCTCTAGTCTTTCCCAGTCTGTTGTTTTCCTCTATTCTTTGCACTGATCACTGAGGAAGGCTTTCTTATCTCTCCTTGCTATTTTTTGGAAATCTGCATTCAGATGTGTGTATCTTTCCTTTTCTCCTTTGCCTTTCACTTCTCTTCTTGTCTCAGCTATTTGTAAGGTCTCCTCAGACAACCATTTTGCCTTTTTGCATTCCTTTTTCTTGGGGACGGTCTTGATCACTGCCTCCTGTACAATGTCATAAACCTCCGTCTATAGTTCTTCAGGCACTCTGTCAGATCTAAGCCCCTGAATCTATGTATCACTTCTACTGTATAATCGTAAGGGATTTTATTTAGGTCATACCTGAATGGTCTAGTGGTTTCCCCTGCTTTCAGGAGGATAGGCTATCAACATTTTCCCCATTTGTCAAATTAAAACAGCGTGCATCCACCAAGGCATTAAAATGTCCCACTGTTACTCCCTGGTCACATTCAGCACGGTCCCCCGACCCCACCTCCAACACACACACATGTACATATGCTACACAGAACGGCAAGACTCAACAAACCGCTTTTCCCCTACCTCACCTCTAACACACACACACATGTACATACACTACACGGAACAGCAAGACTCAACAAACCGCTTTTCAGCCTCAAGTTTATCCATCCTCTTCCAGAGACGGTTCACTAGAGCTTCTTGCTCTTGTTCCAGAGTATTTTCAAGGTCAATCTTCTCCCGTCTCAACTGGAGAAAAAGAAAGAAGTTTTACTGAGAACCGTAGGCCACTTACACTTTGTCAATTAGATTTTTTGATTGGAACGCTAGGATCCCTTTCCATGGAGAAAACTGCAAAGAAATGGTCAATTTTCTGGCACAGACACATTAAGTGCATTTAGTTCTTAAACTTTAANCTCTTCTTAATATCTTCTACTTCTGTTAGGTCCAAACCATTTGTATTCTTTATTGTGCCCATCTTTGCATGAAATGTTCCCTTGGAATCTCTAATTTTCTTGAAGAGATCTCTAGTCTTTCCCAGTCTGTTGTTTTCCTCTATTCTTTGCACTGATCACTGAGGAAGGCTTTCTTATCTCTCCTTGCTATTTTTTGGAAATCTGCATTCAGATGTGTGTATCTTTCCTTTTCTCCTTTGCCTTTCACTTCTCTTCTTGTCTCAGCTATTTGTAAGGTCTCCTCAGACAACCATTTTGCCTTTTTGCATTCCTTTTTCTTGGGGACGGTCTTGATCACTGCCTCCTGTACAATGTCATAAACCTCCGTCTATAGTTCTTCAGGCACTCTGTCAGATCTAAGCCCCTGAATCTATGTATCACTTCTACTGTATAATCGTAAGGGATTTTATTTAGGTCATACCTGAATGGTCTAGTGGTTTCCCCTGCTTTCAGGAGGATAGGCTATCAACATTTTCCCCATTTGTCAAATTAAAACAGCGTGCATCCACCAAGGCATTAAAATGTCCCACTGTTACTCCCTGGTCACATTCAGCACGGTCCCCCGACCCCACCTCCAACACACACACATGTACATATGCTACACAGAACGGCAAGACTCAACAAACCGCTTTTCCCCTACCTCACCTCTAACACACACACACATGTACATACACTACACGGAACAGCAAGACTCAACAAACCGCTTTTCAGCCTCAAGTTTATCCATCCTCTTCCAGAGACGGTTCACTAGAGCTTCTTGCTCTTGTTCCAGAGTATTTTCAAGGTCAATCTTCTCCCGTCTCAACTGGAGAAAAAGAAAGAAGTTTTACTGAGAACCGTAGGCCACTTACACTTTGTCAATTAGATTTTTTGATTGGAACGCTAGGATCCCTTTCCATGGAGAAAACTGCAAAGAAATGGTCAATTTTCTGGCACAGACACATTAAGTGCATTTAGTTCTTAAACTTTAACTGAGAAACCTGAGATATGTTCATTCTTTGATGTTAACGCTTAATCGCTCTCTGGTAGGTGGATCACAGTGGTTGCTTCAGCAGTTACTCAAGGCACGTGGAAAGTCTTCCTTAAAGGGAGTTTGAGGAGCTTTGCTTGCCAGTTGTCTCAGGACATAAGTGGATTTGTCTCCCTACTCCTGCATGCATTTCAACATTAAACTGGAAAGGTTATACTTCCATTTACAGAAATAACTCCAACACTGAAGACAATTCTACCAAGTGGTTAATGAGTTCATAGAAATGTGTCCTAAGATATAAAAACACGTGTGAAAAGGATAAACACCACATTCACAATACTGGTTACTTCCGGGGAGGTGGGGAAGGAAAATGTGATTTAGGGGAAGGCAAAAGGTTGCTGAGGGAACTCCACACTGCATGCTACTTCATAAAAAGAAGCAATTCAATCTATTAACATAGAAAGTGAAAGTGTTAAGTCACTCAGTCCTGACTCTTTGCGACCCCATGGACTCCTCTGTCCACGGGACTCTCCAGACAAGAATATTGGAGTGGGTTGCCATGCCCTTCTCCAGGGGATCTTCCCAACCCAGGGATCAAAGCTGGGTCTCTCTCATTGCAGGCAGATTCTTTACTGTCTGAGCCAACACAGAGCAACATGCAAATACTGAGACCAACAGCAGACACAGGGTAATAGGGATGTAGCAGAGAACTGAGGAGTCAGAAAGCTCTGCCCTCTGGGGACTTTTTTGGTTGGCCAAAAAGTTTGTTCAGGTTTTTCCATTACAGCTTGTGGGAAACCCAAATGAACTTATTGGCCAGCCCAATACATTCTAGTAGTGGTGAAAACATTAAAAGAAACCACTTATATGTTTTAGTAGTGAGAGAGATATGAAGAAAAAGAGGGCTGGTTATGGGAACAGAAAGTGTCATGATCAACAGGGTTCACAGCATCAGGAAGAAGGAAATGTGTGGCATCACTTTTTGGATACTTGTCTATCTGCTTGGGATATTAAGTAATTTTAACAGAAATCATTTTTTAAAAAGGGGGCAATGTTATATTACTGCCCCTATGCTGTCTCTTCAACCAACTGGAATTTATCTTTTCAACCACTGACTTAACAGATTATTTTTGATTGCACAGCTACACAGCTGTCTAGGTATTAATAGCAGAGTTCACATTTCTTTAGCAGGTGAAAGGCAAGCTCCTCACTGAGCAAAAACCCCTATGTAGACATAAAGTGAGACCAATTCCATGGACAAAATGCAGCCTTTTACAGCAACCAAAGCAGACATACCTTACTCCACCAGCCAATGAGCCAAGATCACACAGTCAACGGAAAACATAGCTTCACTGTATTTTCTTTGCATGGGCAAAGGGAGAGGAATCACACTAAGCCGGAAGCATCCTGTGCAGTGAAGCTGGGAGCTGGCTAATGCACAAAAGCTCCTCAAGATATTAAACAGCTCCTTTTCCCCGCATGGAGGAAAAACCCAGGAACACCTCACAGAACTCCTATGAATCTTTGTGACCCTCTGACCACATTTTGGGCCAAGGTTTGAAGTACTGACACAATTCACAGTTCTTTATTAAAGAAACAAAATGCCAAGTCATTTACCCTTTAAGGACCCTACTGCCATGTTTAACTAAAACATGACAAGGGGTACTTGGTAGGTGAGAAAAAATTCAAGCAACGTATCGTTTTGTAGTAGAGATGTCAAGTAGAGAAACTAATGCCCAATGACTTATTTTTAGAGTAATTATGCACCATGCAAATCTATAACTCTAAAAAACAAAATCAAGACAAAGCTGTCTTTATACACATATGACTGACTCAGCATGTGGTTTTGAGGAGGTACTAACCTGCCCTCAGGCTTCCCATGTGGCGCTAGTGGTAAAGAACCCACCTGCCGATGCAGGAGACGTAAGAGACACAGGTTTGATCCCTGGGTGGGGAAGATCCCCCGGAGGAGAGCACTCCAAGTATTCTTGCCTGGAGCATCCCATGGACAGAGGAGCCTGGAGGGCTATGGTCTATAAGATCAGAGAGTTGGACATGACTGAAGTGACTTAGGTTGCACGCACGCAACCTGCCCTCATCTATGAGATGAGAAGGCTGGCCTCGATGATATCTGAGGTCCCTTCCAGGGCCACCCATTCTATTATTCTCTGTCAACCTCAAGATGGCACTTGTCTCAGTCTGTGCTAGTTCTGTTGAGATTTTTAGAAACAGAAGCAGCAAAAGAAATCGTCAAAATCCACTCTTTCATTTGAGAGCTGAGGAACCAGATTCAGGGAAAGCGATGCTGCCAGCAGAGGAATGGGGATTAGTCACCATGGTGACCAGAGAAGCTGGGTCCCATCTAACCAGCAAGTTCAGAGCATCTGGAGGGGCAGATAGGATTTGGGGTAAATTATCCAGTAATTCTTGGAAGTAGTGGAGCAGGGGGTACCTTAGTGAGTCCAAGAGTATGCAGGAGCAGATAAGAAAGCAGGAAAAACAGAGGTTGAACATGAATCTCAGCTTCTTTTTGGTACCAGTTAGTAGAGGTATGTGTGAGAGAGTGTGTGTATGTCTGTTAAGTCACTTCAGCTGTGTCCAACTCTTTGCGACCCTATGGGCTGTAACCTGCCAGGCTCCTCTGTCCATGGGATTCTCCAGGCAAGAGTAATGCAGTGGGTTGCTATGTCCTCCTCCAGGGGATCTTCCCGACCCAGAGATTGAATCCACGTCTCTTATATCTCCTGCATTGGCAGGCAGGTTCCTTACCACTAGTGCCACCTGGGAAGCCTGTTGTTAGTAGAAACTCAAGTTTCACCCTCTGGAGGCCTTGGTTCAATGAAGTGGGCAGTAAATTGATAGCTGGTTGCCACGTGAAGAACTTCAGAACCTCCCGAAGTTCTTTATTAGTGCTACTCTTCCATCTCCTGCCCATCTAATCCCAAAGCCTATTTATTTATAGCCAAAGAGTATAAACCAGGACTGCTGTTTCCGACCTAAGTAGATTTTCAGTGCTTGCACTGCAGTGATATCAAACCACCCTCAGATCTGACAGTGTGTGTTAAACTGACAGGGTACTGAGTCAGAAATTCTTGCTGGAATGGAAACATCAGCTCAGCGCTGCTCTCATTGCTTCTGCAATGCTGATGTCCCTCTGTAACAGTCTTCCCTGTCTCCTTTTAAATTCAGTGTTCATGCCACAGGTACCCAGTCTTCATTACCAAACATCAAATTCTCAAGCAAACCCAAGCCCCTGCTGACTACACTGTCTACAAGCACGCAGCACCAGTGGATACAGCCGATTTGTAGAATATTCATTTGAAGGGTGGCTTTGTAATTAAGTCAGGTCAAGGGACTGTCAGCCAAACTCCTTACTCGTCTTCAGTAGCTCTTCCTCCCATTTCAAGTTAATTAACATTGCACCAAGAGTTCTTATTATGTTTCCCAAATAAATAACTTCTTTAATGGATAAACTTAAGTGTATAAAAGCAGAGCTGGCTCATTTGAATTCACAGCCCTTCTCGGTGGGCTGACAACTCACCACCCAAAAAGCAGAGAAACCAGGGGGCAGCCGAGAGACAGCTCCAACATTACCACACCTCTCTCTCAGTGGAGCACCTTCCCACTTACAGAGAACCCAGATGCTCGCAGAGGTCAGGGAAGGGATACATGGCAAAAAAGCCTGAGGAGAACCTTAGCAGGACCATGTGATCAACTACAGAATTTTGAAAGGTTTTAGTGGATCATTTCAATCTACTTTGAAAAGTTTTAGTCTGACCACCAAATTACCATCATTCATTCCTATGTGAAAACATGTTTTGAACTCCAAACGTTTGATTTAAAAACCCAATTTTGGAAGGCAGCCCATGACAACTGCCCATTCTATGTGCACCAGAAATATACGGAGAAGGGAATTCCCTTGCGGGCCGGTGGCTAGGACTCTACTATGTTGCTGAGGACCCAGGTATGGTCCCTGCTGGTCAGGGAACTATGATCCTACATGCTGTGTGGTGTGGCCAAAAAAAAAAGAACGGAAAAAATATGTATACTGATAAAAAGACACAAAAATATCACAAAGAATAGCAAGATAAATAGGGTTGGCCCTTGGGTGAAAGTATTAATAATACTGGTGGTAATTTATCTTCATATCTTTTCCTGCTCCCACACAACTTTTAAAAATATTTATGTGTTTTGGCTGTTTGGGGCTTCCTAGTTGCAGCTCACAGGCCTGGCTGCCTTACGGCACATTCCTTCGTGGGGAACTAAAAACTGCCTTAGTTCCCACCCAGGGATCGAATTCGCATCCCCTGTATTGGCAGGTAGATTCTTAACCACTGGACCACCAGGGAAGTCCGCCCCACCTAGTTTTTTAATGAACATTTACTATGCTTATAAGAAAAAAATGGGAAGACAGTCAATCTTACAAATGAACAATTTCCTAATTTAGGATATTAATTCACATATCTAAAACACAGAATGAATTCATACACTCTAAGAGGAGAAATTATACTGAAGGCTCAGCTAGTTATCTGGAAGACTGAGAATCTTCCAGAGAGCCTTGAGTTATTAACCTTCTTTACCACAGCTTGTGCATCTGTATAAAAATTAGATTTGGTCTTTGAAATGGGTACAACTTCGGGACAATAGTAATACCTTTTTAATATTTAATATATGAAAAGTGACACTTTCACAGTTTACCAGCTCAATAAATTTTGCTTTTGTTCAGTGATATTGAAAAATGAAGGTCTTTTATGAAACAGATAACACATATAATTAGTCATATTTATATGGTTTCCAGGCTTAAGTTTCCATCACTTTGACATCAGTGCAATATTATACAAATTTGCATAATGGGTTCATAATTCTAGGGGACTCTTTTACCAAATAATTACCATCAGTGGAAAGCAAGCAGGTTTCAAAAGTCTTGGGTATACAGGATTTTTTTGCTAACATAGTGGAGAAATCCTCGAGAAAGAACACATACCACAATGCACGCTGCAAATACACTGTCACATCAGGGGCTACCTTCAGCTCATCGTCTAATATAAGGCTCTGTGAGATACAAATACCATGTATCATGCGGAATTCAAAAAGGATACAAATCAACTTATTCACAAAAACAGACTCACAGACATAGTAAACTTATCATTACTAAAGAGGGAAGGTTGGGGGAGGGATAGATTAGGAATTGATGGGTAATATATAGATGCAGGATTTAGCCATTTGCCACATATGTTTAGCTAAGGAGAATACCTTTTTTAAGTTACCCACCAAATTCTTGTTCTTTTTTTTTTTTTAATGAACTTCATGAAATGAACTTATGGTTGCTGGAGGGAAGGAATAGTTAGGGACTTTGGGAAGGTCATGCATACACTGCTCTATTTAAGATGGATAACCAACAAGGACCCATTGTACAGCACATGGAACTCGAGGGTTTGGGGGAGAATGGACATATGTATATATGTGGTTGAATCCCTTCACTGTTCATCTGAAAGTGCCACAACATCATTAATCGGCTATACCCCAATCAAAATAAAAAGTTTAAAGTTATAAAGAACTGACTTCATCCATTCTAATTACAAGCAACTAGAAAGTCTCAGTACAGTATCTCTGGATTCTATTGCCCTTGCTGTACGTAGCACACCCATGCCCTACAATTTCACAGGCAAAGTCTTTACCACCAGTGCATGACCAGGAACATACATGGTTGGATCATGGTGAGGTACCTCTTTCTTTGTAAAGAAAACTTGTTTTTAATTTTGTCCCTGCCATCAACTGTTCAAACTGATGCACAAGGCAAATGTTATCTGGATGCTTCAAAATAATATCTGACAAGATGGAACATAGTCTTGGTACTTAATTGAAACAAGGCGTGAGGAAGGACTTCTTTCATTTCATATCCTGCAGAGGGACTTAATCTGTGTCCCGGACAGAGCTCAATTGTCTGCTCTCACAGGTGTGGAGGGGAGGCCTCTCAGCTGGCTTCATCACACTCTGACAGCTCCTCAATTACACATTAACTGAAAAGAGAGCCTGCTGAAGCTCCTTCAGTACCACCTACTTCTGCCCCTGGTTTGTTTACTACCAAGGCACAAACTCTCACTTCTATTCCAGGATGCTCTGAGGCTCTTCTCCACCTCTCCCTGATAAGCAGTAGGTAGGGCTTCCCTGGTAGCGCAGAAAGTAAAGAATCTGCCTGCAATGCGGGAGACCTGGGTTCAATCCCTGGGTTGGGAAGATCCCCTGGAGGAGGGCATGGCCATCTATTCTAGTATATTTACTTGGAGAATCCCATGGACAGAAGAGCATGGCAGGCTACAGTCCATAGGGTCACAAGAGTCGGACATGACTGAATGATTAAGCAAAACACAGCACATGATGTCTGTACTTGACCTTCAGGTGACCCACTCATCTTCAAGGATTTGCTACAAATCCCCATCAAGCTGACTTCAGGGTTTACCGTGATTATTGATTATGTCTGGCTATGTACCTTGTCTAAAATGTGAAGACACAGGTTGTAATATTTTACTTTACAAAATTAAAAGCAGGGCAGCAAATTACAATACACTATTATTCAGTTCAGTTGCTCAGTCATGTTGGACTCTGTCACCCCATGTACTACAACATACCAGGCCTCCCTGTCCATCACCAACTCCCGGAGCCTGCTCAAATTCATGTCCACCGAGTTGGTGATGCCATCCAACCACCTCATCCTCTGTTGTCTCCTTCTCTTCCTGACTTCAATCGTTCCCAGCATCAGAGTCTTTTCCAATCAGTCGGTTCTTCCCATCAGGTGACCAAAGTATTGGAGTTTCAGCTTCAGCATCAGTCCTTTCAATGACTATTCAGGACTGACTTCCTTTACGATTGACTGGATTGATCTCCTTGCAGTCCAAGGGACTCTCAAGGACCTTCTCCAACATCACAGTTCAAAAGTATCAATTCTTCGGTGCTTTGCTTTCTTTATAGTCCAATTCTCACATCCATACATGCCTACTGGAAAAACCATAGCTGTGACTAGATGGATCTTTGTTGGCAAAGTAATGACTCTGCTTTGTAATATGCTATCTAGGTTGGTCACAGCTTTTCTTCCAAGGAGTAAGCATCTTTTAATTTCATGGCTGGAGTCACTATCTGCAGTAATTTTGGAGCCCCATAAATAAAGTCTCTCACTGTTTCCATTGTTACCCCATTTATTTGCCATGAAGTGATGGGACTGGATGCCATGATCTTAGTTTTTTGAATGCTGACTTTTAAGCCAACTTTTTCATTCTCCTCATTCGTGTTCATCAAGAGGCTCTTCAGTTCTTCTTTGCTTTCTGCCATAAGGGTGGAGTCATTTGAGTATCTGAAGTTGTTGATATTTCTCTCAACACTCTTGATTCCTGCTTGTGCTTCATCCAGTCCAGCATTTCGCATGATGTACTCTGCACAGAAGTTAAATAAGCAGTGCGACAATATAGAGCCTTGACATATTCCTTTCCCAATTTGGAACCAGTCTGTAGTTCCATGTCCAGTTCTAACTGTTGCTTCTACCTGCATACAGATTTCTCAGGAGGCAGGTCAGGTGGTCTGGTATTCCCATCTCTTTAAGAACTTTCCAGTTTGCTGTGATCCACATAGGTAAAGCCTTTGGTGTCGTCAATAATGCAGAAGCAGATGTTTTTCTGGAAATGTCTTGCTGTTTTGATGATCCAACAGATGTTGACCATTTGATCTCTGGTTCCTCTGCCTTTTCTAAAACCAGCTTGAACATCTGGAATTTCATGATTCACGTACTGTTGAAGCCTGGCTTGGAGAATTTTGAGCATTACTTTNAGATTCTACATGACGTGGAGCAACTAATCCCGTGCACCACAACTACTGAACCCAAAGATGCAACCAGGAAAGCCACTGCGATGAGAAGCCTGCACACTGTGCCGGAGCAGCCCCCGCTCCCCTCGACTGGAGAAAGCCCGCGCAGCAAGGAGGCCCAGGGCAGCCATACACAGAGACATAAAGAGAGCAACAACAACAACAGAATTACCTGCTGAGGACTGAAATTCATCCTAAAGCCTTGCTTCTAGGATAAAGTTACACATGGTGATGGGCACTGGGAGAAGTGGGTGTTGCCCCTGGAGGCTGGGGTCTTCTCAAACCTCTGCAGTCACCTGACGTTGGCTTGTGGCTGAAGGTAACCGCTGGGCACCTTCCAACACTGAGGCCTGCAAGAGTCGTAGTGCGGCTATGTGGCTGCCTCTGCAAGGCACACACTGTAAAGAAAAGGGTATGCCCTCAAAGACACCACACGTGCAGACTGCCGAAGCCCCGTCTCTTCTCCCGCCCAGTAACGAAGGAGAGGGATTCAGCTTTACGTCTTCACCATCTCTTCTGTGTTCTCAGCACCTCTGCACCATGCAGAACCTCTATCCACTGTTTACTGTGTAGCTTTCCCATGTTCATCTCCTCACACTTCCTTGCTCCTGCAGCAAGGCTGGCCTTGGGTTTATCCAAGTCCATTACCCATGCCTTGAACCAACCTGACCCTACACTGCCTTTTGAAGTACAAATGCCAGCTCTCCAATAACCTGTCCAAATCCACACTTTATTTAAACTCTTCCAACAAAGCAGTGCTAAGGCACCGGACCCAAAGGATAAATGCCTTCAAATAGCTTTTAGTTCTAAAAATGTGTTGTCAGAGACAAGAGCAAAGGCATGACCACATATATATCCTCATAATGAGTAATATAACACCTGTCTTGGCTCTTCTTATAGTAACTTTAATATAGGGTATATTATACAGACTATGACATATATAGTAAATATAATACAGATGACAATCCCAAAAGATGGCCACAAGAGAGGGTCAGAGCATAACCACGGAAACATAGAAGAGACTCGTTTCTACTGTAGAACATAAACGTTCTCTCCAAACACAGACTAAAATCACTTGTAACTAAACAAAACAGAGTGAAATCCCCAACATTTAATCATCCTAGACATACCCAAAAGAAAGGGGGCAATGTTTTATGATGATGTTACATTTCTCCATCTTCATTAAAACAAGGACTTGATGTAATGACCTCTATGGGAAAACAATCTTAAAAAGAGTGGATGTATGTGTATGTGTAACTGATTCACTTTGCTGTATACCTGAAACACAACATTGTAAATCAACTATACTCCAATAAAAAACTTTTTAATTAAAAAAATAAAATACAGACTTGATATCCCACAAACACTTTCACTTATTTTCACTTCATCCCACATCTGAAGTTAAGTTTCCAGTTAAGGACTTTACAGTGTACACGTTCCATTGTGGAAATCCACTTCTTTAGTGCTGAGGTCTGATACGAGTCTTACAGTGGACTAAATCATTAACTGGGGAGAAGGTATAACTTGTGCCTAGTTTTCAAAGCATTTAGTCACTGAAGTTTCCAATGAGCCTTAACACGGGGAAGCCATCCATCCTCTCTCCCTTCTCTTTCTTACCCCATGGCCACTAACTCCACCTTCTGGCCACAGCTAAACTTTGGGGGTCAGGGTTCCAAAGTCTCCTCTGGAATCTATGAGCAAATACAAGGTAGAAGCTGCTTCCATTACTAAGAGCCATCACAGAGAAGGTGTTGACCAAGTAAAGTTCTCACAGTACCAACCAGGGTGAGAATTCCACTTGGTCACTTGGTTACATCTTGATTAACAATTACCAGTAACAAGTTTGTGGGACGTCAGGGGCTTACACAAGAATTTTCAAAACTAACGTGAATGGAACTGGCTACCGTCTATCCTGGAAATTAAACAGGAGAACTTCAGAACAAGATGTTTTTAAGCTGTGAGAGGTAGAGGAGTCTTCTAAATTTGGAAATTGCATCTGAATTCCAAAGAGGAATAGTAGGACTAGATTACTCTGGATTTTTGCAAAATAGCCAGCCCATGGAAATGGAACTTTTTTGTTCTTTAACCTAGAAGGAATGGAAAAAAATTTTCAAAGCCATTATTCAAAGTCTTGGAAATCACTGTAACCCATCCTTTGATATAGGTAGATAGAGGAATAATACAAAAAAATAAAAGTCAGTTCAATTAGTTTAAAATAAACGCTCACTGTCTCTTACACCTGATAACCTCACAATGATTCAGTCTCAAGTACAGTGATGAAATGAGAATGGTCCTGAGGGTGATTAAAAAACCAGTTAGCATGGACTAAGCTCCACAGATGAAAGATGCTGAGGTTGTGATAAATCAGACAACTGTCCACAGAAGCGTTGGCCAAATCATCAAAATGATAATTGGGATCCAAATCATGAAGAGCTAGAAAATGTCAATATACTGAATTTTACATGGAAACCAGGTAGCACTACACTATGCTTGGTCTCTTCCAACTTCAGGAAAATAAATTAGCGTGGGAACAGCATAGGCCAGAGACAACAGGAACTTCTGTCTGGCACGCCAACCCAGCAGGACCGACAATGGTGGGCCATGATTCTGGGCTGGCATATAAGGACCAGCCTGGCCTCCTAAGGCAAATACTAATGTCTACCAAGGGCGACGCATAGACAGACTGTGCACTGATGCTTTCCACCTTTGCACCTTTCTAAGCTTGCCACTCCTGATTGGAGTTGGTGCTTCTCTTGTTTACAAATGGCAAACTTGGATCCCCGCGAAGTTAATGAAGTTAATGCAAGGTCACAAAACTAATTAGTGGCTGAATTAGGATGAGTGACTGAGTCTAGGACTCCATACCTGTATCAACAAGTGTAGGTGGGAAAAGACAATGTTCATACAAGGTTGCTAATAATTCAAAGACAAAAATGCTAATTGTTCTGAAGAACTCTTGAAAGAGAACTTTTTGCTCCATAGTCCCACTGTCTCAAGAACTTTCACAGAAGGTATCCTGTGGTTCAAAACATATTATTCCCTCTTTTGCAAAAGGAACGTAACACTTCCTGCCTATAAATCAGTACATCACAACATACCTTTTGAAACCTTATTAGTTGTGGTTGAAAAGAACAAAAGAGCATGAGAGAGTAAGGAGGTGATATGCAGAACTGTCAATGCATACTTCAGATAGGAAGTCCCCACTGTGTGAAGAAAAAGTTGAAAAATGTTTTTCACTGATATTTCACAGGACCTTTTAAAGTTTGAAAGAACAGTTGATGATGTGAGAGAAAAAAAAAGAACTATCCTAATTAAGGATACAGAGAGAGAACCATACATTTTTACCTGTTCTAAGGTAAGCTGTTTAGAAATGGTATCATTCTCCAGTTTTTTAATTTTCTTCATCAGTTTGTTGACCTGGAATTCCTGCTCCTGCTCAAGATGCTGTTCTAGTTCAGCTTTCTCATGCTGCAACTGGAAAATGAAAAAAAAAAACACAGATGTGGAAATCAAGACACTCAAAAGCCATGATAATGCTGGCTCTAAAAGCTGGTTAAACCAAGTATAGGAGGTAATCACAAAAGTTACCTTACTCATTTCTGCTCGTATATCCAAATGTACACCTAATAACCTGCTCCTGATTCCTCTAACTTATAACCAAAATTATGGTGCATTTGTCAGAGGCACTTGTCTGTATGTATGTATACATATATGTGTGTGTGTGTGTATATATATATATATATATATGTATATAAGAACATCAAACCATGATTAAACACCAATTTCAATTATGAAGAACATGTAAGTGGTTGTCTCTGTAGGGAAGAACTGGGGATGAGGAAAGTAAGGAAATGTACTTTTCAGCACATATACAACCCTTGGAGACTTGAAAATTTTATACCTTGGCCATAAAAATTATTTACAAAATAGAAAATTTGCAACTGTCAGTTTTTATTAAATGAATTACAGTTTACTTGCATTCATGCAATTTACTTGCATTCATACAATGTATGTAGAGAGGGAAGAGAAGTTACAATCACAAAAAATATCTGGTAAAGTACTCTGAATGCTATTTACGAGTGTACTAGTAAGCATACTTGGCAAAAATCAGTACAAATAATTAACTTCTTGTAATGAGACCAACTTCACACCTTCTACATCTTTTCTGAAAACCAAGAGGGAAAGCCTCTTATTTATGCAATTAAAAAATAAGGTTATGGGCCCATTGCAAAAGAAATCTTAAAAAAATGTACTCCAAACTTCAAAACCAAAAGAGAAAAAAAGAAATTCAATGACACACAACTGGAGTTCTCATGAATCACTGTGCCTTATTTCCAATGTTCTCAGTTGGGAGGGGCTATTGATTCACAGTAGGCGATAATAGGAATGAGCCATAGGGCCTGATATTTTCAGAACCATAGGCAAATTAAGCAAAAGCTATTAAAAACAATGAAGCACACAGTTTGATTTTGAGGTCTAAGATGACCAATGCTCCCTAATTCTACATCCAAAACCATTTCTTCAGGCAAGCACTGCATACCATGCTCGTATTAGGCAGGCATAACAACCCCCATATCAAATGTGATAAAACAGGTTACCAGACCAAGGTAATTCAGCTGGAACGTGGCAGAGCCTGGGGCCCAAACCATGCTCTAAACTCTAAACCAGAGTCCTCCTACCAGATCCTGAGCAAACCTGAGGGGCTGGCTAAACACTCTTTCATCCACAAGTGCCTAGTGCACCCCTGGCGTTCGGAAGGTTCAATGGCTAAATACAGACATGGATGCTTGCCCAGGGAAAGCTATGTCTCTTTGTGAACCCATAGAGGGTGCATTGGACAAGAGAGAGAGCTCAGTGGGCCTAAAAACCTCAGAAGGTTATACTCAATCATCTCCTCAATTGAAACAATTTCCATTGCTCTGAAAGTACCATGCTTGGTGTTTAAAAAGAAAACAAAAATGTTCAAAATCTGACATTGTCTTTCAACATGGGAAATGTTGACTAAACAGATGCTGGTTTTCCTCCAACTGTTTTTTACATGCAACTCCAAAAAAGCTGGTCCACCTTGCAGGGACTCAGAAAGCAAGCAGATGTGAAGAGGTGCTTACAGTGACACGTCTATTTTTAGCTAGCTCATTAAAATTCAGGTTNTGACTAAACAGATGCTGGTTTTCCTCCAACTGTTTTTTACATGCAACTCCAAAAAAGCTGGTCCACCTTGCAGGGACTCAGAAAGCAAGCAGATGTGAAGAGGTGCTTACAGTGACACGTCTATTTTTAGCTAGCTCATTAAAATTCAGGTTCTGGAAGATCAAGCAGTAATTAAAAAGAACTAAGAGGAATGGTCAGAGAGTGAGAACAGTTCTCAGCATTTCAGACACAAAGGCCCCCGGTGGGACAGGCATCAGTTATGAGGGAAAAAAGGCAGAACAAGTACATCTTCATCTGACTCTTGCATTCTCTAAAAATTACCTTGTGATGTGTCTTCCTTCCACCTGCACAGTAGAGGCAGAAGGGAGTGAAATCTATAGTCAAGACATTATCTTTGCCCTGAAATAGTTTATGAATGCTAAGCTTAAATGATATCTACTGGTTTTAGAAAAATGAGCTTTTTGTCTTAAAACTTTTAAACCTTTTACATAGTTTTCTTTAAATATTAAATGTGTTTCCCTCCAATATGTTTTTTAATATACTGGCTGCGCCATTCTCAGTTGTGGCACGCAGGATCTTTGCTGCATCATGTGTGATTTTACACTGTACAAGGATTCTCTAGTTGTGGTGCACGGGCTTAGTTGCTCCATAGCATGTGGGATCTTAGTTCCCTGACCATGGATCGAATCTGCGTCCCCTGCATTGCAGGGTGGATTTTTAACCACTGGACTACCAGGGAAGTCTCTCCAATATGTTTTCAACTGCTGCCACTTTTATTTCAAAGAGCCTCCTTCTTCCTTTTTTTTTTAGTGTTATACTTATGCTCTTAAGTAAATTAAAATAATAAAGAGAAATTGTTTGTTGCACAGTTGTGTCCATCTCTTTGCAACCCCATGGACCATAGCCCGCCAGTCTCTGTCCAGGGAATTCTCCAGGCAAGAATACTGGATGAAGTGGGTAGCCGTTTCCTTCTCCAGGGGATCTTCCCAACCCAGGGATCAAACCTGAGTCTCCTGCACTGCAGGTGGATTCTTTACCATCTGAGCTGCCAGGGGAAGCCCCAAACAATAAAGGATGCAATCTAATGTCAAAAAAATCTCTCCCCTGACCCAGGTAGCAATTTGTCACAGAATATCAATCTGAGCAAAGGTAAGATTCTCATTGTCCTAGAGGAAAAGACTCACAAACAGACAGATGGTCTAACACCGTCAATNTAAAGGATGCAATCTAATGTCAAAAAAATCTCTCCCCTGACCCAGGTAGCAATTTGTCACAGAATATCAATCTGAGCAAAGGTAAGATTCTCATTGTCCTAGAGGAAAAGACTCACAAACAGACAGATGGTCTAACACCGTCAATAACTGATAAGGTATTTCCTTTAAGAATACTGATTCAGCTAGTAATGAAATCTATAAAGGCTCTCAATTTTAAAAGGCTTTTTCCTTGCAAGAGCTATACCCAAAGGAAAATGTGATGGTGAAGCTGTTGTTACCAGAACTCAAGCGAGGTCCCTGGGTTGTACGAACCATTTGGAAAATATCAAGCCATCCTCACTGAGATATAACTCAGCCAAACACTCACAGTTTTCAACAACCCCCAAAGACAGACCTGGAACTAACAGCTTTGCTGCCTGTTTTGTTCTGCCATCTCTTGGGTGACAGGCAGGGCACAGAGTTAGTGTTCCAAACAGAACACTGGAAACAGAAAATCTGGTTATTCCTTGGAACCAAGACACCACCAATAAACAGAGAAATACAGCAAGAAATACAAAAACCCCCCAGAACAATCATGAGAAGAGAGTTAAGATGGGCAAGAAGAGAGGCCACAGAGTTTTCCTCATGACAATGCACCTGAGAAAATTTCAGAAATTATTTGTTTCAAACAGATACATGTAAATTCAAGCTATTTGGCCCCAACAGGACTTGAACCAACACCCTGAATCCATCTTTTTGGTTTTTGTTTTTTGACTTGGCTGCACCTCATGGCATACAGGATTTTAGTTCCCCAATCAAGGATGGAACTCATGCCCCATGCAATGGAAGCATGAAGCCCTAACTACTGGACTCCCAGGGAATTCCCTCCACCTGCCTGTGTTAAAGCTGTAGTCCATGACACCATAACCAAAAACCGTAAAAGGAAGACTGGTTTAAGTGACCCTGGACATATCAGAGATGATTTTCTGGTGGCTCAGTGGTAAAGAATCTGCCTTCAGTGGAGGAGACCCAGGTTGGATCCTATGGGTGGGAAGATTCCCTGGAGAAGGGAACGGCTACCCACTCCAGTATTCTGGCCTGAAGAATCCCATGGACAGAGGAGCCTGGCACACTGTGGTCCATGGGGTCACAAAGAGTCAGACACGACTGAGTGACTAACACCTTCACTTTTACTTTTTAGGACCTATCAGAAAAACTAAACTCCAGTTTCATTTCTGAGTAGCATCTTCAACATGGACATAAAATTTAAGACATGATTTAAAATTTTAATCAAAGGTCTAAATGTCGTAAGCAATTCTTAATCTTACTAATCAGGTCAGAGATCCTAAACTGGAACAAAAATCATTCAAACTAAGAAATAAACAGGCAAGTAAATTATATTAATGTGTCTGAAAAAAAAAAACCTCATTTGCTTGCCTTTAATATATCTAAAGTAAAAAGCTTAGGTAGATTAAAATTTGTTGTCAGAATCAGCATTTTCTGTAAATGGACTTCTTACAAAGTCAATCTCACAGATTATGGGAGAGCTTTAGAACTCTTAACCGTGCAATATATTGTACCATTAACAACAAGAAACCTTGTAGAATGGAAATTACATAACTGACGATCCACAAGCAGCACATTTACAATGGAATTAGGGTTATATAAATAAAGATTTGCTCCTTGGGATTCAGCATGAAAAATATATTAACATAAGTGAAAAAGCCATAAGCAAAAACACAACTACGAACCTGGAAAATTCTAAGCACTCAAATGTGAGCATTTTCTCATTATATCCACTCACATATGAAGTCCCAAAGCCAATTTCCAGCCCATTAAAAAACATGAGTATAGCATTAAGTTGATCTAACACAGACTAGCCTTAAGCATCATTGAATTACCAAGAATTGTTGTCTTTCTCATAATTTCCAAAGTTTTCTGGAGCCACTTCAGTGAACCAGGCTTCTTACATCAGAGATTCAAAAGCTCTTCACCGAATGGCCTTTATTCTGGGCAAAACCTTCTCCAGCAGGTGCAGGCGCCACTGCAGGT
Organism: Neotragus pygmaeus; assembly: GCA_006410875.1. Taxonomy (NCBI): domain Eukaryota; kingdom Metazoa; phylum Chordata; class Mammalia; order Artiodactyla; family Bovidae; genus Neotragus; species Neotragus pygmaeus. The sequence goes on along the minus strand of SJYV01041078.1, from coordinate 409,800 downwards.
GCGCGTGAAGGTTGGCTGCCAGGCCAGCCCACCCACCCAGCATGCAGCAGGTTTGCCAAATCCCAGGCTTGGCGAAGCGTGTTTGCAAGTCTGGGCCTATTGTTAGTCCACCCAGAGCCAAGGAAGGCACACCTTCTTGCCACCAGCCCCGGACTCAGCTTTTTCGATTCAACTCGAGGATAAATCCAAGATGCCCCCAGTTCTGTTTACACTAGTCAATGCTAACCATTCTCTGTACAACCTGCAGTTTTGCAACCAACATCCCTCATTTATTGACAACTACCAACCACTAGAGCCATCTGCACTGAGCTAAGTAAAGGCCACCATAGAACAGTGACTACATTAAATCACTGGATTGCCAAAAATGACTGTCATGTAATTAACACAGTAAGCCCCCTACATGTGAACAAGTTCTGTTCCAAGAGCATGTTAAGTCCAATTTGACAAAGTAAGCCTAGGTACCTGACTAACACAATCAGCTGTATAGTGCTGCTTTTATCCTTGCTTCCAGACATCACTGGCTTGAAATAAAGATACTGTACTCTTTACAGAACTGTACAGCAGGTACACAAAAGCACAACCAGTTGTAGAGGAAGCATGCGTGTGACCATGTGTGCTAGACATGAGAACTTATGTGAATGGACAAGAGAACAAACATTCGCATCTTTTAAAGTCTGCAGCTTAACGGTTCACGTGTAGGGGACTTACTGTTCCAAGTAGCTAACATGGGCTTTGAAAAAAAGAACTGTCTCTCACAATATTTAGTCTCTAAACCAATCTGAACAGCTCTGCTGAGCAGAAAGTCAACCTCCCACCTTCAATTCAGTGCATCATCACTAAACGCCTCCTGGGCCCACACTTAAGCCCACCTTCTGTCACTGGTACTGTTATTCTCAGTCAATACCTCACATCTCATCAGTTACCAAATGGCATTAAGTCAGCCCCCAGAACAGCTGTCCAACACACTCTGTGCTTTCTGTTCAAATCTTTTACCCCTCGTCACTGGGCCACTGCCAAAGCTCCTAATCGATACCCCAGGTCCAGTGTAGCTCATGCTAAACTAAATTAGTAGGGTTTTCTATTCACTCAACACCCTGCTCGAAACCTCATTCCTGCAGAGTAAGCCCAAACTCATCGGTGCGATGTTCAAGTCCACCTTCGATCCAGTCCCCATGCAAGTTCCCCACACTTTCACACTCAGCCCAGGTGACAGTCTAAGGTTTGCACACACAAATGCCTTCAGGGTCCAGGCACCTCACAAACAATGAGGAATCTCAGCACAGAGAGTGGTGGTAGCTATGATTAAAGGCCCATCCCATGTCTTTTTCTAAAGACTCTTTTCCTGGAGGAAGAAAAAAAAAAAAAAACCACCCACATTTTAAAAACTGAAGGGACTGCCCTGGCGGTCCAGTGGTTAAGGCTGCACCCTCCAACGCAGGGGGTGTAGGTTTTAGTCAGGGAGCTAAAGACCACATGCCTCATGACCAAAAAACCAAAACATAAACCAGAAGCAATATCCTAACAAATTCAACAAGGACTTTTAAAAAATCGTCCACATCAAAAAAAAAGAAAAAAGAAACCCATCATCCTGGGCAAGCATGTCTGGAGGCCACTCTGGTGCAGGGGCTTCTGGACCCCAAGTCCTGTTGGTCACCACACTAACAAGAGCCACCGTACCCCAAGCCCGGTCCTAATCATTCTGTGTCCTCTGCCTAGACTACCTGAAGCCGTTTCTTCCACATTTCTGCAACTTTGGGACGGCTCCAGAGACGCCTCCCACAGCGCCTTCCCACACACGCTCAGCATCATGTACACTCCCCCTGCTTCAGGCTGGGAGGAGCACGGTCTGCCTTAATCCAAAACCAAAGTTTTGTGTTCTCTGATTCATCCAGATGAAGCAAAAAAAAAAAAAAAAAGGTTCACTCTTCCGACGGTATAGCTCTTCATGATTCCAGATTAAAGCGGAGGTGATTTATCTTTGTCCCCACCTTTGGCCAGCCCTGAGCTCTGACTTCTGAAACCTCAGCTCTACACAACTGCCGAAAGCGTCATTCAGCTTCTTAGCTGTTCTGTAACAGATAAACAGCAAATGTGCTCAGGGAAAAGGGAGCCTTGGGTGCTAGGTCTCCTCTCAATTTCTACCTTCCCCAGATCTCCCCCCAACAGTTCTTCACGATCTTGTTAATTCTTCCACTTATCTTCAGTGAAGCTTGACTGAATGATCTAATTGTGATTTTCAAAAAGGGGAAAAGTATACTTAACTTTTGCAAGGAAAAAAAATTGGTAGGCCCTTTCAGAAAATAAATTATTTTTTGGATGTTATTTTCTCGTCAACTTCCTCAACACTGAGGACAAGCTCTCACCTGAGTGGAGGGCTCCAGTACATGAGGCTTCCTGCCCACTTAGAATACCTCAGCGGCTAAGTCTGACCTTCCTAGATTTGATTCCTAATAGCATCATGCTGCTTAAAGTGTTAACACCTTTGAAAAAATCTAGTTAGGAGAAAGATTTTTAAAAAGATGCCCCATGAATAAGATAAAGGAATTCTTGAGGCTCTGAATTCAACCTGCAAAAAAAAAAAAATTCATTTCGTAAAAATTAACCCTTTCTTCTTTGAGGAGTTGAGAATATTTAACCTAAAGAAAGAATTTATTCTAAGCTGAGACCTTAACATAAATTAAAAGAAAAAAAGGAAAGTAAAGATAATTAGTAGTAGAATATATCTCTGTATTTTAAGGTAATTACCAACTGGGCTGACTGAAAACTTTTTTAAAATGAAAAAAAAAAAATTACCCAAGAAATGCAGAACACTGCAACATTTATAACTGCAAAGTTTAAAATCATTTGCACAGCATTTCCAGTGAGAGTTCAAGTCCATCTACAGTGCAGCCAAGTATCTTTCAATCTCCAAGATTCACCTTTTCAACTAGAAATAACAATGCTTACTTACCCCTACCCTAGTGAGTAAAGCAACTTCTCACTCCAGCTTCATCTCATTATTTTTCATTTCCTTCTCCTACTTTTACTTTCTACCTGCATTTCTCCACATTTTTTCAAAGAAGTCAACCTGAAAAGCTGCTAAGCCCTAACCCTTGCTCTTGTATTTTGGGGAATCCAGGTTGGCACATTAACTCCAGCCGTAATGGTAACATACTACACACATTTTGCACATTTTAGAAAAAACAAAAAACAAACCTCAGTGATTTGTGAAGATTATAAGAACTGCCTCAAGTTTATTGTATTTTCTAATCATAATGCAAATTACGCTGGACTGAGATTTCTGGCGTGCTGCTAACAGGAAAATTCTGCCTTATAATTTGGCCTCTGGTGGTTGTGGCATTTAAAATGCAATAAACACATCCCAGAAGCCCTCTGCAGATGTACCGTGAACACAATGTATAAGCCCCCTGTTCCATGAAAAGAAACAAAGAATACACACAGCTGAGAATCAGATCATGTGGAGTGAAAAACAACAACGAGAATGACAAAAAAACAAAACAAAACTCACAACTCAACTTTGCCCCAAATGTTCTGTTAGCTATTAGGTGATAGCCAATTTTTCTGCTCAGCATTAATAGCCCTGAAAAACTGAAACCCAAGAGGGCCACTGGCCGAGCCAGCTTAATGAAGAACATATTTCAAGATCTCTTCTCCTCTGCCACGGGAGAACAAGTCTTCACCTGAATGGATGCGACAGCAGCGTTCGCCTCGGTGCCTTTAAAATGAACTAAACAGGGTTTCATACATATTTATCACCCTGACATGTGATTCTGCTGCCTGAACAAACACTACACTGCCATCTTAGTGACTTGGAGGACATGGAGTAAAAGAAGGCAGCCTCAGATTCTGGTGTACAGGCTTCAGAAGGGAACTGGACATCTAGGCTCACTTCTAGTGCCTGCGGACAAGCCTGCCCTCTCCACAGACACAGCCTTGCAGGGACTAAAGAAGGGCACGCTGCAGAAGAAAACCTGCCTCCGTGCAGATGAGAATGGAAGGAGAAACTGCCACTCCAGGCTGAGGGGAGGGGAGAGAGGAGGTACAGGAATGTAAGCCTTTGTCTAGGTCAATGGGCAGATTGAGGGACTTCTCGAAAGGCTTACTCTGTTTCATTCCTGTGCAAACACAGATGGAAGAATAATGCCATTACAGAACAGCCTTCTGAATGTCTCAGCTCTGTATTGGCAATGGCGGCTTCAGCAGTGGTTTTTGCCCACAACTTCCTTCCTTTCCTCCATATATCATCTTTCCACAGATGCTAGGAATCTGCAACTGCTGCAATTCCCGGAGGCGTTCTCACCTCAGGGACCAAGTCAATAAGTAACAATAAGTCGTGCCACTTAACAAGAGATTCAGAAAACTTTTGTTCTTAAGTGGTTCCCTCCATCAATAAGAAAAATGTGTCTCCTCAGTAAGAGAATGAGTACAATCATTTTTATGATATTAATAGCTACAGTGGCACTGTTTTCTGAGGACCAGATCCAATTTCAAATGTGACTCTACAGTACAAGACTACAAACTTGTTATTTTAAGGTCTAAAGTTTGAAAATTGGATTAGAGTGAAAACATTCAGAGAGATATATAATATTCAGTACTCCTATCTCAGTCCTGTTCCAGGCTTTTAAATAAAGGGGAAAAAAAATTCATTAACTTTTGGCAGCAGTATTGGTGGAGCAAAGTGTAGGCAACAGTTGAACAGGGCTTCCTAAGAGCAGGAAGTGAACTTGATGCTTTGGGCTTACATAAAAGCAAGTGAGAAAATCCACAGGGGCTAAAATCTCTAGCCATCTCAGCAACAATAGGTCTTCCAGTTGGTATTGGTGACTGGGGCTTAACTGTTAGCCAGAGGAATTAGGGTTGTTTTTTGTTGTTTTTTTTAAAGAGCGGCCAGTGGAATGAATCGTATCACAGCTGACAAGACAGTTGAGCCAATCATAAGAGCATTTTGTTTATGCTAGCTCTAAATGAACAATCTGGGTAGTCCAGAATCTTCCTGACTTTGCAAGGGGCTCTAGTGCACTGCAGTCTATGCGGTCCATGATAAACAGATGCAATTATGATAGTGAAAGACCCTGCAGGACCATCCCAGGGATAGACCTCCATCTTACCCCCACCCCTGCCTTGGCCCCTGTCTCTTGTTTGTAGAAAAGCTTTAAATTTGCTCTTTGGTTACAGAGCAGATTTAATTAGAGAAGTGAGAAAATAGTCAAACAAGACAAAATAATAATAGTTAAGCCATACAACAAAGACAAAGACCTTTATTTCCTCCTCAGGGCTATAAATAATATCCTGAGCCATGTCCTTGAGTTGTTGTGCAGATACTAAAACCCCCACTAGGTGGAAGAAGTTAGCTGCATGCTGACCACCAGTATACATAAATCCCAGACTGGTTGGAAGCAGAAGACTGATGGCTGAGATTCCTGAAACATCACCATTTCCTCACCATCAAGCCATCAGAGAATTGGGCATGAGCATCATGCACCCTGTGTCTCTCTCCCCTCAATATCTTTCAAAACCCTTCCGGAAAAGCCATTGAGGAGCTCATGTCTTTTGAGCACAAGCTGCCCATTCTCCTTATTTGGTGCCCTGCAGTAAACATTGTACTTTCCTTCACCACAGCCCCGTCAGTGGACCAGCTTTGGTGCACATCAGGTAAGCAGACCCCAGTCTGGTTTGGTAACAATTGCAAGACTATGAGCTCTCCAGTTCAGTGACACAGCTGGAGGTTTCAAAACATAAGGACAAAATAGGTATTTAACAATTTTTCTTCTTAGGAAGTAAGATATTTTCTAATTACAAAAGTAATGGATGGTGCCTCCACAAACTGAGAAGGAAAGGAGCACAAGAAAATTAACATCCCCTAAGCTCAGCACCCAAGTATAATTACAGCCAACATTTCAGAGAATAGTCTTTTAGACTTTTTTTCCCCTAGCATAGATATTAAGAATCAAATTCTGATGAAGAATGTGATCACAAAACATGCCTTATACACTTTAATTACAAATTATGATTAAGCAACAAACATCTCTTCAAGGCATTCCAGAGCTGAATTTAGTTCTAGCGTAGGCTTGGCATTAGACTAGAAGGCTCCGTTTTAGGACAGTTCTTGCCATCCAGCCATCGATCCCATGGTCCAGGCTCAGAAGGAAGGAGATTTGTCAGACAAGAGTCTTTGCAAAACCAAGGTATCTATCTAGCAGATGCATACAGAAATAAAGGAGAAAAACTGCATGCTGGCTTTTGCCTGCATCTTTGTTTGCTTTAGACAGGATTAACATATCTGGAGGTGTGGAACCTATCTTCCAAACATGATCTTTTAACAGGGCAAAGAGATTTCTATTCACCTACTTAAATACATTTGATTCAGTTTTTAAAGGTATTTGATACCATCTGTACCACAGCAGATGGAAAAGGAGGTAAGTCCTTTATAGTAATAATCTCATTTTGTTCTCAAGACCAAAGAATTCCTTTGAAATGCACATAAAAGCAACACTCACTATCAAAGACAACAGCCACAGCACAAGCAACAACCAAAATTGCTCCATAAATAGCCTCTGCACGGCCTCTGGGTGAGAAATGTTAGACACTCCCCCGGTGAACAGATCAATTTACTCCTCTGTCCATCAGTGTCACTGGCAGCACGGTTTCTCTTAGTAGGCCATCATAAGGAGTTCTTATCCAGAAGCAAGCATCCTAGAGAGTCATATTAAAGTAATTACACAGTGGGAGAAGTCTATTGGTACCAATTACTCTAAAAATCTTCCAGATGGAGATTAGTTCTACCACACTGGGTGGCAGAAAATGTGAGGCTGCAACAAAGGACTGGCTGAAATCCTTCAGGAAGGCCCGGGGGGTGGGTACAGTAGGCCTACAGCCCTTCTTTCCAGCAGTTATACAAGAGCCTCCCAGCTGGCCAAAGGTACAGGGAGTCACCGCAAAACGGCGTGCAGCTGATCCCTGGTGTCTAAAGTGAGGGATCACTATTCATGTCACAGTAGGCACAGCTCTGGAGCTTGCCAGAGACCTCAACCTCACACTACCTGCCATCCGTGTCTTTTCAAAAGTCTTAGAAAGAACCAGGAGCATGGAATAGGGGATTCTTATGGATTCAGTTTCAGTTTGAAAAAGGTCTTGGGGATGGGTGGTGAGAATGGTTGCATAACAGTGTGAGTGTACTCAATGCCACTGAATTACACTCTCAAAACCGGCTGCAGCGGCAAGGTTTGCGTCTATGTTATAGATACTTTTGTGAAAGTTGCTCAGTCGTGTCCCACTCTTTGCGACTCCATGGACTGTACAGTCCACGGAATTCTCCAGGCTAGAATACTGGAGTGGGGAGCCATTCCCTTCTCCAGGGGATCTTCCCAACCCAGGGATCGAACCCAGGTCTCCTGCATTACAGGTGGATTCTGTACCAGCTGAGCTCTGAGTGAAGCCCAAGAGTACCAGAGTGGATAGCCTACCCCTTCTCCAGCGGATCTTCCCGACCCAGAATTCAAACCAGAGGCTCCTGCATTTTATTACTATATACACATATGGAATTCCCTGATATAGGGCTTCCCTGATGACTCTGTGGGTAAAGAATCTGCCTGCAATGCAGGAGACGCAGGAGACATGGGTTCAATCTTTGGGTTGGGAAGATCCCCTGGAGGAGGAAATGGCAACCGCTCCAGCATTCTTGCCTGAAAACTCCCATGGACAGAGGAGCCTGGTGGGCTACAGTTTAAAGGGTCACAAAGAGTCAGACATGACAGAGACTAAGCGCGCGCGTGTGCACACACACACACACACACACTCTCTCTCTCTCTCTCTCCCCCCCCATATATATATATATAAAGTAAAGTAAAGTAAAGTAAAGTGAAGTTGCTCAGTCGTGTCTGACTCTGTGGTTCCATGGACTATAGCCCACCAGGCTCCTCCATCCATGGAATTTTTTAGGCAAGAGTACTGGAGTGGATTGCCATTTCCTTCTCCAGGGGATCTTCCCATCCCAGGGATCAAACCAGGGTCCCACATTGCGGGTAGACACTTTACCATCTGAGCCACCAGGGAATCATATATATCTATATGTCTGTGAGACATGAATATATATATATATAAACTACATGAAAATAAAATCTAGGAACCAAGTGGGGATTCATGTGTCAGAGACATGTTGACCATCCATTTGCCCAGGTTCTACAAGTGGGATTACTAATGAGCTACAGATCCACCTAGAACTCCCCAAACTACAGATTTACATCCTCGTACTGAACACTTTGTTTTGACTGAGGGTGAGTGTAAGACCCAGCCATGTGAAGACCAGGGCTCCATATTAAAACTACTTTGGGTAACATTTTTTCGCATTGTCCAGTTTGTATTAATGTATTACCCAGTCTCTTTAGAAAGATCTATGCCCCTGAAAAAATTTAAGTTTTTAATATATGAAAAATTTTCTCCTGACCAAGTAAAACTATTTCTTTTAATATAAGAATTCTGAAAAAATAATCTGGAAAAAAATAATAATCTGAAAAAATAATTCTGGGGAAAAAAAAAAACTACTTTTCTCCAAGTTATAGCTTTATTTATAAGATGTTCAGAGCTTAAATTTTAAGTTCAAACCTTCTTATGCCAAATATATTACTATAATTAATGTCTTTCTGTTGCACATGGCTCTTAGGCATTCACTCTATGCAGTAGCTTGCTTTAAGGGACATCAATGTCCTTGGAAAGAAGGTGGGTCATGATAATAAGCTAATGAGAGGCTAGTTTAAACTACTCATTACAGAACAACTCACAGTGAAAATGAGCCTTTCTAGAGAAAAAGAGCATGATCTGGCTAGGATATTGACTGCTTTATAATGTACTTTAATCAAAGATTCCAAATACCAATGACTACGCAAGTCAAAAACAAAAAAATGTTTCTTGAAACATTAAAAATTAGGGCATCTGATTACACACAAAACTCAAAAAAGGAAGCCTTAAAGTAACATGCAGAATAATTAGTCTAATGTCGCCAAGGTGTGATAAAAGTCAAACTAATCTTCTACCTCATTTTTCCTCTAAATCAGAATGCACAGGAATAAAGAAAACATTTCAACGCAGAAATTCCACCATAAATCTCCGCTAGATAATACTGACCGAGGATCTCTATCCTTCACATTCCAACAGCTACCATATAAATCAAATTTTGTACAAGTGGTACCTTTATTCAATAATTAGGTAGGAAAATAAGAATAAAAAGATGAGTAAAAAGTGCCTGGACCATTGCATGGTCTTAACACTAAAGTTTCTGGTCTCTTCTTCCAACATTTGATATGTTAGAAGGTAAGAGAAGAATTTAGGAAGGTTTTTGTAGGCTCCAAATATCCTTTTGCTATAATCTTATCAGAATACATATTTTGATCAGTGAAATTGTTAGTAATGCCAGTGAATAGAAAATACAAGGAAAGATTTCTACCTTTTACAGCCATCTGAAAAAAATACCAATAATAGTTCTCTTTGGATAATTTTATACCTATTCACTATTTTGGACATGTTGTGTTAAATAATGAAAACTCAAAGTCCCACTTGTTCCCAAGTTCATACTAAATAACCTGCATGATATTTGCCCTAAACAAATCTTACTTTTGTAATTTACTAGTAAGCTTCAAGGAGAGGAAAACAAAACAAACAAGAGGGGAAGGTAGAAAAATCTAACTAGAAAAATTTAAATTTCTATATGTTTTGTGCGTTGTCTTCTATACACTGTTAGTGATTGATGTTAAGTTTCAACATTTATTATTTGTTCAGTAACATATTACTCACTCATCTGAACACAACTGATTGTGCATAATTTTAACTATCACAGATACATATATTTTTCTCCCCTCAAAGTGGCATTTCCCTTTGTATCTTCATATATTAGTACAAAAGACCTACTTCTGGTCGCCAAAAATGTCCATATATTCATTATAGATTCAACATAAAAGGAGAAAGAAATCTCACATTTGGCGTTAACTCTCATAATCCCAAAATACTGAATACATCATTGACTCCTGCGCTAAGACCTCAGGATCATCAGCAATTTCTTAAAATGGTCAGGGTATAAAATATCTTACCTCACCTAAGCAGATGAGCTGGGAACCACAGTCTTGAGTATTATACTGCTGCCATCTTCACTTAGGTATTTTAATCTCTAAAGAATTTTGCCTACAACCTCATCAACAAATGTTTCAAGCAAAGTGCTAGATCAAAGTCATTTTTTCCCCCTAGAGAAGAAAACAGGCAGGGAAGATAAGAGGGGAGAAAAGGTAATTTACCTGCATCAATTTTCTGGAGAGCTCATTAGTGAGGAACTCTTCTTCCTTCTCGTAATTTACAGCAAGGGTTTCTTTCTCCTTCTGCAAAGCTTGAATTTTCTTGAATAAAGTGTTACTTATGAATTCTTCTTCCTGCTCAGCCCGGGCTTGCTGTTAAAATTTTCAAAAAAAAAGAGAAAAACAAAACAAAACTATGTTAAGCAAATGGGAATTTACTAATTGAAATATAGTTTTTATTTTCAGAAAGGGTGCCCATTTTAATTACAGCTCTATTTTTAACTGTGAACCAATATACCCCAAGATGACAAAACTGGAACTGAGTAGCATCCAGAAAAGTAAACCTGTCACCCCAAAGGGACTTCCTGTACTATCGTCTTAAATGAACAGTGTGTCAGCCGCTCAGTTGTGTCTGACTCTTTGCGACCCCTTAGACTGTAGCCGGCTAGGCTCCTCTGTCCATGGGATTCTCCAGGCAAAAATACTAGAGTGGGTAGCCGTTCCCTTTTCCAGGGGATCTTCCCAACCCACGGGTCGAACCCAGGTCTCCTGCACTGCAGGTAGATTCTTTACTGTCTGAGCCACCAGGCAAGCCCTATTAAAGAGATATTTCAAAGAACTTAACAAAGATGGTTTGCAGTTTTTAGAAGCTAGCCCAAATCAATCACCAGAATACAGAAAGCTCCTTCTCCTATGGCAGACGGGTCCAATGCTGCGGTATGCGTATCAATTCATGACAACTCTCCACAAGTTTCCTCATTCGAAGAGTTCAGAGTTAAAACACCTAGATAATATCTTTTACTGAAGCAAAGAAGTACCGTTTATCAAAGTAAAATCATGTCACCTCTTCAAGATGTTACTGAAAGGGTTTGGATATGAAATTTGAAAAGCACTACAGATAGACATAGATGAATTTACATGTTCATTAAATACTTATTGGAAAGAAATATAGCAAACAGCTAAAAAGTAGCTGTTGCAAAGAGACCAGGGGATGAAAGACAAGGATGGATGCATCATTTTTCACTTATTTATTTCCCTACTGGGAATTTTTTGGAGGTGAGGGCAAGGACAGGCATTACTAAATGTTAAAAACAGAAGAAAAGGGAGTCAGGCATCATTCAATGGAGATGAAAATATTCTCCCATAGATTTCTCCCTCCACTTGTGTTTTAACAGAATAAACAGAAAAACCTAGTCATCCTTGCAGGAAACCAATTTTTTTTTTAGAAAATGGGGGCTTGTTCTAAATGGACTCAACTCTCTTCAAAGTATCATTTAAGCTGCAACATTTTGATGCATGAGTCCCCAGTAGCGCAGTCCTATTTCATCTGCCAAGTCCAAGAAGGAAAGAACTGCAGCAATTCCAAGCCTCCAACACCTGTCACTTTTACAAGACAAAGACAGCCAGAGGGCAGGAGAAGAAAGGGCACCTACCTGAAACAATCTCCACCTTTTATTGTAAAAGGTCCGACAGCCACTCCCAACTCTCCTGGCTGGGCTGGCTGGGATTGCCACCCCTACCTGGAGAGCCCTGGTTTCTGGGGAGTTCATCCTCCCTGCTCCCCATCATAGGCAGGAAAGACGCCAGTGCCTGGAACTGCCTGCCAAGCAAATCTACCGAAGAAAGTCACGTGTATGTAGTACTAAGACTGAAAAAAGAGCTACATAGAAAATGGAAGCCTGGGGAAGAGGTCTGGCTCTCCAATTCTTTAAGACACCATCTGGCGTAGGCCAGGAGAAGTAAGCAACAAAGAACACATCACTCAGCTAATAAGGTTTTATGACCAGCCAAGCGCACCCAGGGAGCAGGCCGGAGGTTCCCAGGGTTCCCTTACACACTCTGTAATTCATCAGTGCTTCTCAAGGTCGTGCTCTTTACCCAATGGTCAAGGAAGCACAGCCCAGGACTGGCACTTCTTCTCCCCTTTAAATTGACCCCCAACTTGGCTTCAAAACTCTGACTTCAAGATCTCATACTAGTGCACCGGGCAGGAATCCAAAGCATTTCTTTCGGGCATATATGACACACACATCCAAGCCCGCAATCTGTTCAAGTTACCTGTTTGTCTGGTTTTGACTGACAAAGTTCTATATGATTTGAATTTTGATTATTCTAAAAGGAACAGGACAAAAAAGCAGAGAAGGGAACTATAATGCCTTTGCAGGTGATTCTGCACTTAAATTTCAAAAGGATGTTTACCATAAACTCACTTCATTATCAGATCAGACTCAACCTCTTGTGTTACCGGGCATTCTCCATGTAGATGACTGGTAAATTTACCCACAGTCCAGTAACAGAGAACCAGGCCCCAAGGCCCAGCAGACTACCACTCCCTTTGCACAGGGACCTAGAAGTGAGAAGCTGAAAATAACAGGCCAGGCCCTAAAAGTTTAAAAATAAAAAGGATTGGGGGCAAGCTAGATCTGTTCTGTAAGTGCCTTCGAAAGTAAGTAATGGTTGTGAGAGACCCAGGCTTTAGCCAACAAAACCTGTCACCATTTTAGAACAGCCACTTGTTTCTAGGCAATAGAAATAGAAAAAGCCCTCCAAGGACCCACCAACAACACGAGGAACTGTTCTATAGAGGCTGGTTAAAGTCTATCTAATGTAACGAGGGACCTCCTTTCACTAAGTTTTTGCACTGGGGATTGTTACTCTGCTTCCCATAGCACCTAAACACACAGAGAAAAAACATCTATCTGGGAGATAAGATTCCAGGTCTCCAAACATAAAACTAGTTTACCCTTTCTCCAACTGGTCACAGAGCATTTTTAGGAATTAACTCAAGAGGGAAAAAGAGGGTGTTATATCCAATATGGCTCCAGAGAAAATTGTTTACAAACTCAGCTCTAGTGTACTGACAACCATGGGTAAACATGATCATCACAGTAGGTGCCATACATCACAGACAAGCAAGAAACATCCATTTGGATTTTCCCTGAAGCTTTCCCTCTACTCTTTAGGCATTAATTATCTTCTCAAACTTCATCTCAAATCCTGTCTTTTTCTTCTCCTTAAATCCAAAACAGGTTTCCCAGGTGGTGTTAGTGGTAAAGAAACTGCTTGCCAATGCAGGAGATGCAAGAGAGAGACAGGTTCGATCTCTGGGTGGGGAAGATTCCCTGAAGTAGGGAATGGCAACCGCCTCCAGGATTCCTGCCTGGAGAGTCCCATGGACAGAGGAGCCTGGCAGGTTCCAGACCACAGCATCGCAAACAGCTGAACATGCCTGAAGTGACTCAGCATGTATGCACACAAACACATCATTTAGGCTGTAAAAGCAATCACTTTTCCAATTTATCTCCCCCAAAGAAGCCAAGAGTTAGGTAGACCACAGCATAGGAGCAAAACAGGCCAAGTGCTATTTGCAAGGATCTTGGGGTTGGACAGGTGGACAGAACAGAGATAAAAACGGGCTGACATGAAATCTCAGTTTTATCAATCTATTTCCCTTTCATCTGAAATGCTTGAAAATCTCAGCATACCTAAACATATCCAAATTCAAAAATCAAGCTCTTCTCAAAACAAAACAAAAAATCAATTAAGGTTACCTTATAACTCCCTAAACTCTCAAAAGAAAATATGAGCCAAACAATTACAAACTCTTTGTTTTGCATATGTCTGTAGAGTTGAAGACTGCAAAAATCTGGAGGAAATCAAAAAATCTGTGATTACAGATATAAAGAACCAACTAGTGGTTACTAGAGGGGAGATTGACTACAGAAAGAAGGAAGAGGTACAATCAGGCATAAAATAAGCTACAAGGAAATATTATACAACATGGAGAATATAGCCAATACTTCATAATAACTATCAATAAACTTTTAAAANACAGATATAAAGAACCAACTAGTGGTTACTAGAGGGGAGATTGACTACAGAAAGAAGGAAGAGGTACAATCAGGCATAAAATAAGCTACAAGGAAATATTATACAACATGGAGAATATAGCCAATACTTCATAATAACTATCAATAAACTTTTAAAAACCGTTAATCACAATATTGTATACTTTGCAATTTACATAATATTGTGCAGCAACTATATACTTCTATTTTTAAAATGTGATTATATTTTCACGTTCGACAGGTTCTAACTGCTGTGTTCAGAAGCTGAGTGAATGCTAACAACACCTTATTCATTTATTGGTGTCTGCTACTTTGCCCCCCACCCAGCAGGGTTCACTTGACTTCTGCTGATGTGAGGAGCACAAAAAGTACAAAGCAAGTCTCAGTCTCCATCACTGTTTACTCATTCTACAAGTCTGATTGAAAAAAAAAAANCGTGATGCAAAGAGCTGACTCATTGGAAAAGGCCCTGACGCTGGGAAAGATTGAGGGCAGGAGGAGAAGGGGACGACAGAGGATGAGATGGTTGGATGGAATCATCGACTTGATGGACAGGGGTTTGGGTGGACTCTGGGAATTGGTGATGGACAGGGAGGCCTGGCGTGCTGTGGTTCATGGGGTTGCAAAGAGTTGGACATGACTGAGTGACTGAACTCAACTGAGATGCACAGAAGAAAAAGCTAAGTATTTTATCCACTATGGTAACAGAAGAAATGGCCTGGTACATGAGCATGTATACACCTGTTGAATAATGAGGAGCATAATGATATACGATGATACAAATTTTATATTATATACATATAAGTGTGTTTGTATATATATTTATAAATGAATGCTTAACTCTATGGACTCTCAATAATAAATGATAACAGCACTCAATGGTGAAGCACTGATTATATTTCTGGCACTGCAGCAGGCTCTTTCATACAGTGTCTCATTTCATACACACCTTGGCTCCACCATTTCAGCCCTACATCATATAAGGGAAGAGAGGAGCTGAGAATGGTCAAGCAACTTGCCCAATGATCCAAACTACTAAATACCAGGGTTACAATTCAATCCTCAATCCTGGACAAGCTCCAAAGCGCCTAGTCCTTCTATGGACCCCACTATCCAAGAACAATGTCTTCCCCTGGTTCAAGAGATGCAGAACCAACCGAGCTCCAGAAGCGAAACCCACTAACTACTAAGCCCAACATCATTTGCATTGTCACACAGCGCCTGAGCATCACAAAGCAGTTCACCTTCGGGAGGCGATACCCTGTAATTTCCTTGCCTGGACAAGGTAACAAAATGTTAGGTGAGTGACAGGTGATCTGTAAGAACTGCAAAAGAGCTACTTTTTCCTACTGCTCCCATTGCTGCTCCAAGAAGGAGACCACATATATCCTGGTGGTACACGCGCCACATGTGTACATGTATGTATCGCTTCTGCGTGTTGACAGGAAGCTCGTCTCCTCTCCTCCTTCAGACAGTGAATAAAGGGGTAGTTTTCAGGGCTACAGAAAGACATGGGGGGACAGGTCAACGAGGATGTGGATTCAAGTCTACAAGGAGGAACTGCAGGATAAGAAGAGTCACATGCTGTGTAGAAAAGAGTTCATGCAGCAGGCCGAACTTCGATCTTCTGGAAGGCTGTTTGCAAAGGCTCTGGGCTGGAGACTGAGAACTTGGGTTTGGGGGTGGGTTCCCATCAAGTTGATGAAAGTGGCTCTACTGTGTCACAACTTTTCAAAGGAAAGGGTCTGTGGGGCTTTCCTGGTGGTCCAGTGGTTAAGAATCTGCCTGCTAATGCACGGGACACAGATGCCATCCCTGGTCCAGAAAGATTCCACGCACAGGGGAGCAACTAAGCCCGTGTGTCACAACTCCCGAAACCACACGCTCTACAGGCCTGGGCCCCACAGCAGGAGGAACCATGACAGTGAGAAACCCACGTACTGCAACTTGAGAGCAGCCTCTGCGTGCTGCAACTTGAGAAAGCCCACGCACGGCAACGAAGACTCGGTGTGGCCATAAATAAATAAAGAAACTGAAAAGAATCGGTTTGTGATGAATACCTGCTTTCCTGAAGGAGTCTAAAATGTTGGTGCATGTTAAGCAGAGGGTGCCTCCAGGACTAGTCCCCAGGAAAAAGCATCAGTGCTGTGTCTCTGAGTGAGCTTCCCGGGTAGACAGCATTTCACAGGTGCTGTCACAACTTGCTGCCGGGGCAGCGGGTACATCCTGATTAGCTCTCCCAGGAGAACACTCCTAGAAGCTCGTGCCTGGTTTCCCCTGGACTTCACTCCATGTACTTCTCTCCTGTGCTGATTTTGCTTTAAGGCATTTCACTGTACTACATCTTGGCCACAAGTATGACTAGATTCTGAGTCCTGTGAGTTCTCCCATCAAACCAGAGGGTGCTGTCGGGGACCCTTGATAACCCTGTATCTAAAAAAATCCCCTGCTCTGTAGTGATGTAAATGGGAAGCAAATCCAAAAAAGAGGGCTTATATGTATACATGTAGCTGATTCATTTTGCTATATGGTAGAAACTAACACTATACCCCAATAAAAATTAATTTAAAAATTTTTTTAATATAAAAATAAAAAGAATGCCCTTTCATCTTTCTAAGGCCACAGGGAGCCATAGAACAGAGCACACCTCACACCTACTGTGCCCCAATGATCTCAGTGCAACGGTATAAGCTATAACCCAAAGACCTGAATTTAAGTGCAACGTAACATGGACCTGAGACCACTTAGCCAGAAAAACCTCCCCCATCTCCAGACTCTGGAGCTCATTAAGGCACCCCAAACGAACCAAACACATCTCTTGAGTGGACCTTAGTTTTCCTTTTCTCCCATGCAATCCCTCAGAAAGCCCCATTTCTAACTGAAACAGACCCAGAATGTTCCTTTCTCCTCTTCCCATTACCTAAGGGGCAGCCGGCACCCCCAGCGCTCTTCATGTACAGCCACCTTGCTGGTCCTGCTGATCCTTCGACTCTTGTTCTCATACAATCTACACTCCAGCCGGCATCCGCAGTGGTATCAGAGGCAGAAAACTGATCACTTCACCGCCCTGCTTCAAGCTCTCCAGACTTCTCAACATCCTCAGAAACAGCAATTTCGTTCCATAACCCACCAGTCCTCCCACCATGATGAGGCCTCTGCCTGCCTCTTGTGCCCAAGCTCACAAGACATGGGCCACGCCAGCAAGCCTACTCCCACTCAGGCCACGGTCACGATTCCTGCGGTGGGAGTTGGACGCTAGACCCTCTGACCCATGGCAGGTTGGCCACCAGTCATTTCCCACCTCCCCACGAGGCTGGCTCTATACCAAACTTAGAGTCAGCCCTAAGTCGTCTGCCAGCCCATGACCTTGCTTTCTTTTCATCAGAGGATCCACTGGAATTTCTTTCTCTTCCCTTTCTTGTTTGCCACCCTGTCACTCCCCACTAGAGTATGAGCTTATGAGGCAGGGCTGGGTCTGCTGGGGCCTGACATGGGCTCAGAGCCTAGAACCGCACCTGGCAGAGGGCAACCGCTCAGACGCTGGATCAGCAGGCGCACACACACTTACAGGCAGGAAAAACCTCTTCATCTTTGGGTCTTTTCTCCCTCCCCTCCTCGGTTGGCTAGCTCATGGTCAAAGCATCAGGAAAGGTTCTCGGACAGAACAAATGATGGAGGTACTATCTCTGCTCTTGGAGGAGCTCACAGTCCCGTTTCTCCAGACCCTTCCCAGCCTTTCACGACCCAACGTCGGCTCTCACAGACGCTGTCACTGCCAAATTGTAGCCTGTGCTTGGCAGCTCGGACTTCCACCCCGTTCCCCCATCATCGGTGCTGACCATGCTCACGCTGCACCCGACGGTAAGTGGCGGACCACCCGCATGCACTCTCTCCTTCCTCCTCATGCTAACAGTGCCTCCCACAGAAGAGCTGAACACGTGTCCACCCAGCTGGACTACACCTCCCAGCCTCTCCGCCAGCTAGGTGCTGCCACCAGACTCGTTTCTGGCCAACGGGAGGCAGATGGAAGTGGCAGGCAATAACTCTGGAGGCACATCTTTAAAAAGGGAAGAGGTTTCATCCAGGCTCACGTCTGCTTCCCACAGGCTGGAACCAGATCTGGCAGACAGGAGCCGGCTCCCACCCCAGAGGCCAGGTTTACCACCCCTCACGATGCCCACTGGCAAGTGAACAACCTCATGGAGCTCTGGGCTGTTAAGTGGGAGCAAAGGACACTCGGAGCCACCGAAGTTGGGTGGGGGGGTGAGGAGGGGGGTTTCTCCCTTTCAGCAGTTTAGCATCTACTGTAACTAACACAATTTATGAAATGAAAACTCATCAGTATGAGAGGAGAGAGGAGAGGCAGGTCTAAGTTTAGAAAATCTCCCCCAAATTAAAAAGACAGAAAGCTACAGCATAAGCATTATGATCCCATGAACAAAGGTTTTTAACAAGGATATGTAAAATGCACTCATTTAATAAAAAGTATAAATTGTAAAAGTGTATTATATAAATGTATATAAATATCACACATCCAAATCACTGTAAATATTTTAAAAATTAATAAAAGTACACCCCAGTAATGTTAAAAGTGCCTTCAGAATTGTTAGGTGACTAATTTGTCATACAACATCCACTAGTCTGAGAGCATCGCTTTGTACACACTAAGCACTCAAGTACTATAAATACTCACCTTGCATTTGTATGTGTGTATGTACACACACACACACACACACACCCGTAGGGACTGCCTTGCAGGCAAAGGATTCCCGAAATCCAGTACCAAGACTGCATTATGCTTAGTCACTCAGTCGTGTCCAGCTTTTTGCAACCCCATGGACTGTAGCTGCCAGGCTCCTCTGTCCATGGGGATTCTTCAGGCAAGAATACTGGAGTGGGTTACCATACCCTCCTCCAGGGGATCTTCCCAACCCAGGAATCGAACCCAGGTCTCCCAAATTGCAGGCGGATTCTTTACCATCTGAGTCACCAGGGAAGCCCAAGATTGCATCAGCATCACCAAATAATCATTTTTTTAAAAAGGGGCAGGAAGGTGGTGGTAGGCAAAACTACTGATGCACTTCCCCAGCACTCTGGGCCAGCGCTGAGAAGGGGGTGGCCAGAGGTCCTGGCCAGCAGTCCAGTTGGCAAACCAGGAGCAGAAAAATGGACGCTGCAGCAGCCCCTGGAAGACCTCAGAACTGGTCCTGGCTATGCTGTTAATGTCTAATGAACCTCAGCAAGCTTCCTTCTCCCGTAAGCCGACACTCCCCCTCTGTAAAATTGGAGATGATCCTTTATGACACAGCAGCTGAGAAAAATCAGTCATCTACTCAAGAGGGACTCTAGGAAAAACCTGTTGTCATGGGAGGAGCTGAGGCCACGCAATCGAGCTGTTCAGTAGGGAAGCAAGAACCTGAGCCAAATATCTCTCTTCCCCATCAGGTTCTTTTCCTCCATCACCATCCTGCCCTGGGGGTACCGGGCATCCTGCCTGGAACAGTATTCCCTGTGACATCCCCCAAACTCAGCTGATACCTGGCCACAATGAGGATAGTGCTGTGATTGAATGTAAGGGAATACAATTTTCCCTGCAAAGATAGCAGGCCCCTGGACCAAAGGACTTAGTTGGGAGGAGGGGAAAGAAAAGAGAAAGAACAGATTTATTACAGAGAAGCAGAAGACCCTGAAGTAAATAAGCAGTCTATTACAAAAAGCATTATTTTCCATCCCCGTTAGACCTTACGCTTATACATTTGATAAAAACTGGTGCATGTTATAGGGCTTCCTGATAGCTCAGTTAGTAAAGAATCCGCCTGCAATGCAGGAGACCCTGGTTTGATTCCTGGGTCGGGAAGATCCCCTGGAGAAGGGAAAGGCTACCCACTCCAGTATTCTGGCCTGGAGAATTCCATGGACTGTATAGTCCATGGGATCGCAAGGAGTCGGACACGACTGAGTGACTTTTAGTTCACGACATAGGTATACTGTGTCCCCTCACCACACTTACTATATTGTAACTATTCTTTGTGACTAAATGTTCCTCTGAAGATTTCTGATATCATGAATGTCTCATCTCACTGATAGGCATCTCCCTAACATTCCAGACGTTTTCAATACTTCTGCCCTAAGGACTGTTACAATGAACATGCTTCAACAATGTCTAATACTGTTCTGGATGGATATTCCTTCTAGCAGCTTTCGGTAAGCAGTTACAGTGTGGGGATGTAAGCAAACTGCTTCCTACTTTCCAAGCTAGAAAGCTGTGTCTGTTTCCTCTGCTGTTGCTGGCGAGGAGGGGGTAGCCAGTTGACCTCCCACTCACACTCTGCTTGCTTCTTCTAAGGTAGCTAGGGGTTTGGCTTCTGTGCTGACGTCCTATGAACGCCAACCCCTCTGGAGAGGGGAGAGGCACAATGCTTTGGTTCAGCAGAAGCCTGGCTTTGTGACTTGGGGGTTGTTGGTGTCTGGAGAGTATCTGCTTTGCTGTGAGGGAGACAGAAGGTTTAACATCGAGCAAGGGATTAATTTTCAGAATAAAGTTTCTATTCTGGTTGGACATGAAGACGTGGTGGTCAAACTAAGCCAGCTTCTTGATACCTCGGGTTGAGTCACTTTCCAGATAGGGAGAGGGGGGAAAAAATTAGTCCATGTGTAGTAACTCTCCCTTGAAAGAAAGGCCCAGAAAGCTCACAAACCCACTGTTAGGAATTAAGGATCAATTGGGTCTTCGATCCAAATCCAAGAGATTTTGAAAACCAAAAGCTGCACCCATTGGGCAGGAAGCCAACCAGCCTGACCTGTGTTCATTTGGTGGCGAAGCCTGACCCTTTGGGCACATGAGGCTGCTTGCAGCTTTATTATGAGCCCTTGAGTGGGCTGTTCATGCCTGCTTGTGTGTTTGATGGGCCACTGTTCCAACCCAATGGAGGTGTTGTGCTGTATGTGGCAAAGGCTCAGTGTGACCTTTCCACAGCCCACCCAGTTATGGGTTGAAAAGCATGCCTCCCCTGCCCCCATCACAAAGATACACCGAAGGCCTAACCCCATGGTACCTGTGAGGATGGCCTTATTTGGAAATAGGGGCTTTGCAGATGTAATGAAATTAAGATGAGGTCATTAGGATGGGCCCTCATCCAACATGACTGGTGTCCTTACAAGAAGGGGAAACACAGACGCACAGGGACAATGCCATGTGACTGCGGAGGCAGAGACTGCAATGCTGCAGCTGCAAGCCCAGGAGCGCCCGGAACTACCAGAAGCTGGCAGAGGCAGCAAGGATCCTCCCTCAAGGCTTCCGGGGGAGCACAGCCCTGCCAATGCTTTGATTTCAGACTCCAGAACAGTGAGAGAATACATTTCTGTCATTTTGTGTTTTTTGTTTTTCATTTTAGTTGCACTGGGTCTTCACTGCATGCAGGCTTGTATCCTGTAGCATGTGGTAGTTCCCTGACCAGGGTTTGAACCTGTGTCCTCTGCATTGGAAGGTAGACTCTTAACCACTGGACCACCAAAGAAGTGGCCAAATTTCTGCAGTTTTAGGCCATTCTGCACTTTTAGGCCACCAAGTTTGTGGTACTTTGTTATGGCAGCCCTGGAAGATGAAGACACATTCACTCCTCCCACCCAAAAGCCTTAATTCTCAAAGACATCTGGTCCCAAGGAAAAAGCGCTGGGTCAGGGTCATTTCAAGCATTGTTTTATTCTGACTATATCAAAATAACGCTTGGTGTCATTTGTTCTTTCTGACAACTGGTATTTAAATAAATTTGTGGAGTTCTTGTAATAAACTTTTTGCATTAAAAAAAGAAGAAGAAAGGAGGAGGGAATGAGAACACAGGACACATGCTGAGCTTTTAAAATGAGCAAAACAGGGGGACTGCCTGGCAGTCCAGGAAGCACTAGGACTCAGTGCTTCCCCTACAAGGGGCACAGGTTTGATCCCTGGTTGGGGAACTAAAATTTTGGATTCTTCACAGTTTGGAAAAAAAAAAAAGGAAAACAGAACAGTTAAAATCATCCAAGTACATGCTTGGTATGAAAACCAACATCCCCCATTTCCATGATGTTGAGATAGTGCTACATTTAAACACAAAACAGCTGGCAGTGTCCAGAACACTGAAGAATTAACCATGGTAAATCTACTAAGACTTAATATTAGAAAAGAATGGAGTGAAAAACAGGTCTATAATGGTGAAGTGTGTGTGTGTGTGTGTGTGCACACGTGTGTGTAACTTCCTTACTTGTTTATTTAGCAAATAGATACCAAATAAACATGTCTAACATACGTCAGAAGCCACACAGAATACAAAAAAGCTATAATGAGAAACAGAACCATACACTCTAAGTGGGATGCAACAGAGACAAAATGATCTCCCAGCTCTGAAAATTTCTCTTTAGCACTAAACTTGCCTCCTGTTCTCCTACCCTATCAAGACTGGAGTTTTAATATTTTGATTTTTTTTGTCAAGTATATGAGAATAATCACTTTGAAATATTCCATTTACAGGAAGGTGGTCCATGGATTAACCAGAGATACACAGAGATTGACATATGAAAGTGTTCACTGAGTTGTCATCCACACTAACGCAAACAACCAATCATTAGCCACAGGAGACAAGCAAGGGCAGAAATGCCTCCCGCCCCGTCCCAAAGATACAGACATCCTAAATCCCAGAGTCTCTGAATACGTAACTTACATGACAAAGGGGAATTAAGGGAAGAGATGGAATCCAGGTTGCTAATCATCTGACCTTAAAATAAGGAGGTTGAAAGTGAAAGTGAAGTCGCTCAGTCGTGTCCAACTCTTTGCAACCTCATGGACTGTAGCCTACCAGGCTCCTCCCTCCATGGGATTCTCCAGGCAAGAGTACTGGAGTGGGTTGCCATTTCCTTCTCCAGGGGATCTTCCCAGGGATCAAACCCGGGTCTTCTGCATTCCAGGCAGACGCTTTAACCTCTGAGCCACCAGGGAAGCCCAAAGTAAGGAGGTTATCCTAGGATATCTGAGTGAGATCAGTGTAATCACAAGGGTCCTTTAAAATGATAAATAGAGGCAGAGAAGAGGTTAGAGTGAGGCCAAGTGAGAGGGATTTATCTTGCATTGTTGGCTTGGAACACGGAGGAGGAACCACCAGCCAAAGAACAGAGGCAGCCTCTACAAGTGGGACCAAGTAGAAATGGATTCTCTTGAACCTCCAGAAATGAAGGTGAAGAAGCCCTGCTACACCTTGGTTTTAGCTCAGGGAGACCTGTTCTGTACTTCTATGGAACTGTAAGAAAATGCATTTATGTTGTCCAAAACCACAAACATGGTGGGCTACAGTTCATGGGGTTGCAAAGAGTTGGACACCAAACCACTGCATGTGTGTGTGTGAACCACTGCATGTGTGTGTGTAATCTGTTACTACTGCAGAAGCAGGAAATATAGGCACCAACAAACACTAGTTTATTTTAACAAAGGAATAATTACACTACCATAATTAAGAACAAGGGATGACTGTCACAGGCGCTTAATAGCAGAAGAACAGGGTGGGATGAACAATACAATCCCCATTTTGCTTGCTGAAAAGATCCACATCAATCCTTGGAGGCACTAGACATGATTAGAAGCACATAACCCAGAGCAATAAAGGGGGTTCTGGGGATGGCACTGATGACACAGTCTTTATACAATGAATCTGTTTTTCAGAGTTTCTACAACAAGTAGTTGTTTAATCCTCCAGAAAAAAAATACTGAAAATATGAAAATACTGAAAATAGGCAGAGGTCTGCTCATCTAGGGTGACTGTAACAGGCCCCTTCACGCCTGAACCAGGGAAGGCCTGAGACAGACAAATTCTAAGGGGTAACGAAGAACAGGCGGAGGGACTAAGAGGTCAGAAGACCAAAGAAGTTCAAAGACTCTTATCTAGGTGAATTTCAAGGACAAAGACCTTTTTTATCTTTCCTTCTCCAAAGGCTGAGTCCTGGGCACATAGCGGGCACTCCTAGCATTGGCAGTTCACTTGAAAGTTGCTGATCTATTGAACACTACTCCACAAGTCCAAGTTACATCTCCCAAGTTACCAAAACTGTCTGGTTAGTTCTCCAGTTACATGACATAGTGACTGGCCTGCCTTAACACTACTGTCCCTGTGAGCCTTGATACCTTTGGTGTGTGATTTTGCAGACTCCAATATTTTTAAGGAACACACAGATCACGTTAGTATGTTAGAACAGAAATCCTGTACTCAATTGGATGTTTTGAGACCTGCACAGGTGCTGAACTGGCTGAAACCAATGAAGCTGAAAGCTCTGACCAGCCCAAGTCTGCTAAATGGTATTCTGAATATGTGAGGATAATTATGCAAAGAACATTGATACGTGGACATAATCTGGTACTATTTACTCCGACCAAAATACTAAGGTAAATTCTGCAATCCTGAAAAAACAGTGGTTACTAAAAAGCCTTGAGGAGCATTTTCATGACCCCAACCATTGTGTGAGCAACACACACATATTCTTGTCTCACTACAGACAAGAATGTGTGGGCACACCTGTCATGTTTTAAAAAGCATCATCACTGATGTGTGACAGGCCCACGTGCATCCCTGATAGGCCACTTGCCACAACTGTTTTCCCACCATGAAATCGCCTGATGTTTCTCAAAGTCTCTCCTATCCAGAAAAGATACCATGCCAAATTTTTTTTTACATAAAGTTCCACCAAATATTTACGATAAAGATAACTGCCATGTTATACAAACTAAAAAAAAAAAGGAAAGCTACCCAAAATGACCCTGCTTTCAAAACTGTACAAAGAAGCCAAAGGCCATTTCTGTATAATATATGTAAGGAAATCTTAACTAAAATATTAGCAGAATGAATATGAATACGGCAATGTATTAAAATGAAAAATATTACCTAGTAAAGTTTATCCCAAGAACAAGTGGATGGTTCAACATGAGGTGTTATAATACTGTATTTCATTCTATTAAGATTTTTAAGATATTAACAGATGCAAAACATTCACCAAAAATTCAGCTCACACGAGATACCAAACAAAGCAAAATCCTACATCCAGGCTTCTACCCAAATGCTCTTGTCAGACAATGTATTCGTCAATAAAGCACTAGTGAAGTGAAGTGAAAGTTGCTCAGTCGTGTCCAACTCTTTGTAACCCGACAGACTGTACCGTCCACGGGATTCTCCAGGCCAGAATACTGGAGTGGGTAGCCTATTCCTTCTCCAGGGGATCTTCCCAACCCAGAGGTCGAACTGGTGTCTCCTGCATCGCAGGCGGATTCTTAAACATCTGAGCTATCAGGGAAGTCCTAATAAAGCACGAGACATACTCCCAATTGAAGCACTGAAGGTGGGAACAAGAGAAGGACAGCCGCCCTCATCAGTATTATTCAACTCTGTACAGAACATCTTAACACAATTAAACCAGAAATACAGTGGGGGAGGAGGGGAGGGGCGGCTCTTACACTTAGGTTAGCTTCCAAAGTAGGCTTGTGAGTGGGAAATGACAAAGTCATTTCCTTTGATTATGATATGGTTGGGATATGTTTGTTTCAAACAAACAAAAAGACACAGGCACCTGTGGAAAGGTACAAGGAAGGATCAGTAACCAGCCAAGGGAAGGGCCTAGAAATGTCCATGGAGTAAGAAAGAGGAGCCAGTACTGTTGAAATCTATACTCTCTTCTGTTTACTAGGTGTAAATAGCTGAACGTGCTAAGTTGCTTCATTCGTGTCCAACTCTGCGACACTATAGACCGTAGCCTGCCAGGCTCCTCTGTCAATGGGATTTCCCAGGCAAGAATACTAGAGTGGGTTGCCATGCCCTCCTCCAGGGGATCTTCCTGACCCAGGGATCAAACCCATGTCTCATGTCTCCTGCATTGGCAGGCGGGCTCTTTACCACTAGCGCCACCTGGGGAGCCCCAAAAGGCTGACATGTGCAGTTAAATATATGGCCTGATTCTACAGTAAAAGATTAGAAGTTGCTAGAAAGGAGTCTGTCATTTTCAGATGTCATCCACCTAGAAACCAAGAGAACCGATCAATAATTGTTGAGAAACACGCTAAAAACATACATACACAAAAATCCTTGCTGACTATGACAAAGTAAAATAGAAAAATTTCTATTCATAATGGCAAGAAAAAGGTACCTAAGAAAAAGATGATGAATTTGCAAAATCTACGTGAAGGAAAACACTTCTGAAAGCCTCACTGGAGGGGTAAAGAAATAAGAACTGTGTGTGTGTGTGTGTGTGTGTTAAAGAAATAAGAACTCTGTGTGTGTGTGTCTGTGTGTGTGTGTGTGTATCTCTGTGTGTGTGTGTGTGTGTGTGCGCGCGCGCACGTGTAAGCTGTGTCCAGCTCTTTGTAACCCCATGGATTGTAGCCCTCCAGGCTCCTCTCTCTGTGGGATTTCCCAAGCAAGAATGCTGCAGTGGGCTGCCATTTCCTCCTCCAGGGCACCTTCCCGAAAAGGAAAATGATGGAAAGTCTGCAAAGCCTAAAGAAAGGAGAACAGTTTCAAAAACCTCACTAGCAGATTAAAGAAATATGAACCTTAATCAACGGACAAATGGGAGATTTTTTAAGAGTTAATTCTTCTCAAACTACAACTCCCGCAGGATTTAAGGGCTGTGACACAGAGAGGGAAAGGCATAACAGGCATGACAGTACTGAAGATGATGTGTCAGGACTTGCCATCAGGCACAGTAAAATCTACTATAAAAGGATAATAATCAGCAGCTATTAATACAGGAAAACAGAGATTGAAATATCAGAAAAGTACACATAACTAAATCTGGGTATTTATGAATTTAGATACCATTTCAAGGCATTTCAATGGGATAAACAGCCATATATTTAGACAAAAATAAAATTAAGACGTAAACCAAAACATGCACACAAAGTGCCACACAACTCCCAAAATATCTATGCTCTAGCTCTCCTCTTGGTTCTTTCACCTCCTTGCATTGGTTTGAGGCTCTTATTCAATTGCTCCAAGTTCTCCTCTCTTTTCCCTCCCTTTTCTTGAATATGGTCATGCTGGATGATGCAAGGTGAAACTCACCACTTGCACTAGCTGGTTTCCCATGCTGGTCCACGAAACCAGATGAGAAGTCACACACAGCTGCAGCTCACAGATAAGGCTACATTTACAAGCACTGAAGCAGCAGAGGAGGGGCCAGGGATCAAGAAGTAAAATGGTCTGTTAGATAAGAAAATTAGAAAAGCACGTGCTCATCAAGCCCCTCTCCCTTGCCCCTGTGAAAGGGCAGGAGTATAAGAGGACCCCACATGACACACAAGCCCCTAACGCTTCGTGAACAACCAGAATGCAGGGTTCATCCAACTGAGATACTTCTGTTCACTCCCCACTTGAAAAGCCTTCAGGGACTTCCCTCGCGGTCCAGTGGCTAAGACTCCATGCTCCCAAAGGGGCCTGGGTTTGATCCCTGGTCAGAGAACTAAGGTCCCACATGCCACAACCAAGAAATCCTTCGAGTTGCAACTAGGACACGGGACAGCCAAATAAAAATAAGTATTAAAAAAAAAAAAAAAAAGGGAAGCAAGCAAGCAACAGAACACATATGGAGAACTAGTGGCTACCAGTGGGAAGAAGGAAGAGGTAAGGCCAAGTTAGGGGTAGCAGAGTAAGAGACACAAACTACTATGTATGAAAATAAATAAGCTACAAGGATACACTACACGGCACAGAGAACACAGCCAATAATTCATAATAGCTAAAAATGGAGTACAACCTTTAAAAGTTGTGAAGCGCTATGCTGTACACCTGAAACATGATATTGTACATCAACTGCACTTCAATTTTTTCTTAAGTTAAAAAATTATGAAAAAATTTTAAAACCATTTTAAAGCAAAGACAATGTTTTTTTTCAGTACTTCCATGAGATATCCTTAGATGTAGTTTTCTTAGATGAAGAACCACCCCAACTTCTGAAAATTTTTTTCTTTGCAGGCAAAGAACTGTCTCACAATCATGACTATTTAGGCCAGGCCATAAGAGAAAGGAAAGAAAAAAGGGGGGAAAGACGTGGTGGGAATGCTCAGAGGGAAGGAATATCACTTTGGCCAACTCGAATTCTTTTTGGAGGCAAGTACAGTATAAATTCCCTGGTGGCTCAGATGGTAAAGCGTCTGTCTGCAATGTTGGAGACCGGGGTTTGATCCCGGGGCCAGGAAGATCCCCTGGAGAAGGAAATGGCAACCCACTCCAGTACTCTTGCCTGGAAAATCCCATGGACAGAGGAGCCTGGTAGGCTACAGTCCACGGGGTTGCAAAGAGTCAGACACGACTGAGCGACTTTACTTACGGTATAAATTAGCAGGTATCATACAATCATGAGACTAGAACATGACATCACAGAGGGCCATTAAGAAATTTGGGTCAGTGTTATAACTGCCCTCACTCAACAGGTAAGGAGAGAAGGGTCTGGTGTGAAAGAGCAACTGCCAAAGGTTCATATGACTTCACGTGGATTACCTAAAACCACTAAAAACCAGTCCACATAGGGCAACCCAGTCACTTAAGAAGCCTGGAAACAAGAATCCAAAGGGCAATGTTCTAAATATACTTTCTGTTCAGAATTCTTAACCAGCATCTTAAGGCATCAGTATCTACCAAAGGTCAATCCTATGTTAAGAACACCCATACTGTAAAATGTAGATTTACGGCAAACAAAAGCCTAGAAGTTTTCCTTGAGAAAACAAAACAAAACAGCAGCCCCCAGTATCCATGAGCTGATCTGAGGCTCACAGCCAAAGCTCAACATTACAAACCCATGCGACACAGCCAGGGCATAATGTTCTCCCGTAGGACGTGAACAATTTCATAGAACATCCACATCAAACAAGGTCATTCTGAGACCATGACAGAATGAGATGAAACAGTCATCGTGAAACCCACAAAATACCTAACATCCCCTCTCTTGGCTAAAGTCAATGACTGCTGCTTCTTTTCCAATTACAGCTTTCAACTGACTCGACTCCACTCACTCAAAATGGTGGGTTCAATCCCTGGTCAAGGAACTGAGATCCCACAAGCAAGTGGAACATCTAAAGCCCCCCAGCCACAACAGTTGAGCCAGTGTACTCTGCAGCCTGTATGGCCCAACTAGAGAAAGACTGCACGTGACAACAAAGGCCCAGTGCAGTCAAAGAAGTTATACAAGACCCTTCAATCCCAGTGCAGTCAAAGAAAGTTATACAAGAACCTTCAATCTGTGAAAAGTCATCAAGCTGTACATTTAGCGTATGTGCAAATTATTTAAGTTATACTTCAAAGTAAGTTTTTTTTTTTTTAAGGGAAAGATGAAGCAGGATGTCACAGAGCAGCCTCCACTTAACTAAGACTCTGGAGGCAGCACAGGTCCACGTTTTAGGGCCAGTTTCTGAGCCTCTCTAAGTGGACACTTTTCCATCCGTAAATGAGGAAAGCTCCTTATATTTCATAGGGTTCCAGTGGGGGCTACTACACGAGCTGACACTTGCACACAGCCTGGTGCACAGAACATGGTGGATTCCAACTGGATGTCCTGCCATCCAGTCTCTGCTCAGGGTCCCCTCCAGACACTCAGGGAGGGGGGTCACTTCCGGCATGATCCGAGCAGATCAACCCCACAATCTGACCATCCCCATCTGCAATCCCTTTATCTCCCCTTCCCGTGACCCGGGTCTCTCATCCTGCTCAGCAGGTCTCAGCAAGCTCCTCTAGCTGCTTGTACCTTCTGATCATCTCTACTCATTCTGGTAATACCCATCCCCATTCTCAAAACCGCACCATACAGTCAAGACCCTTCCTACTATCTTCACTTCTCTCAGATGCAACCCTCAAAGGATGCTCACTCCAGGCCCCAGTGGGCAGAGCTCTCTCAAATAGACCGTGAGGCCTGGGGATTTCTCTGAGAGGTGGGTGTGGGTGCGTTGCAGTGTGACATGTTCTGTGACACTTAAGATGAGAATGCCTTTAAGATGAGCATCGAGGCAGTATATTCAAAAGAAAAAAAGAAAGTAGTGGGACTTTAGGTGGGGGAAATTCCACCCCCTTTGCCCTGAGGACCCAGAAGGGGCATGAGGAGGTTGGAAAATGAGGGCCTGTTCCTCTGGGAGGGACCGGCTGAGGGCACACTGCCATTTCAGACTCACTCCGAGTTAAGCTTTGCAGGGGTGGGGTAGGGTTGGAGATCCACGCTGCATAGCTCACAGGATCTTAAGTTTTCTGGCCAGGGATTGAACCTGCGTCCTCAGCAGAGAAAGTGCTGAGTCCTAACCACTGGATTGCCAGGGAAGTCCCAAGTTAATTTTTATTCACCAATTCATTCTCAGCTTCATGGGGGTTCTCTGCATAAACATGTAAGATTTTTAAAAGGACAAGAGATATGAATGGTCATGGGCGGGGGAAGAGTCTTAAGAGTCAAATAAAGTTAACAGCTGTACAGATGCTAATCGACAGGTCCTATGCATTTTGAAAATCTAGTTCTGACTGTCCTAGCAGCCTAGCAGTTGGTATGGCCTGAAAGCTGAAGAGCTTTACTTGGTATTAAGACCTAAGAAAACAGTGTCATCTTTGAGTCCCCAGAAAGGGGACACAGTGTGACTGGGTGGATAGCAGCCTCAAAAATATTCTCGCCCTCATGTCCTTGCTCCTGGGAGATGCAACACTGAATACTTAGGAATGAAGTGGCCTGATATTTGAAACCTCCATTCAGATGGCTGGGCAAAAGGAAACAGACAGAGAGAGGAAGGGAGGAATGGACAGGCTTGTGTGATACAATCCTATGTTAAAAATTGGTGAGCGCAGGTGAGCAGTATAAACGTGTTCATTGCCCTGATCTACATTTTTTGTTTGGACGCACAGCTTGTGGGATCAACCAGGGATCGAACCCGGGCCCACAGCAGTGAAAGCACAGAGTCTTGACCACTAGACAGCCAGGGAATTCCCTGATCTGTCTACATTTTAATTTTAAAAAAAAAAAGTGACTCAGTAGGAAAAAGAAAAAAAAGGGATATATTGTTACCCCCAGAGTACAGTGAGTAACAGGGATTCTAAAGGGTCATGTCAAGTTAGTAACTGGTGGGGTTCACTACGCATGGCGCTCGCTCCCCATTTCTCTGCTCCAGCAATGCCCTCAGGATCCTAGGCTCTGAATTCAGACACTGTGAGTCTTTGCAACATACAACACATCAGTTCTGCAAAAGACCGAAGTCTAGCCATGAATGTAAATGTGATAGTGAAGCTGGGGGACTGGGAAGGGGGATAAATGCACCATTTTAAGATCGCCAAGGGAGCGGACAGCACCGACACCTTGCAAAGGGTCAAAAACAGACATGCTCGGACGTAGCTGATGACCCAACGTGTCTCGAGCGATGCTAGAGGCAGGGCTAGTACTTTTACTGGAGCCGCCACCTCACGTGGCTCTGTTTCTACAAATCCAGGCTCCCTTCTCCCTCTCTCTGCATGTTCCTTTTCTGTCAACTGAACACATGTAAGCACAGTTAATGATAGGAAACGATTACTAACTAATTAGAAAGTTTTATTGAGACGTTGCTCAAATTATAAGTCCTGTCTGACCAAACCGTAATATTAAGAGTGTTCCTTTTACTGGTTCAATTTATATAATTTGGAGTGAATTCAATTGATTATGTATGTAATGAGGAAATCCACTTTAAAACGCCCTAAAATATATTTGAGAACATGGAGCTAAGATTCCTATCATGACACTGAACTGATGGAGATCGGAGTGCAGCTCGTTTTGTGAAACTGAACCTATATTGTAGATCAATTATACTCCAATACAAATTTAAAAAATGAAGTTGAACCACTGACTTTGTACACGCTACACACCAGATGAAGTTGAATGTGTCAATGTCAAGAGTTCAAAACCTTCAAACTTCTGAAGAGAGCCTCAAACTCTGAACAAATTTCCTAATGTTTCCTAGCATTTTACAAAGACCATCACCTCTTTCTGTCACTTGAAGCAGGAGGTCACACTAGTGACAAGTCTTGAGTGGTATTCCAAAAACAGTTTTGAACTTTCAATATCTAGCAATTCACAGGTTCTTAGTAAAAGGAGAGTTTGGTCATAAAAGCCATGTGCTCAATTTATCTCTGTTCTCTCACTAACTTCTACGCTGTTGAGACAAAAGAAGAGTTTTCAGTGCTAAGTTTGGGGGTGAGGTAGGTAAGTAACATGGCAATTATTCGGAAGGAAAACCAATCCCTTCAAAACCCGATAAAGAATAAAGGAAAGAGATAAAGAAAAGGCCAAGACACACAAGAGCATGAAAAGAAAGGATAACAAGTGCAGAGAGATGACAATCAGCAAAACGTGACTTAAAACTGCCCAAGTGAATACACAAGAGCATTTAAGAACACATACTCGAACTCAGGCTTCCCTGGTGCTTCAGTGGTAAACAATTTGCCTGCCAACGCGGAAGACACGGGTTTGATCCCTGATCCAGGAAGATCCCACATACCGTGAAGCCGCTGCGCCCGTGCGCCACAGCTACTGAGCCTGTGCTCCCCAACAGGAGAAACCACAAAAATGAGAAGCCCACACATTGCAACTACAGTAGCTTCTGCTCACTGCAACGAAAGAAAAGCCTGCGCAGCAATGAGACCCAGCACAGCCAAAAAGAAATACATGAAATTACATATATATATATAAAGAACACATACTCTTTCGGACTCCCTTGGTGGTCCAGTGGTTAAGAATTTGCCTTGATGTGCAGGGGAAGCAGGTTCAATCCCTGGTCGAGGAACTAAGATTCCACATGCCACCGAGCAACTATGCCTGCGTGCCACAACTGCTGAGCCCGCACGCTCTAGAGCCCACGTGCCACAACTAGACAGCTTGTGGGCTGCAACTACTGAGCCCTTGCCACAACTAGAGAATACGTGAGCCACAACAGAAGGTTCCCCATGTTGCAACTAAAGATCCCACGTGCCAAAACTAAGACCCAACACAGCCACATAAACGTTTTAAATAAATAAAACATCAAACCTACTAAAAAAAACAAACAAACCCATACTCCTTGAATCTATAATTCCAACCCCTAGATATTTATTCCATAAATACTCACCAACTATTGCTAAGATTTATGCAAATATATTTTAAAAAGAATGTTTACTGTAGGGAATTTCCTGGCAGTTCAGTGGGTAAAACTCAGGCTTTCACTGCTATGGATCCAGGCTCAATCCCTGATAGAGGAACTAAGATCCCATAAACTGAGGGTGCTAAAGCTGCCTCAGTCATGTCCAGCTCTTTGCAACCCCGTGGACGGTAGCCCTGCAGGCTCCTCTGTCCATGGGCTTGTCCCGGCAAGAATACTGGAGTGGGGTGCCACGCCTTCCTCCAGGGGATCGTCCCAACCCAGGGATTGAACCCAGGTCTCTTATGTCTCCTGCGTTGGCAGGCAGGTTCCTTACCACTAGTGCCACCTGGGAAGGCCCACAAGCTGTGCAGTGTCGCTAAATAAACAAATATTATTACAGGTGCCAAAAAAAAAAAAAAATCAAAGAAAAGAATACTGTGGGTTTTGTTTGTAAAAAAGCAAATGACTGGAAACAATCGAAAGAGGAAGAGTTGCAGAAATACAGAGCTCCCATTTCATGGAACCCTTAGGAATGAGTGTGTGGTCGGTCATTCAGTCGTGTTCGACTCTGCAACCCCATGGACTGGAGCCCTTTATAAGAATGAGGCAGCTCTATGGCCAACAGGGATGAACTCATGAGACACGCTGCTAAGTGAAAAAAGCTGTCTCTGTTGTGTCTCTGTTCCCAGAGACAGAACAGCATTACAGCGTGCGCCCAATTCTGTGTATGGTTTAAGGGGGACCGCAGAGGCCCACAAGTGCATCTGTATAAGACATATCCAGAAAAAAACCTTAAGAAACTGCCTGAGAAACTAGTGACAGCATTTATGTCTATGAGGACAAACTAGGGTCCACAACAGGGGGGACCTATCTTTGATTTTTATATGGCTTGATTTCTAAAAGCACCAACTATGTAACTTTTAAAACCCATCTTTCTTAAAAAAAAAAAATAAAACCATGTATGTTTTTTCAGGGTGAACATGGAGCCTATGCAATTTCTATCAGTGAAAAAGGGGCCTCAGATGACCTCCACAAAGCGAACAGCAATAGAGCGCTCAGCCCTGGGGACAAAGCATGAACAGTTAGGAAGAGTTAATGATGCAGGACTTTTCCCGGTGTCCAGGGGCTAAGACTCTGCACTCTCAAAGCAGGGGACCCAGGTTCGATCCCTGGTCAGGGCACTAGGTTCCACATGCCACAGCTGAAGATCTGGCATGCCGCAGTGAAGATCAAGGATCCCAAGTGACAGGTCCTAGAGGTGGCAATTGGGATCCTCAATCATCTCTGAGGCATGAGGGATCCAGTTTTCTGACCAGGGATGGAACCTGGGGATCCTGCATTGGGAGCATAGTCTTAGTTGCAACTAAGACCCAGCACAGCCAAAATGGACAATAATACTTAAAATAATATTTTAACGATGGAAGGGAGAAGAGAAAGAATACAAAATGGAAAAATGCCAGTAGGACATGCTGGTTGTCTTCATCTATAGACTGAAGCAGAGATTAGACAGCCTTGGGCAGAAATACAAAAACCAGCTTTCTACCTTCCCACCTGGATAAGCAAGTCCTGTCCAGGCTCCTTGTGCCCTCTGCTGAACGGACCACTTCCTAAATAACCTGACTCTTTTACACTCACTTCCCCAGGCAGCTGATTCCAACAGGAAGGACCTTTCCTATGTCTGACCCCTGCCTATCTAAGACCCTAAAATTAATTGTTCCTCCCCACTCAACTTAACCTCCCCCTCTGGTGCCAGTCTCTGGCCTACTTCATTGCTAACACCACTGAATCCACCTTTTCTTCCGGACTTCCTTTCCATTCCCCACATAAGCAGCCAAGATCTGAAACATGCACTTGAGACACTTCAGAGGTAAATACAGCATAAAAATGTGTGTGCTAAGTCACCAAGTCGTGTCTGACTCTTTGCGATCCCATGGACTGTAGCCTGCCAGGCTCCTCTGTCCATGGGATTCTCCAAGCAAGAACACTGGAGTGGGTTGCCATTTTCTCCTCCAGGGGATCTTCCNAAGTCACCAAGTCGTGTCTGACTCTTTGCGATCCCATGGACTGTAGCCTGCCAGGCTCCTCTGTCCATGGGATTCTCCAAGCAAGAACACTGGAGTGGGTTGCCATTTTCTCCTCCAGGGGATCTTCCCAACCCAGGGATCAAACCTATGTCTCCACGACCCCTGCATTACAGGTGGATAAATGTACAGGGTTCAATAAGGGAAAGTCTTGAGGCTTTGACTCACTCAAGGTGCAGGTTACAGGACTCAATACATTAATAAGATGTCAAAGAATCCCAATGAGGACAGGGAAGAGCCCTCCACCACCCAAAGACCTAAGACTCTTATAGATGTAGGAAGAACATACCCTTGACCATCTCCCCTTTCTCCTTCCCTTGTACAAAAAAAGCACAGAGCAGGTTTACCCATCCGTAACTTCAAAGGGGGACATAAGAAAGTGTGAACCAGGGCGAGGAAGGACAAAACCCATTTTTGGACACATTTGCTACATATTGACAGTCCTCCCATCTTTATTCCTTCTTCAGTCCTCCAGTGAAGTGGAGGTTTGCTTAACTAGCAGTAAATCTTTTTGCCACATATGGGCTTTGAAACATGAAGATGATTGGCAAAAACATGTCCTGAAGAAAAACTAAAAAAGGATGGATTAAAATGCCATTTTTGCAGGCCAAATTCATTCATCCAAAGAATGTTCTAGATTGGCACAGACCCTAGAATAAACACCTATTCCTGATTTAAAAGATACATATGCCAGCACTGCTACTTGAATTAGACGCTCTAGATAATAAAGCATATACAGGAGCTGTAAGATTAGAGGCACGTACATAGTCTCAGTAGATCCCTCCATCTAGAAGGCAGTCTCTCCTTTTGCATGGTGTTTTTTAAGTAAATGTCAGTCAGTCAACGAACTTCTTAAAGGATTTACTTTTCATACCTTCATAAGCGTTCTCATGAAAATCAGAAAAAAACTACACATCAAAACACATTTCCATTTTTAGACAGAACACATGTTCTCTAAGGGGAGAGGAAGTGCAGAGTACAAAGAACACCGTCTACAAATCAGGAGGCCAAAGTTCAAGTTCTGACACTGGCTACCAGTGGGGGACTCCTACCAGTCACTGGCTTTCCCTGGTCTCTCATCTGTAAAAGTGAGCATTCGATTAGCAATAAGCAACATTGAAGGTATTCTCCAGCTCAGAAATTTGAAGACAAAGCTAACGAGTAGGTCTCTCTTCTCTTCAAATGGACATCTTACAGATTTCACTAAGTGGTCAAGGTTTATTTAAAGGAAAACTCAGTAGCGTAGGAGGCAGACTGTCAACCTCGTCAACGTGGGCCCCACCTACTTCCAGATCCTTCCTCAGCCCACATCCAGATCATGCTCTGATCACACATCTTTCAGTTCCTCAAACTCACCCTGCTGCTGCTGCTTTCAGGATTTTTGCATGGCCTGTTACCTTGGCCCAGAACATGTTTTACCAATCCTCTGTACAGCTAACCTTTACTCAACTTTCAGAGGACGGCAGCCTACATGTCGTCTCTGGGGAACTCTGCCGGGCTGCCCCACACTTGTTCCGTTCCCCTATCATATCCTCTGAGAACCACAAGCGTATCTTTTAAAGCATCTACCACAATTTTAATTCTATAACTTAAAGTTAATGTCTGATGTCTATTCCCCCTAGAAAATGACCTCCAAGACTCAAGGACTGTCTCCTAAAACCCAGTACAGTAGCTGGCACAAGGCCTATCCTCAAAAATATTTATGAGACGAACAAAGATGAATTGCTAATTGGTCAATATGGAAGATGATTAAATTTAAGGTCCCGAGCTTCTAACCTCTCTTTATAGCAGGGGAAATGGAAAATACAGCGGAGTAAAGTAAAACCACCAGATAAACAGTCTGAAACGGACCAGGAGAGAGAAATAATGCCAATTAGATGGCAAGTCATTTAAGAAGGTCCTGGAGAGAAGAAATGGCTACAGTAATAATATCCAAAATGCACATAATTCAGGAATTGACCAGTCCCTCACAGAAGAGGATTTCTCCTAATTTAAGATCTTACATGAAATATAAAATGATACTGTAGAGGAAGATGTGGAGAACACTGTTAAATCAACCACACTCCAATAAAAACTTTTTTAAAAAAAGATGAGGCACACCAGTAGATGTGCCTCTATCATGCAGCTATGAATTCAAGTTTAATGGAATTCAAGAGTATCTAGTATGCTTTCTTCTATGATGTCTTCTGAATCCCTTTTAAATGTACTGCTTACTATTGAAACAAAATCTCAATCATCTGTCCTACTTTTCCCAAAAGCATATACAGTACTTTTACCATAATATCATAACAGTAATTCCTGTAGATTAAAAATGGCATTAAGAAAGCATAAACATATTTCACTTTGGCTTAAAAAAACCCATCAAAGCCAAGTCAAAAGATAAATGACAAGTGGGAAATTTTCTTGCAACTGGAAATTAGAAAAAAAAAAAGGGCAATTCTCTGTAATAAACAAAGTATTGAGAAAAATGGGTAAGAGGAAGACCAACGTCCCCGAAGATAGATGAGAAAGACTATAACTAGGCATTTACAGGAAAGGAAGTCCAAATACTCTTCCACACATATGAAAAGACGCTGACCCATTTTTCCTTGAGATAAATGCAAAGAGACTATGTCAAATCACATTTTTGATCTACCAGACTGGCAAAAACTCAAGTCGGATAAAAATGAGGTACAGGCCACACATACCCTCTCTCATACCCTGCACGTGGAAGTATAAATAAATTAGTATAAGGCAATTTGGCATCATCTATTCAAATTACACATGCATAGTGCATCTGACCCCACAATGTCACGTCTGGGAATTTACCCAGAAAGGCAGTATCTCAGAGTGAAGGAACTCCTCTGCAATTAACTTGCCTAAGTGTGAATTTTGACTCTGCCACTCTCTGGGGTGTGATTTTGAGCAAATCACCCAACCTACTCTAAGACTCAGTTTCCTCATCTGTAAAATAGAGGTAATAATACCCGTTACCTCACAGACGAATGTGAGGACTGAGCCAATACAAGACAATGGTCTAAGAGAGTGGCCAGTGTGTAATATGTGGCAGGTAAGCATTAACAAATGCAATGTATCCCCTTAGAAATACGCATATAGAAAATGATCCAAGTTCAAGGTTATCATAACATTGTTTCTGAGCCCAAAGACTAAAAACAAGTGAGATGCCCAAAAGTAAGAGCCAGTCATACAATGGATTACTATGCAACTGTAAAAAAGAATGAGGAAGCAGTCAGTGGATTGTTACGAAAAATCTCCAAAATATAATTAAAGCAGGAAAGGCACTGAACAAAGACTCAATTAACCACCTTTTGTGTAAAAAAGGAGAAGGCATATAATGACCTGCCTCTGCTATTCAAAAAACACAATTTAAAAAATCAAAGAATGTTTTAGGTAATTACATGACTGACGCCATGCAGGTAGTTAACTGATGCTATAGCAGTTAATCATTTTGCAATATAAAAGTCTCTCAAATCAACACCTTCAACCTACACAATGTTTTATGTCAACTCCATCTTCAATAAAGCTGAGAAAAAATAACCAATAGGGGAAAAAACACAGAAGAACTGCCTAAAGGGTCAGTATTTTTTCTCAGGGCTTCCCAGGTGGTGCTAGTGGTAAAGAATCTGCCTGACAATGCCAGAGACACAAGAGATGCAGGTCTGATCCCTGGGTCAGGAAGACCCCCTGAAGTAGGAAATGGCAACTCCAGTATTCTTGCCTGGAGAATTCCATGGACAGAGAAGCCTGGCAGGCCACAGCTCATAGGGCCAAGAAAAGTTGGACAAAAACTGAGAGCACACACACACTTTTTTTTCCCTCAAGCCTCAGATGAGATTAATATACTCACAAATGTATACTTTTAGATTTGATTGCTGGGTCCAAAGCAACTTTGAACTAGGAAGCTTCAACAACAACAACAACAACAAAAATAACACCTGGCTCTGATCCCCAGACTTTGAAGGATGTGACACCTTTTGTGACAGGTATCAGGATGTGTGAAGTTCTCCAGGTGACTTATCTGAAAAGCAAAGTCTGGGAATCACACACTGAAAAGTGAAAGGCTTCTGCCTGCAGAGGTCAAAGGATTCCCACAAAGGGCAATGGCTCTGAAAGTCACCAGAGGCCCAAGCCCCCCAAGTCAGTGGCCCACTTTAAACACTAGCTGCCGTAAGAGCAGAGTCACATAATGCGGATCATCCCTTGGATGTCAACAGCTGGGACCGTCCAGCCTTCCTTTTCCTAGACTCACATAGCTGAAGGGCCTGGCCATCCTGCCCCAACTCCCACTGAGGCTTCATTACCCATGTGGACTGGTCCTAGCTGGCAAGAGTTCTGGCCAAGTATTTGGGTAATTTTTGGTAAAAGAACACTTGCTACTGGTCACCTCACTCTCCTTCACGAATTACTGTCAAAGCTCCATTAACTTCCCCTTGTTTCTAAGCGCTGAACGAACAGATCCCCTTTTTTCCCTTTTCTGATGAAGAGCTGACCAAATGGGAAGCACCTCTGCCTGGAGTCAGGCCGCCACCTTGCAATCCCACTGCTCCCCTGGCCAGGAATTTCAGTTTCCCCTGAGCCCTGGGTCCTTTGTTTTCCAGGTGAGACTCCCACTGAAGAGACTTTGTTGTGAGAGTGCAGAGAAATAACCGAGTTGAAATAAGAATAAGAATAATTATTACGAAATAAGTGAGTACAGCATCCATTCTGTAGATGCTGCACGAGCTGCAGATTTCTAGCTGGAGATTCTGCACCAGGATGCTCATTTTCTATCTGTCCAGAAGCCATCTGCCTGCAGATGCTGCCCACGGCTTCCTGTCTGGAGCTCTTGAACCCTGAGTGGCCTCACACCCGACACTGCACCAGACTTTCTAGAAGTCCTTGATGCCGGCCCACCTTGCTATGTACAACATGATTCCTCCCAGGATGCTCGGCAGACGCTTCCCAGCTCAAGCTTCCAGGGGAAGACTGCGAGATTTTCCTGCAGCAGAGCCGCGAACGCATGCCAAGATTCTTACGCTTCATACCCACATGGTGGGTGACCTGAAACTCACACCCCTGTGTGGGAAGCCAGTCCACATACCTTCCTGAGGAGAGGCAGCGGTGGCATGACTGAGATGCTTGTACCGAGAAAAACAGGGCAGCAGGTAAAAGGTCCAAGAGCCTGCCGGCAGCACTAAGGAGAAAGAGATTTCCATCTGGGGCCAACAGCCTCGGGTCACACGGGTAAAGCTTCAAAGCAGAGGGGAAGCAAGGATGACACATCTGATTCCAGAAAATTCTCTGCTGTTGACTTTCCAAACATAAATGTACTAGCGGAAATACTACTTTTTTTTAAAAATGTGATAATGGTGTGGTCGTTATAAAACCCTTATCAGAGATGTGAATGAAACTTTCCGGGTGAAATCACTTGAAGACTGACCGTGATGGTCACCGGTGAAGCTGAGTGGTTTGTACGTTCACTCTACTTTTTTGCATGCTGGAAATTTTCCATAATAAAGAAAGTTTCAACAATATCTTCTATCATCATAAAAAAATGGAGTTCACAGCAGGGGGATGTGAGAAACGTATTCTAACAGCATGACTGAGTGCCAGCCACCCAGGGCTGGGAGACAAGTCACTGTAAGTCACTAACATGAACAGCTCTGTTTCCTCCCAAGCATCTGCATCTTCATCAGAGCCCTGGGGGCATGACAGGTCCCAGGCATCAGAGGTAACTCGCATCGGCCCTGAACTGCTGCTGTCTGGGACTTGTGAAGCACCCCAGGCATGAGCGCTGTGAAACCACGTGTGTCCTGTGAAGGAGGCGGTGAGTCTTGAGGATATTCGGGGAGCAGAGCTGCCCACCCAGGCTTTCCCTGTGTCCAAATCACGTCAGTCATAAATGAGAACATGGATAGGAGAAAGCACTCTGGGAAAGCGGCTTCTGAGGCAGAAGAAAGAGGGACAGGAACAAGACCACGGGCACCCCTGCAGCCACTTGGAGCCGCCTGCGATTCCGGCTGCTGCGCCTTGGTCCGTGCAGGTCCTCCTTCCTGGAATGCTCTTCGCTCCCTCACCTCCTCCAGAGGGAATGAAAACCTCCAAGTCCTCCAACATCCTGTCATCTGTGAAGTGTTCAGCAACCACCCCGATCGACCGTCACCATTGCACTTTCATTTCTGCTGAGCCGGTCCCGCGTTGGTCTGGCCCAAGAGTCCCGCACTGTCCTTGTCCTGCTCTGCAAGGGAGGTGGGGAAACCTCTGCAGGCTTCATCTCCCTGCTCCCTCAAGTCAGAGACTTCCAGGCTTCCAGCCAAATTCAGCCAATGAAAAGCACAGGCAAGAGGCTGGAGGCTGGAGGAGGGAGGGTGGGGGAATTTCTCCCTTCTTCTCCCCACCTTGGGCAGCATTCTGGTCTCAAAGCCCTCGTGGTTCCAGCTCTGTCTCTGAGTGACCCCTGCCCTGGGCTCTGATAACACCACCTCCACCCTTTGTCCTCCAGAGGAGTGGCGTCCTGCTGCTCCAATCCCCTGGGCTGTCTCACCACACCTCATGGTGAGTTCTATTCTCAGCGACTCTACCCGTAGGATGACCAGCTCCCCAGATTGAATTCTCTCCCTCCTACTCTACAGGGTCTGTTTTCCTGTGTGAACCCTGAAGGGGTTCCATCTTTCTTCAACCATGCTATGGTCATCATTTTCTCTCCAGTTTCCTAGCAGCCTCTGAGCTCCTTCGCAAAGTATTCTTGGGCTTTGGATGCCCTCCACCCAGGGCAGGGCACTCACTCACTACTTATACCCTGCTTTGCTCCTCAAAGGACACCTCAAGCATATAGCTGGCACTTAGTAGGTGCCCCCAAACTAAACTTACTTAAAGGAATGCCAAGGATACCCAATCATTTATAAAGATGCCAGGCACAGGAAGAGAAAACTCTTGGAAACATCTTTACAGTGTATGCAGATAAGAGTAGTGGGTTCCTGGAGAAAGAGAACTAGCCACAGCTCTCTTGACATGAAAAGCCATTTTTGGCTTAAGCCACCCTATGATCTAAGCCTGGCCATACATATTACCTTACTTGAACAGCTCTCAGTAATTAAAGATCTTAAGGGAAGTGAGGGAAGCAGGAACAAAGGAAAAGCAGTCAAGAAACAACAATCCAGCGATATACAGAATCCCAGTTCCTCCTCGAGGGGTATATATTACAATCTGATACTGATCTTTGAGTTCTGCAAGAACAAAGGCCTCAACCCAGTGGAAGATGGAATGATGAAGTTGACCTTTTCTGACCCTCACAACTTCAATCAACTAAAGCTTAGACTCTTGTTAAACCTTGCCCCAATTCTACACTGAATCCTCTGCCCCAGCCCCTTCACAAGTATAAATGTTGCTGTTGTTTAGTCGCTAAGTTGTGTCTGGTTCTTTGCAGCCCCATGGACCATAGCCCGCCAGGCTGCACTGTCCATAGGATTTTTCAGGCAAGAATACTGGAGTGGGTTGCCATTTCCTCTTTCAGGGGATCTTCCTGACCCAGGGATCGAACCTGGATCTCCTGCATTGGCAGGTAGATAAGATTCTTTACCTTCTGAGCCACCTGGGAAGCCCTGAATATGCATGTACCCCTAGCTTAAAACTTCCCCAATTTTGCTACTGGAGAGTCGCTGCTTTGGGGAAGATCCCAGGTGTTCTCCTTACTTGCAAATAAATCCTTCCTTCTGTGGATCACTGGCTTGGCTTTGTCTTGTGGCTCAACACCCACTAAGATGTGAACCCGGTTTTCAGGAAATGAAAGAAAAAAATGATCTTTGAGAGGAAACAGAATCTAAGGATTCACTACCCAAGAATATAGAATGTAGGGTAAGGACTGGAGATTATGAATCTAAAACACAAGCAAACTGTGCTCTGGTCTACTGTGAACTCCTGCAAGGAATTTCATAGACCCTCAAAGCTGCACCTGGTCACAGAAATACAACACAGTGGTTCAGAACAAGGGCTGCCAATCCAATG
The DNA here is from genome assembly GCA_006410875.1 of Neotragus pygmaeus. Classification (NCBI taxonomy): domain Eukaryota; kingdom Metazoa; phylum Chordata; class Mammalia; order Artiodactyla; family Bovidae; genus Neotragus; species Neotragus pygmaeus. The sequence goes on along the minus strand of SJYV01041078.1, from coordinate 366,494 downwards.
ACTCTGGCAAGGTAAGTTCTCTCTACCTCTGCTCTCCCAATCTGTAAATTTGCACCAACTGTGCCCTGTGGCTTTGTTTCAAGAGNTGAGGATATTCGGGGAGCAGAGCTGCCCACCCAGGCTTTCCCTGTGTCCAAATCACGTCAGTCATAAATGAGAACATGGATAGGAGAAAGCACTCTGGGAAAGCGGCTTCTGAGGCAGAAGAAAGAGGGACAGGAACAAGACCACGGGCACCCCTGCAGCCACTTGGAGCCGCCTGCGATTCCGGCTGCTGCGCCTTGGTCCGTGCAGGTCCTCCTCCCTGGAATGCTCTTCGCTCCCTCACCTCCTCCAGAGGGAACGAAAACCTCCGAGTCCTCCAACATCCTGTCATCTGTGAAGTGTTCAGCAACCACCCCGATCGACCGTCACCATTGCACTTTCATTTCTGCTGAGCCGGTCCCGCGTTGGTCTGGCCCAAGAGTCCCGCATTGTCCTTGTCCTGCTCTGCAAGGGAGGTGGGGAAACCTCTGCAGGCTTCATCTCCCTGCTCCCTCAAGTCAGAGACTTCCAGGCTTCCAGCCAAATTCAGCCAATGAAAAGCACAGGCAAGAGGCTGGAGGAGGGAGGGTGGGGGAATTTCTCCCTTCTTCTCCCCACCTTGGGCAGCATTCTGGTCTCAAAGCCCTCGTGGTTCCAGCTCTCTCTCTGAGTGACCCCTGCCCTGGGCTCTGATAACACCACCTCCACCCTTTGTCCTCCAGAGGAGTGGCGTCCTGCTGCTCCAATCCCCTGGGCTGTCTCACCACACCTCATGGTGAGTTCTATTCTCAGCGACTCTACCCGTAGGATGACCAGCTCCCCAGATTGAATTCTCTCCCTCCTACTCTACAGGGTCTGTTTTCCTGTGTGAACCCTGAAGGGGTTCCATCTTTCTTCAACCATGCTATGGTCATCATTTTCTCTCCAGTTTCCTAGCAGCCTCTGAGCTCCTTCGCAAAGTATTCTTGGGCTTTGGATGCCCTCCACCCAGGGCAGGGCACTCACTCACTACTTATACCCTGCTTTGCTCCTCAAAGGACACCTCAAGCATATAGCTGGCACTTAGTAGGTGCCCCCAAACTAAACTTACTTAAAGGAATGCCAAGGATACCCAATCATTTATAAAGATGCCAGGCACAGGAAGAGAAAACTCTTGGAAACATCTTTACAGTGTATGCAGATAAGAGTAGTGGGTTCCTGGAGAAAGAGAACTAGCCACAGCTCTCTTGACATGAAAAGCCATTTTTGGCTTAAGCCACCCTATGATCTAAGCCTGGCCATACATATTACCTTACTTGAACAGCTCTCAGTAATTAAAGATCTTAAGGGAAGTGAGGGAAGCAGGAACAAAGGAAAAGCAGTCAAGAAACAACAATCCAGCGATATACAGAATCCCAGTTCCTCCTCGAGGGGTATATATTACAATCTGATACTGATCTTTGAGTTCTGCAAGAACAAAGGCCTCAACCCAGTGGAAGATGGAATGATGAAGTTGACCTTTTCTGACCCTCACAACTTCAATCAACTAAAGCTTAGACTCTTGTTAAACCTTGCCCCAATTCTACACTGAATCCTCTGCCCCAGCCCCTTCACAAGTATAAATGTTGCTGTTGTTTAGTCACTAAGTTGTGTCTGGTTCTTTGCAGCCCCATGGACCATAGCCCGCCAGGCTGCACTGTCCATAGGATTTTTCAGGCAAGAATACTGGAGTGGGTTGCCATTTCCTCTTTCAGGGGATCTTCCTGACCCAGGGATCGAACCTGGATCTCCTGCATTGGCAGGTAGATAAGATTCTTTACCTTCTGAGCCACCTGGGAAGCCCTGAATATGCATGTACCCCTAGCTTAAAACTTCCCCAATTTTGCTACTGGAGAGTCGCTGCTTTGGGGAAGATCCCAGGTGTTCTCCTTACTTGCAAATAAATCCTTCCTTCTGTGGATCACTGGCTTGGCTTTGTCTTGTGGCTCAACACCCACTAAGATGTGAACCCGGTTTTCAGGAAATGAAAGAAAAAAATGATCTTTGAGAGGAAACAGAATCTAAGGATTCACTACCCAAGAATATAGAATGTAGGGTAAGGACTGGAGATTATGAATCTAAAACACAAGCAAACTGTGCTCTGGTCTACTGTGAACTCCTGCAAGGAATTTCATAGACCCTCAAAGCTGCACCTGGTCACAGAAATACAACACAGTGGTTCAGAACAAGGGCTGCCAATCCAATGACTCTGGCAAGGTAAGTTCTCTCTACCTCTGCTCTCCCAATCTGTAAATTTGCACCAACTGTGCCCTGTGGCTTTGTTTCAAGAGCTCAACAAAGGACTACACACTGGCTGCATCAGTCATTATCTGCAGCAGAGGTCAGCAGTCTCAAACCCAAGTGCCATCAGGGCACAAAATGAATCAGCCTGGGAAGCTGACAGGGAGGTTTGCCCAAGGCAGGCGAGAGCATCTGTGCCCTTCCTTCCCTAAGACCTCTCTTTCCAAGGGCTTTCCAAAATCTGAAGCCAAACTACTCACCTGTGGGCCAAAGGCAGCCTGCCAGCCTGCAACCCCTGAATTCTCAACAAGCCTTCTCAGCAAACCGAGGTGAAAACCAAGGCCCCGAAAGGATATGTGTGTGCTGCCTGGCCCCCCAGTGAGGCCAAAGGGTCCCATTCTCCCTGAGTCAGTATGGGCTCAGAAGGAAAGGAGAAACTGAACAAGAGGGCTGGTAACATGCGGCCAAATAAAGCGAGCTACTTGAGACGTACAGTCAAAGATGGCTTCCAGGGAAAAAGAAAAAAAGAAGCTGGTCGAGGAAGGGCAGAAAAAGTGAAAGTGAATTCAGAACAGCTTGAGGAAGGAGAGGAGGTGATACCCTGAGAAGACCCAAAAAGCTACACTAGGTAGTCCAGTGGTTCAGACCCTGCACTTCCACTGCAGGGGGCAAGGTTTCATCCCTGCTCAGAGAACTAGGACCCTGCATGCCAGCAGCAGCCCCCCCACAAAAAAAAGCCAGCCACACTAAAGGAGAGGACAGTGGGCTGGCTTCACAGGGGAGGAGGAAAAGGAAGCCAGGCAAGAAGCAAACCCACCGTCACTGCATAAAGGCAGAAAAAGATACTGAACATGTCCTGAGGGCTTTTATGAGCCTCATCAGTTATCCCTCAAACCTGAGTGCTAAGAGACCCTGAGCCCTTCTGAGAGAAGATACGGTGGCTTAGGGGTCACATGAGATGCCATGTGATCACAGAGGGAGGCAGGAGCAGAACTGAGATTTTTTTTCCTAAATCTTAGGGTTTCAAGATTTCTAGGTGAAACACAAGAGGCCCAGGGACTTCCCTGGCAGGCCAGTGGTTAACACTGTATACTTCCAATACAGGAGGCTCAGGTTCCACCCCTGGTTGGGAAACTAACATCGCCCATGCCAGGTGGCAAAGCAAAACAAAACAACAACAACAAAAAATCAAGATACCCAGTTAGGTTTGCATTTCAGATAAACACTACAAATAAATTTTTAAGCACATATATATTCCACTTAGTACATACATGTTCCACAGTGGGAACACATATACCCTAAGAAACTACTCATCATTTACCTGAAATTTAAACATGGCTCCTCATCTTGTATTTTTGCTGAATGTGGCAACCCTATCTGGTTTTTGAGTCTTCATTATACCAAGCTGTCTCCCAGAACCCCGGTGTGGAAAAATAGAAAAGAGTTAATGAGTAAAAGGAAAAAAGGCATGATTCACACAGACAGCCTTATAGAGGATGCTAACCTGCAACACATCAACTTAAAGCTAAAGAACAAAGAAGAGGGGGCAGTGGAACCCATGGGAATCTGAGAACAAGAGTGCACCGGCCTTATGAGACGCAGCGCAGCCTACTGCCTTTCACGTGTGGGCTGGCAGGTGGGTTCCGGGTGCCTCTTCACATCCCCCATCGAGTTCCAAGGACCCAGAGCTGCAAGGCACGGGGCCAAGAAAGAACCACACAAATCAGGGATTCAAAGTCATCAATGCTGATCTCCTTCAACCTGAAAGAATCTGACAGGCAGGCCCCCCAAGTGGTCTGGGAAGGAGGCAGGGAGAAACCAAGAGACCCCAGCAGCCTTGGCTGAAGCAGACAGGTGAGGAGGAGGGAAGGGCACTCCTGGCTCCCAGAAGGCTTACTTCAACTTGTTTGACTTCCTGAAATACACTGACTGTCTTCTTGGCCCCTCTCATCACAGCCAAAACCCTTCACACCAGGGCACTAAAACCCCAACAGTGCCCTGGTGAAAAGTACATTCCTTCAACCTTCACGAAGCCCTAGGCTGCCATTGCTACTGCCACAGAGATAGCCAGAGGTGGCAGACAGAAAACCAGTCCCACCGCAGACCTCCACAGACCCGCCCTGGGCTCCCCGGCCGGGCAGTCCCTCCAGCACGGGGCACTGCAAGCCTGCAAAGGCGGGCAGCTTCAAAGAGTCCTGTTGCACTTTCTGTACTTCAGAGCAGCCGCTAAGCAGCAGTGCAACGCGTGTCTCACCATCAAAGTCCACCCTCTGGAACCCACACCCCCATGGAAAAGGGTCAAAAGTCACTCGACAGAGAAGCAGGCTGTCTGCCTGCTGCTCACGGCGCTAAAGGCAGAAACTGAGCAAAGGTACACATTGGGGCTTTTTCATGAAATAATGGAAAGAGCCCGACAACTGGCCTATAAGAAAAAATGGATCTTTTAGGAAACTTGATTGCCCCTCATTACTTATGCACGGCCACACAGGTCAGTTTTATCCTGACTCACCAAACCCTAGGAAATCAGCCTAGCTCCCAGGCATCCCCAAGCACCAGAAAAACACAGGCCCTGAGAAGTCAGATGGCAGAGCTTCCCAGTCTGAGGTCTCCAGAGAGATCGCCTCCTCTCAGCAATTTAGACCTTTTTTGTACCATCATATTACATATTAACAGGGTTATCAAAAACACCTTTGATTCTGAAGCACATTTTGGAGAACAAGAGAAAGTATGTATGTACATGTGTGTGGGGTGGGTGTTTACGAACCATCTTTAATATCATTTTCTACAAGAATAATTCAGAAATTATCAAAACACTTTGACGTGCACTGTTTCATCTGATCCTCGTAATGACAGTGGCTGGAAGCAAGACTGGTATTAACCCTAGAGACTATGGTTTTACCAGGTAAGTTCACGGAGGCTCAAAGGCTCTGAGGGCAGCATAACGAACGAGCAATGTAGCTAGAACCTCGACTAACTGGAAGCCACATTCTGTAGGACCCGTGCTGCCTCTCAATGTCCAGTGATCAACACTAGGGAAGGAGGTGGGGCTACGCAAGGGGCAAAGCTAAAGCAAAGGCAATTCCACAGTGGAATACTGCACAGCTGCATCAAAGGACCACTGCCACAGGTAACACGGATGCTGTCTAATGCTAGTCAGTGTAGGCGCTAGGATGTGAAATCAGAGAATCTGTGCGCATACAAAATACATTCTGTATAAAGCTACTTACAATATAAAGTTCAAAAAGAAGCAAAAAATTAATCCACAGAGTTAGAAGTAAGAACAAGTCACTTTGGGGGTGTGGTGTGAGTGGAAGAGAGTACAAGGGAACTCTGGGGGGTGTCGGGAGTGCTGATACTAGCATGCATCTTAAGTGGGGCAGTGATTTACACTGGTGGGTTTACGGGTAAATTCACTGAGCACTTCTGCATCAGTTTGTGCATTCAAAGCTTGGAGACCTTACTGCAGTGGTCCCCAGCCTTTTTGGCACCAGGGACTGGTTTCATGGAAGACAATTTTTCTACAGGGCCGGGGGTGGGTGGTTGGTCTGGGGATGATTCAAGCGCATTACATTTACTGTGCACTGTGTTTCTAATCTAATGCTGCGCTGTACTAGCCCACGGCTGAGAAGTTGGGGATCCCTGCTTTACTGTATGTTATACTCCATTAGCGAGTTTAACCAAAGTCAACCTGGACATCCCCCAAATAAATTCCATGAACTTTACTGTGCTGCTGCTGCTAAGTCACTTCAGTCTTGTCTGATTTCTATGTGACCCCATAGACAGCAGCCCACCAGGTTCTGCCGTCCCCGGATTCTCCACTGGAGAATACTGGAGTGGGTTGCCATTTCCTTCTCGAATGCATGAAAGTGAAAAGTGAAAGTGAAGTCGCTCAGTCGTGTCCAACTCTCCGCAACCCCATGGACTGCAGCCCACCAGGCTCCCCTGTCCATGGGACCCTCCAGGTAAGAGTACTGGAGTGGGGTGCCATTGCCTAAGACTGTGGAAAAAGGCAAATGATGCTTCGAACGGCAGGGTTTTATATGCTGGTCAAGCCATCATCAGAGACTACCTGGCTCAAATCACTGTCCTGCTGCTCACTGCACCCTTCACCAGGACGCCAAGGCTGTTCTACCTTGTTTCTTCATCTGGGACAAAGGGAAGCAAACGGGTTGCAGTGAGAATCAAGTGAGGCCCTGAACGTAAGGTGTTTTAGAACTGCGCCAGGCACAGAGCAAGACCAATATACCTAGCTGTTATTACCAATGGGATAAGAAGGACCATCTTATAGATGACAAATAACACAGTTTACAAGGAAAAGACAAATGTCTCTACTAAGCAGCCAGAGCAGATTCTGAACATCCAGAAACGTTCCAACTGTTTCCCCCTCCCTGCCCGTTTCTGTCATCAGCCCGGAGAAGGGACCCAAGAACAGGGGCAGCCAGGCCCTGCTCACCACCCCCCACTTTACTTCCTTTCCCCACATTGATGAAAGGCCTCCTCCTTCCACCACTCCCACCCACGCCTAGATGAACTTCATCTTTTAGGTTCTCGCTTCTACAACAGCTCCTGAGAGAGAGCCCTCCATGACTGTGGCCCCTCTCCCAGCCTGAGTCAGGGGCCCTCCACCAGCTCTCGCTGCAGCTGCTATTCGTGGCGCACTGCTTGGCATACAGCGGGTGATCAATACAGTGGCTGAAAAAAAACCCACTCCTCTTGTGCTCATCAGACTATTTTCAAGTAGAGGTTATAACTTCAGTATAAAGAGACTGGTTCCAGCCTGGGATGAGGCGGGAGAGCGGAGGAGGGGGGCCCCACCGGCAGAGCTATCAGCAGAGGTGGCACACTCTGCAGTAACACGAGACAGGGTAAGGGGGGCAATGGACCCAGGCCCAACACTGGAGGCCAGTCAGAGAGTCTGCACACCCCACGCACTGAAGGCGCCNGCCTAAAAGATAGAGGCAACAATATTTTTCTTAATGGGATTTTTAAAATTTTTTTTTTTTTGGTGAGTGTAAAACATAAGATAGATAATATAATGAAACAGTGCTGGTCTTATCTTGAACTCTCAAAAAGGGACTCAGCAAGGGTCATTATTATGTTTTATTATATAAATCCATTATTTTATGGCTAGAAAATACAGGACTCAAAGAAGAAACAGTTTGCCAAAGATCATGTGGCAAAGTAGAGCTAAAGCTAGAACTGTTCTGTGTAACTAAGGACTTCCTGTTTGGTGTTCTTCCCTCCTCACTGCCTCTTTCTCCATTTCCATCCTTCCACACGTGCAAGACACAGGAGCAGGTGGAGGACACTGGCAAAACCACTCAAAGGCCTTCCTAGTTTGGGGAATACGTACAGCAAAATACGTAATTTGAGGAACCTCCTGTTATTAGTACTTCCTGTTATGGCATCCACAGAACTGGAATAAATACAATTAAAAAAAAATCTTTTAAATGCTTAAGCTGAGTTTGAAATAAAGAAAGAGAGCTCTTTGCTTCAAGAAGTGAAGAGGGAACTAAACAAAGAAGTCTAAGAGAGGTGATAATGTATCCTGGAATCAGGATACAGGTGAGAATGAAGATCAATTCCTATAATATTTTACTACAACTGGGAGACAGGAGATGACATCTTGTCTTACAAGGGACAAGAAGTTTCAACTAAGAGTTTCCTGGAAATCCAAGATCATTAGAGGACAGAATAAAAAAAGATAATCTTCCTTGATTAGGGGGAGATAACAAAGCCATTACGTACAAGTTCATGCTATAGCTTGTGTCTAAACCCTGCTTAAGAAAGAAGACAATGGGCGTCCCCGGTGGCTCAGTGGGTAAAGAATTCGCCTCTCAATGCAGGAGACACAGGTCTGATTCCTGATCTGGAAAGATCCCTGATGCCATGGAGAAACTAGGGCCAGGGGACACAGCCGCTGAGCCTGTGCTCTAGAGCTTGTGAGCCACAATTACGAAATCCGCATGACTCGACTACTGAAGCCTGACGCCCGAAGCCTGGGCTCTGCAACAAGAGGAGCCATCACAACGAGAAGCTTGTGCACCACAGCTAGAGAGTAGCTCCCACTCACTGCAGCTGGAGGAAAGCCCACCCAGCAATGAAGACCCAGCATAGTCAAAATGAATAAAACAAGAAAACTTTTTAAAAAGCACAGTCAGACTAGCCCAAGAAGGGTTAAAAAAAAAAAAAAGAAGAAGACAAATACTTTAATTTTTGATTTGTGCTTAGTACAGAGTTATGATTCAAATTTAAAATGGGGGTCAACTATAGATCCTGGAGTGCAAAGTCATGTGGGCCTTGGGAAGCATCACTATGAACAAAACTAGTGAAGGTGATGGAATTCCAACTGATCGATTTCAAATCCTAAAAGATGATGCTGGTAAAGTACTACACTCAATGTGCCATCAAATTCGGAAAACTCAGCAGTGGCCATAGGACTGGAAAAGGTCGGTTTCCATTCTAGTCCTAAAGAAGGGAAATGCCAAAGAATGTTCAAACTACTGCACAATTGTACTCATTTCACATGCTAGCAAGGTCATGTTCAAAATCCTTCAAGCTAGGCTTCAACAGTATGTGAACCAAGAATTTCCAGATGTACAAGCTGGATTTAGAAAAGGCAGAGGAACCAGAAATCAAATTGCTAATATCCGTTGGATCATAGAAAAAGCAAGAGCATTCCAGAAAAACATCTACTTCTGCTTTATTGACTATGCTAAAGCCTTTGACTGTGTGGATCACTACAAACTGTGGAAAATTCTTAAAGAGATGGGAACAAATACCAGACCACCTTACCTGCTTCCTAAGAAACCCATATGCAGGCCAAGAGCAGCAGTTAGAACTGAACATGGAACAATGGACTGGTTCAAAATTGGGAAAAGAGTACATCAAGGCTGTATACTGTCACCCTGCTTATTTAACTTATATGCAGAGTACATCATGAGAAATGCCAGTTTGGATGAAACATAAGCTGGAATCAAGATTGCCGGCAAAAATATCAATAACCTCATACATGCAGATGACACCGCTCTAAGGGCAGAGAGTGAAGAGGAACTAAAGAGTGTCTTGATGAAAGTGAAAGAAGAGAGAGAAAAAGCTAGCGTAAAACTGAACATTCAAAAAATGAAGATCATGGCATCGGGTCCCATCACTTCATGGCAAATAGATAAGGAAACAATGGAAACAATGACAGATTTTATTTTCTTGAGCTTTAAAATCACTGTGGGTGGTGACTGCAGCCATGAAATTAAAAGATGCTCACTCTTTGGATGAAAAGCTGTGACAAACCTAGATAGCATAGTAAAAATTGGAGATATTACTTTGCCTACAAAGGTCCGTATAGTCAAAGCTATGGTTTTTCCAGTAGTCATGTACATATTGGCAAGTTGGACAGTAAAAATGGCTGATCACTGAAGAATTAATGCCTTAAAACTGTGGTGCTGGAGAAGACCCTTGAGAGTCCCCTGGACTGCAAGATCAAACCTGTCAATCCTAAAGGAAATCAACTCTGAATATTCATTGGAAAGACTGATGCTGAAGCTGAAGCTCCAATTTTTGGCCACCTGTAGCGAAGAGCTGACTCATGGGAAAAGACCCTGATGCTGGGAAAGATTAAAGGTGGAGGAGAAGGGGGTGACAGAGGATAAGATGATTGGTTGGCATCACTGGCTCAATGGAAGTGAGTTTGAGCAAGCTCCAGGAGATGGTGAAAGACAGAGAAGTCTGGTGTTCCGTAGTCCATGTGGTCACAAAAAATCGGACATGACTGAGCAACTGAACAATGAACACCACCACCAATGTATCAGGAAGCTTCAAGTCGAGCAATTAATATAAGATAATTCTATTTTAGCAATGCTTTCTTAGTGCCTGGTGGAAACAAATGCAAGATGTTTCTGAAGAGAGAAACTTTCAATAACTGAAAATTTTGATAATTGAAGAATCTGAGAAAGTCAGTAATTAAGTACATTTAAATAATTCTAAATATAAAAGAATAAGTTGGAAATACAAGCTAATAATAAACAGGCCGGGTTGATAAAAACTGAGTATAATTTCTGACATGAAAAAAATAGAAATGAAAGACCAGTGAAATAATAGTTTAGACAAAATATGAAACACAGATAAAGAAGGAGTTACTGAACTGAAATATACTTAAGGAAATTATCCAGAATAGAGCACTTGGAGAAAAGAGGTAAAAACTACAAAAGAAGATGACAACATTGCTTATCTTTAAAAATGTAAAGTTAGCCAACAAAAACATAGAATAACTTCCTACAAAATTAAAAAAGTAAAAGTATTGACTAAAGGAAATTTAATTAATTTAACAGAAGATAAGCAAAAAGGAAAGAATGGGAAGAGGAAACATGTTAGACATAAAATAAGACTTTCGATAGAAATAAAATCTAAATAAATCTTTAATGATCACAATCAATTTAAATAGTCTAAACTTGCCTTTTAGTTTAAGACACATCTAAAATATAAAGGCCCCAAAGGCTAAGATAAATGGATGTAGAAAAGATATACTTGGGAAAAAAATTGGCTAGTTAAATAAAGCTGGCATAGATATAAAACATTGACTAAAAAAGTAGACTTTAGGGCAAAAAGTACAATTAGGAAAAAATAAGATCATCATATGATATACAAAAGAATAATTTTTCAAGAAGCTGTTTCAAATACAAATTTGTATGATTTACTAATGTAGCTTTAAAATACATAAAGAAAAACTTGTTAGAACTATGAAAAAATTGATAAAAGGTACAGTCAGTAGATTTTAACACAACTATCTCTTACAACAAATGCAAGATTAAAATATAAGGAGTGATGAATATTAAAAAGTTTGATCTAATGAACATACTATAGAACATATTTTCCTTCTGAATGTACATGCAGTATTTTAAAAAGTTTTTTATGTATTAGGCAGGAAACAAAGCAATATCAATACATATCAATCAATCAATAATATCAAGCACATTCTCTTATCACAGTGATAAAAATGGGGAGGTCAATAGTAAAGAACAATTAGAAATCCCCAATAATTAAAAACGAATGCTTTTCATTAATTCATGAGTCAATGGAAAAAGAGTAGAAATTAGAATACATTTACAAACAGATGTCCATGAAAATAATACATTTCAAAATACATGATATATAGTTTATGCCACTTTCAGAGGGAATTTCCAGTCTTTATGTGCTTATAGTAGAACATGAGAAGACTGAAAATTAGCTGAGCTTACAAACTCAGAGAAAGAAACAAAAACAAAAACAAGAGAGTACATGCATATGACAGAAAGAACAATAAAATACATCAACAAAAATGTGTGAAATGGGAAATAAAGACAGAGAGGATGAAAAGGCCCAAATTTTGCTATTTGGAAAGAGCAACAAAATAAATATTTTGCAAGATTAATCAAGAAAATAAGAGAAGACACAAAGAAACAGATTAGTAATAAAAGGGAGAATAACAGGGTGGATTTATCAGAAATTTTAAATCGTAAGAGAACACTAGAATACTTTATGCCAAAAATCTAAAAACTTATAAAAACAATTTTCTAGAAAATTATAATTTACTAAAACTGACTCAAAAAGGAGTAAAAACTTGAATAAACTTAATCATTAAATATATAGAATAAGTAGTTTAAAATATGCAGGTTTATTGATTTAGCCTGAATAACTCCAATTTGAGCACATTTCTTATAAGTAGAATTTCAGGAATGTCAAGATTCTGATTTCTTTGCCTTGGCCCATTGCCCATGTTGTTTGTGTGTGTGTGTGTGTGTGTGTGTGTGTGTATGTGGCGTGGGGGAGTGATTACATTAACAATACTTATGCTATGCCAGATTCTCTTCTAGGTACATGTGATACAAAATCAGACATGGGGCCTACTCTGGAGAGATGCATACTCTGGTAGAAGTTCAGATAAACTCATCAATAACATAAGAAAGTTAAATGCACATGGTAGTGTGGGATCATTTGAGCTACAACATTAAGAATGGACATAGCCATTCTTGACCTGCCAAAATGCAACATGGTGTTGAAAGGGAAGGGGTCATAGTTTATTTACTTTCTATTCATTTGCTTAGGATTTTAAAGTCATCATTTGGGGGAATTCCCTGGTGGTTCAGTGGTTAGGACTCTGTGCTTTCACTGCTGTGAACCTGGGTTCAATCTCTGGCTGGGGAACTAAGATCTCACATACCACATGCAGCCAAAAACCAAAAAAAAAAAAAAAAGATGTTTTAAAGTTTTTATTTGTAAATACTTTTAAACTTGTAAAAAAAGTTGCAAGAACAGTACATGAACTCCCACAAGGATTACATTAAATCCAAACCTGTACAGAGGACTGAACCCAACTCTACACAGGTGTGAGGAGTGAGAACAGATCACAAGCGAGTTTTCAGAGTTCAGTGCTCTGAAAGATGAATCCTCAGATGTCTTCTCACCAGGCTTGGGGAGGGGAAAATTATTATCTTCTCACTTTAGGAAAATTTACAACCCCATGCTATCTCATGAGTTCATACTTCTTTGCCTCCCGACTACCCAATTCCTCCTGATTTCAAAATTTTATTATCCCAAGATGTCTTTGGACATCTCCAAAAGGTGTCCTGTTGATTATGAAGAAACCTGACATTTAGTACCATTCACAGTCAAATAAGGCTTTCCCTCATGGTTCAGAGGTAAAGAATCCATTTGCCAATGTAGGAGACCCACAGGTTTGAGCCCTGGGTTAGGAGGATCCCCTATCCCCTGGAGAAGGGCATGGCAACCCACTCCAGTATTCTTGCCTGGAGAATCCCATGGACAGACGAGCCTGGCTGGCTATAGTCCATGGGGTCGTAAAGAATTAGACATGGCTTAGCTACTGAACAACAGTAAAATCGATAGGAACTAATATCTTCCTCTTTTGCAGTGATTTTTAAATACATTTTTGAAGAAGTTAATTTTGAAATTAGTTTGATACACAAATTCTACTCTAGGAAAAAAATATTCAAGGTGATTATTTGTCAAAGGACTGGGCCACCCAGCCAACAACGTTCTAGGAGAAATGAAGCAGTCAGAGGGGCATTCTACACTGTTTTCTCCCCATTATGGGGTCCCTTTGGGCAGGTTACCTTTCCTCCATTTCACACTCACTTTAGTTCATCCATTTTGGTGGCAGTATATGTCTTAAACTTGGGACAGGGCGACAGCAAATTTGTATTTCTCACATACTATTCTCATTGTTGGCATTCCAGATTTCATTCTTTGAAAATAAATATTGTGACAATTTTTGATGTCAGGGATTTCTCTGTGATGGTTATTTTACAGAGTAGAAGAAATATTTTAATTAAAAGAATATCTGGCAGGCTCTGCAAAGGAGATAAGATTGAATGGAAGTTTATTAGTAGGTTTCAATACCAGACCACCTGACCTGCCTCTTGAGAAAGCTGTATACGGGTCAGGAAGCAACAGTCAGAACTGGGCATCAAACAACAGACTGGTTCCAAATAGGAAAAGGANTGGCATCACTGACTCGATGGACGTGAGTCTGAGTGAACTCCGGGAGTTGGTGAGGGACAGGGAGGCCTGGTGTGCTGCAATTCATGGGATTGCAAAGAGTCAGACACGAATGAGTGACTGAACTGAACTGAACAACAGAAATTGGATGGCCAAGAACTATGGGTAATAAATATCAGTTATCAGTGATGAAAAGTTACATAGTATTTTCTGTAATAATATTTTAGCAGGATTTTTAAACACTTAATTTATATCTAAGTATTTATATTCTATATTTAAATATATTTGTGGATTTAAGAAAACATGTAATTAAACTTTTCAATTATTTCTCAAAATATTTGAATAAATGATTAATGATAATTAAGTTAAATACATGTCATTTGTATACAGTGGAAATGATTGTCAATGTTGTGCCTTTAAAATTTATGTAAAATTATACACATTGAAAAATAAGCCAAGTTTAAGGCAGCAAAATGCTACCACATTTCACTCACTTTTCTGTTTTTTTCTGCACTGTTTAGTTGTCAGGCCAGCGTAACATTTAAAAACCACCTGCAAGTATCCTTTATATCAGTAGGAATGTATTATATTCTTAGAACTGAATTTTCTATTATTTTCTCAGATGAAATCCCATCCTTTGAGAGAAAATCTTGCTTGTGTAAAATGAGGGTAATTTAACAATAATCATATTAATATGTATGGACACAGATTTCCTTATAGAGAAAATTAGAACTCTTTATTTTCCCACATCATAGTCATAATTATTAAAACTTCTCTTCTGACTGTTGTATAATATATTGAAATGCTAAAAAGATAAAACCTCACATTTACTTGTGATGTGAAATGCTTTCTTTACTTAAAGAAAGTAATGAAAAAGTATGTCTTTCCTACTTTAGAGTTTATGATAACTGCCATGTTACTCTGATAGTTTTCATAGTAAAAGCTTTTGCCATTAGGTAGTANCTCCAGGTAAGAGTACTGGAGTGGGGTGCCATTGCCTAAGACTGTGGAAAAAGGCAAATGATGCTTCGAACGGCAGGGTTTTATATACTGGTCAAGCCACCATCAGAGACTACCTGGCTCAAATCACTGTCCTGCTGCTCACTGCACCCTTCACCAGGACGCCAAGGCTGTTCTACCTTGTTTCTTCATCTGGGACAAAGGGAAGCAAACGGGTTGCAGTGAGAATCAAGTGAGGCCCTGAACGTAAGGTGTTTTAGAACTGCGCCAGGCACAGAGCAAGACCAATATACCTAGCTGTTATTACCAATGGGATAAGAAGGACCATCTTATAGATGACAAATAACACAGTTTACAAGGAAAAGACAAATGTCTCTACTAAGCAGCCAGAGCAGATTCTGAACATCCAGAAACGTTCCAACTGTTTCCCCCTCCCTGCCCGTTTCTATCATCAGCCCGGAGAAGGGACCCAAGAACAGGGGCAGCCAGGCCCTGCTCACCACCCCCCACTTTCCTTCCTTTCCCCACATTGATGAAAGGCCTCCTCCTTCCACCACTCCCACCCACGCCTAGATGAAATTCATCTTTTAGGTTCTCGCTTCTACAACAGCTCCTGAGAGAGAGCCCTCCATGACTGTGGCCCCTCTCCCAGCCTGAGTCAGGGGCCCTCCACCAGCTCTCGCTGCAGCTGCTATTCGTGGCGCACTGCTTGGCATACAGCGGGTGATCAATACAGTGGCTGAAAAAAAACCCACTCCTCTTGTGCTCATCAGACTATTTTCAAGTAGAGGTTATAACTTCAGTATAAAGAGACTGGTTCCAGCCTGGGATGAGGCGGGAGAGCGGAGGAGGGGGGCCCCACCGGCAGAGCTATCAGCAGAGGTGGCACACTCTGCAGTAACACGAGACAGGGTAAGGGGGGCAATGGACCCAGGCCCAACACTGGAGGCCAGTCAGAGAGTCTGCACACCCCACGCACTGAAGGCGCCTCTTTATCGTTGTTTCCTTTCCAAAGCAGAGAGTTTGCAACCCTGGAAACACTCCCTGAGGCCTGGGCTGGCATCCTGGGAATGTGCGGTGGTAACGGGGCAGCCCTGACTACTCGAAATGAAGGAACACAACAGTGTGGAAACACAACGAAGAGGAAAACGCCCCCAACAGGATCAAGACACAACTGTTCATAAATTTGTAGCCTTGTGCTTAAACTCTGAGGTCAGAGTTCCCATGCTAGCCACAGGTCCTCAGGCAAGTTGTAGAACGTCTCGGGGTGTAAATCTGCAAATCTGTAAGGCTGCACATCAGTGGTGTGGATTAAATCAGGATATAAGTAAACCCCTCCCAACAGTACCCACGCCATAGTAAGCACTGGGTAAACATGAGTGGTTGTCATAGCAACAAAAAACTTGCAAGTAGTTCAAAGCTGATAAGGAAGAATTTCAAGCATTTTTTTTTCTTTTTCAGACTTTCTTGAAGTATGGTTTATCTGCAATGCTATCAAGGAAATTAAACATAAGATTTTTTTTTTTTCATGGCAAACATCATCTACAAGGTGCTAGGGCTAAATCCTTTTTCTTTCCCAGAAGACAACCTTTCCCTGTGCATTAGTCCCTCCCCTGCTGCTAAGCTGCTAAGTCACTTCAGTCGTGTCCGACTCCGTGTGACCCCAGGGACAGCAACCCACCAGGCTCCCCTGTCCCTGGGATTCTCCAGGCAAGAACACTGGAGTGGGTTGCCATTTCCTTCTTCAATGCATGAAAGTGAAAAGTGGAAGGGAAGTCAGTCGCTCAGTCGTGTTTGACTCTTCGCGACCCCATGGACCGCAGACCACCAGGCTCCTCCGTCCATGGGATTTTCCAGGCAACAGTACTGGAGTGGGGTGCCATTGCCTTCTCCACAATCTGCCCACTCTGAGAGCAGATTCAGACCTATGGTGTGGAGCCTAGAGCTAGGGTACCATACGTTTGCTGAATGACCAAAAAGAACCAGATACGGATTAGCCAGGAGGCAATAAAAACTGAGGTTGGAGCAAGATATCAACAGCATTTTAATTAAAGCTTTAGGTCCTAACCCACAACTTCGATACTAAGACAAGCAGCAGCAGCTAGCTGTTTTTGCACACCAGACTCCATTTTTTTCTTAATTAAAAAAAAAAAACAGTTTAAAGTAACTAGAAATAGAGGTTACCAGGGGCTGGAGGTAGGAGAGAAATGAAGAGCTACTGTTTAATGTAAACAGTTTCTGCTTGGGATGTTGAAAAAGATCTGGAAATGCATAGTGGTGATGGTGGCACAACAATGTAAATGTAACTAATGTCACCGAATCGCACACTTAAAAATGGTTCAAGGGGCAACACTTATATTGTGTATATATTACAACCAAAAAAATGTCATTGTATCCTCAGTACCTCAAAATAATAAGCTGCATGCACTCAAAGTTTAAAATGATGTGAAACAGTTAATAACGTTTTTCAAAAGACATGGCACCTTACCAGGTAGTTACCTGGACTGAAAGAACTCCAAACTGCTACTTTATAGCATATACACTTAAAATTGTACTCTTTGGTTAACAAAGACGTTAAAATCATCTAGCCGATTTTTTTTTCTCTCAAATTTTTGTGTTTCTATAATCAGAGGTTACTAAACGAAGCAGACACAATGTTTTGACTCTTAGCAAATGTCTTTGTTTAGATAAATTAAGGCCTGCCTAGTGAAGAACCAAAAAAAAAAAAAAAAAAAAAACCCCAAACAAAAAAAGTCTCAATAGAATAAGTTATTACTTGAGTTAGTGTATTAAGATAACTGGGGAAAAAAAAAACATTGTTTATATGCAAATAATTTCATAAATTGAGAAGCTCTTTCTGTAATTAAAACACTAAATAATTTTTCTGTCAGGACTATTTTAGCTTTTCTAATTCAATCTCAAAATCCTTGACTGCCCAAGACTGTTCACTGGTGAAATAAACACATGAAGGGTTTAATGCAGGTAGTAGATTTCTAAGAACTTTCCTTAGCTCACCCTTAGTCCATGCTGTTTTCATTCTTTCACTTTCCTCTTTCCTTTTATGGAACACTTTTTTGAATTATGAGCTATGTCTGTCTGGCTGAATATCCCAGCTCTGCTCCTCAGTACTGAATGGCCTCATCTGATCCCAAGTGGCCCGAGATGCCCCGGAGGGTGTTAACCCGCTCACTTGGGACACACACCTGGCCCCCATGGAGACTGGTCTGATCTGGAGCAGATGCGTCCACCAACACTGCTTTTTTACAAAACTGGAGTTTGCAACTGCCCATAAACAGGTATATCTAATCCATTTTAGCCTTAAGAAGTCTTTGTTTTCACAGTTTCCATTAAAGATTTAAGAAATTTGGTCTATCCAATAATGTCTGTGTAAGGAAAGTGGATGGGCCCCAGAGTGTAACAGGAATAGATGAAAAAACCACCTAGATAATTTCTGTCTATGGGCAGATGTAAATTATGAAATTAAAAACATCACCGACATTTCTTTTCAATCATCACCACGTTAAAAGAAAATTAAAAACAAACAAAAAGCCTTTCAGTGCCACCTGGACACAGACAAATTGAGCAACAGTTCTCTCCATCTCTGCCTTACAAAATAAACCCTAAGCTAATTAAACTGTGAGTGAATATGACACATTGTTTCCCTTCAAGGTATTCACCAAAAGAGATGAACTTTATTTTGGAAGATGGAAGGGAAGCCAGCCCTCCCTGGAACCTTGGCACCAGTCAGCCTGGACCGCCTTTCTGGCTTCCACTTGTATGTTGGTTATTTCCGCACCTCACAGCTCTCTGGGCTGCAAAGTGCTGGAGAGGGAAGGCCAGTTCCCTCTGCTCTGAATTCCCTGCCGCAATCAGCCAGGGCCAAGCTGAACACCAGTCAAGGGCAATCCTGCTGGAGAAGCCCTTACATTCCTTCTGGGTATTTTGGAGGATCTGACACCCAGTAGGCAGTTCCCAAGTACTTGGAGGTTGAATCCTGCCTGTTGTAGGCTGTATTTACGGCACGCCGTTCTGTGCCTTACTGAAGAGGTGAAAATTTCCCAGCGTTAAACAAGTGAGTATGAAAATGAATTTTAAGCACTAATCTGCACCCCATGCCCCAGATCTAGGGATGAATAACAATAAGGGGGTGAATTCATTCTAAACAACCATCAAACTATTAATCCTTTGTTAGTTCTCCCTAAAAGAGAACACCTACACAAAGTGACATTTGCAATTTATGAGTTGGAACACTGGGATAAAATCCATAGCTGTGGGCTTGACAAGCATAAAAGTAAGAAAATTTGATAGCCTTGGGGAGGTAGGAAGAGTCTGCAAGTTACTACCTCTCCAAGATCCTGACTATTAGAAATACTTTCCAGAGCATTCGTTTCCCTGTCAGGGAAATTTCAACCACCACTGAGCAGGAACACCCTGAACCTGTGATCACCAGCTTTGACAATCATTCAATCCATCTATTAATAAAAGCAACTAACTGCCTATGATTGAAAACAAAAAGCAACACCTAACCACTGAAGGACAAAGTATATGAGGGAACACAGAAGGTGACCTTACTCCTTCCTCAGCCTGGCTGTATGAATCTAAAGGCTCAGATTAGTATTTCTAGGAGTAAATGCTGCAATGCATGATTTGAGGAAGAAGAAAACAAGAATGCAAGTATACACTGTGTGACACTATCAGTTCAGTTCAGTTGCTTAGTCGTGTCCGACTCTTTGCGACCCCATGAATCACAGCACGCCAGGCCTCCCTGTCCATCACCAACTCCCGGAGTTCACTCAGACTCACATCCATCGAGTCGGTGATGCCATCCAGTCATCTCATCCTCTGTCATCCCCTTCTCCTCCTGCCCCCAATCCCTCCCAGCATCAGAGTCTTTTCCAATGAGTCAGCTCTTCGCATGAGGTGGCCAAAGTACTGGAGTTTCAGCTTTAGCATCAGTCCTTCCAAAGAACACCCAGGAATGATCTCCTTCAGAATGGACTCGTTGGATCTCCTTGCAGTCCAAGGGACTCTCAAGAGTCTTCTCCAACACCACAATTCAAAAGCATCAATTCTTCGCTGCTAAGCTTTCTTCACAGTCCAACTCTCACATCCATACATGACCACTGGAAAAACCATAGCCTTGACTAGACGGACCTTTGTTGGCAAAGTAATGTCTCTGCTTTTCAATATGCTATCTAAGTTGGTCATAACTTTACTTCCAAGAAGTAAGCGTCTTTTAATTTCATGGCTGCAATCACCATCTGCAGTGATTTTTGGAGCCCCAAAAAATAAAGTCTGACACCGTTTCCTCATCTATTTCCCATGAAGTGAAGGGACCAGATGCCATACTCTTAGTTTTCTGAATGTTGAGCTTTAAGCCAACTTTTTCACTCTCCTCTTTCACTTTCATCAAGAGGTTTTTTAGTTCCTCCCCCAAATCCACTCTGCAAGCTACACATGGAAATCCACCAGGATTCAACAAATCTCACCATCCTGTTTGCAGATACTGCCCCAGTTGGAGCTTCAGGTGTCTGCTATTTGCACTGATACTTCCTCCCCGTGATGGCCCACAGGCTGTTTTCCAGAAGCAGCCATGGGGCATTTCGACATCAAATAAGGTTATGAGGAATGCCTGGAGTGACCTGTCACCATCAACAAGACAGAAGTGGCAAATCTGAACCCCTCCAACAGAGCCACTTTCTCCCCTAAGCCTTGCTCAAACAACCCTTGGAAAAGTGAACCCAAAGACACTGTGTACCCTTTTAGAGGTGAAAACGTATCACGAATGCCTAGGTATGAGCTCCAAGGTTGCCTACAATATCACCCATAACCAGAAGGCAAAGGTTTGGGACACACTAATTGAGGTGGTCCCCTAAAGTAGACAGTGTATCCATTCATCCACACAAGGATGGTGAAGATGGTGTTTGCTGTTGGTGCTGACACAGTTAGGAGAGCAGCTCTAGGAGCGCAAGGATTGGAGACAGTCTTGGCTCCCTCGCCCAGGAGAAACCAAAACAAAACCTCATCACTTAATGCCTCTGAGGTCAGCCCGACATACCCTTGAGTGTTTACTGCATGCCAGGCACCAAAGAATAGAAGTGAACAAGGCAAATTCTGCTCCCAAAGGGGAGACCTACATGCTGGGGGCCTGGAAAGGAAGCAGTCTCATGAATGGGCAACTAATCCAGCGTGTAGCTGGCAAAGTGGCAGTATTAGAGCACACTGAGGCCAGAAGGAAGTACAGTCTGTTTGGATTTACAGGTTGAAGGGTAGGGAAGGACATTTAAGGGCAGGAGGCACATCTTAGAGAAGCCAGAGAAACCTACTGAGATTGAGGAGCTGGCAGTTCAGCAGAGTGAGAGCTTTGAGAAGGTATGTCACTGAAGCAAGCAGGGGCCAGAACATAGAGAGCCTGGTAAACCACAAAAAGTTCACTTGGGGCCAGAGGGCAATGGAAGCCACTCAAAGTCTGAGCAAGCAACAGTCCCTTCAGATTTTTTGCTCCAGACCAGTGTCTCTGGTCTTGAACAAGAGCCACTGCAAACCAGATACTGGTGATTCTCTGAACTAGTCCCCACCCTCAGCAAAATAAATAAAAGCACTGACTGTCTTGACCTCCTCTACACTTTTGTAGGGCTTTTTAAAAAGTCAAATACAAAGAGATATGAAAAACACAGAAGAAATCTAAGACTAGCCTCTGTAAGAAGGCTGGATTTGTGTATAATCAGACCTAACTGTGAGGTCATACTTTTCTCAAAGTTGCATCTAAAGTGGGTGCTTTCATTAGAATCTAAACGGGAAAAAAAAAAATTAAAGCAAGGGAAAAAAAAGTCACACACTACCCCTTTTTATAAAGGGCAATGTTGCTCTGACAGCTTCATAATCTGCCAAAACAAAGTCTTAAGAAATGGAAAATAGTCTATTGGGCTTCCAGAGTAAATAACCTGAAATCCACAACATTAACTATATGGTGGCTTTTATTGGTTAATGAAATTGTGACACTGTTGATATTTAAAATAGCCAAGTTTTCTCATCTAAATGCAATACCAACACGTTTTTCTTCTATAACTTCAAAAGATCTTTGTATTCCGCTAGTTCCCTCACCTTCTATAATGAAAGACTAATTTTATAGATAGAAAAAGATACTTAAATTCTAGTAATTTGTCATGGGCCTTTACTTCCAAAGCAAACACATGGCAAAGGTCTGAGCTGGTCCAGAAAACACACCTTGGTGAACTAGCATCCCAGGAATAAGACCCTGCTTATACTTGGAGAAACTAGTCCAGAACGTAGAAGCCATTCAATTATTGCTCACAATTACGTTTCATCTTCTCAGAGACCACGACCCCTGGATAACTCTCACTATGTTGACTCAGATAATCTATTACATTTTAACCTACAGGAAAAGTCAGAAAGATCAAGCCTAACATCTAAAAGCTACTCAACAGTGTAACTGAGCATTTTTTGTTTGTTTGTTTATTTTCTCCACTCCAAAGAAGAAGTTATGATTGATAATCAGCAGTCTGGCTCCACTGCTGATTTACTGGGAGAAACTGGATAATCACTCAAAAACATTCCATTCCACCACTAACCCAAATAAAACACACCAGGGGAAAGCTGCGGCAGTGGACACTTGTAGATAAGGATGAAGGGCCTTGTACAGTTGATTCTTCCCCACAGATGATGTTTACCTCTATCATACAGATGTGGAGAATACAGACCATGAAACCGATTCTTTATTAAAAGGGTAGCTTGACTAGAATAAGCACCTACATACCCAAAAAGACAGAAATGACCGCTGGTTAAGAACTTCTATTGGCCTTTGGACTTGGCTTAAAAAATGAGGGCCCAATAATGAGATTTCACTACACACCTGCTAGGATGGACAAAATCCAAGACAGATAACACCCAAACGCTAGCAAGGATGTGGAGCAACAGGAACTCTCACCAGTGCTGGTGGGCATGCAAAGTGGTACAAATCACTCCAAAAAGTTTGGCAGTTTCTTAACCAAATGAAAATACTCTCACTATACCACCAGCAATCAGCTCCTCCCTACTTACCCAAATGAGCAGAAACCTTCTGTCTACCCCAAAATGTGCACACAGAAGTTTACTGCAGGTTTATTCATAACTGCCAAGCCTTGGAAGCCACCAAGTCAAGTCCTTCAGGAGTTAAACAAAGTAAGCTGTGGTACAGCCAAACAAAGAAATATCATTGGATGTTAAAAGGAAAGGAGGGACTTCCCTGGTGGTCCGGTGGTTAAGAATCCATCTTGCAATGCACAGGACATGGGTTCAATCCTTGGTCAGGGAACTAAGATCCCACATGCTGCAGGGCAACTAAGCCTGCACCTCAACTAGGGAAGCCTGCGTGCTGCAATAAAGACTCAGTGCAGCCAAAAAAGAAAAAAGAAATGAGCGACCAAGCCATGGAAAAACAGGGAGGAAACTCAGATGCACCTTACTGAGTGAAAGAAGTCCATCTGAAAAGGCTACAGATTCTATGATTCCAGCTATATGACTTTCTGGAAAAGGCATAACTATGCTTTTGGCCACCTGACGTGAAGAACTGACCCACTGGAAAAGATCCTGATGCTGGGAAAGACTGAAGGCAGGAGGAGAAGGGGACGACAGAGGACAAGATGGTTGGACGGCATCACCGACTCCAAGGACATGAGTTTGAGCAAGCTCCAGGAGTTGGTGATGGACAGGGAAGCCTGGCATGCTGCAGTCCATGGAGTTGCAGAGAGTTGGATACGACTGAGCAACTGAACTGATGGAAGACAGAAAAAAGATTGGTTGGTGGCCAGGGGTTAGTGAGGGACGAAAAGGCTGAGCACGGGGGGTTCTTATGGCACTGGACCTGCTCTGTACACTATCATGGTGCTGCAAGTCATTGTACACTTGCCCAAACCCATAGAATGTGCAATACCAAGAGTGACCCCTGTAGACTTTGGGTGATTATGTTGCTTCAGTGTTGGTTCATCAGTTTTAACAAACATACCATTCAGGTGGGGGATGTTGATAATGGAGGAGGGGAAGAAGGGCAGGGAGTATTTGGGAAATCCTGGTACCTTCTGCTTAAGTTCGCTGCTAACCTAAAACTACTCCCCACCCCCCGTAAAAGCAGCACCTCTCTCTTCCCAGGGTGTAGCTGATCAGCAAGGTACCTTGTTGAATACGTTCAAGGAAAAGACATCCACAATCACCTTGTGTGCTCAAAAATATTAAAGTTAATATCATAATTTGAGGAACAGTAAGAGCCATGAAGACAAATATAGGATTCTGGTACTATCTTCTCTTCAAATGAAATTCGTGAGAAATCTACCAAGGCCTTCACTTAACTATTTAAATCTTTTCACAAACTTCCTGGATTGCTAGCAGCAAATTTCATGCAGCTTAACCTTTACACAGACTATGACACAGTGTTGTTCAATGGAATCCTTACATCCACAGACTTACTTCATGTAGTCACACACATTTTTCCTCCCAAATTACAAACCCTAAAGGTCAAACCCACTCACCACAATCTGTGTCCTAAGTCAGTCAACTCCAATAGAACGCTCAAAGGAATCTCTCCTCTGTATTTGCCTGAGTAACACCTGCCAATTATTAGGGAACTCAATAAACCACAAGCGCTTTTTATTTATCTCCCTGAATATGTTCATCAGAGATTAAAGAATGGAGAGGCTTCTGGTACCTATAGGCTGTCATCCAAAACAATTTTAAAATTTGACTCAGTGAGGCCACAGAAGTTTTCACAAAGCATATTTGGTGAGATGTCAGTTTTAGTTGAGGGAAGTTCCAAGGAAGCCACCACCTCGCACAACTCTTCATGCCAAGTGTTCAGTGGCCTGTGATCTTACACACCAAGAATGAATGTGTCTGTGTACAATTTACAGACCTACTTTTAATATGGTCAAGTGTCAAACAGCTAACCTTTTCACAGTCTCTCCACCCCACCATCCTCCTTCCCAAACAAAAACAGCCTGAATTACTCACAGTATGCAAGAAGCCAGAGATTCCATTTTATGCAAGTTTTACAACTTTCGTTGGTTCACATTCTCCAAGAGACCAGACTCACCCTCTCATTTACTAACTCCAATCTTAAATAAACTGCTTCCACCAACTTCCCCCTCTTCTCAAACCTCCACTCACCAAAGACATCTCTCTCTCTCAGCCAAGAAGGCTCCAGAAGAGGCTTGAAGTGGCTGCCTCTGCAAATTCCTGCCCATCCTACCAAAAGGGCACTTCAAGAACTTCACAGTCTGAATATTGCTCCAATGCCATTCACCAGAGCAGGATCGGAGAATGCGGGGTGTCTTTCAGCAATGTCTTTTCAGCAGTTTAGGCTGCCCATCCCAATGAAATTTTGGTGAAAACCTGCTTCCTAAGCAAATTCAGAATGCCATCCAGTCCCCAAGTGCAAGCCAGCACAGGGCGGGGTTGGGGGGGTGGGGGTGGATACACACAGGCCATCCTCCACTGAAGACTTTTTTCTGGTACAGGGGCATCCTAAGCTTGCCGCATTTCCTTTGCAGAGTTGTGATCTTCCATCCATCCATCCCCGAATGCACGATTTTTTCTCCATCTGAGGGTTCAACCTAATCAGCTATTGTGGAGTAACTATGGCAATTCATCCCCTTGCTTTCTTGACATTTTCCTCTCTCCTCCTGACTGGGAAACTGTTTTGATCTCACCAGAGTTGCCAGTATGGGGATTCTGCATGCTAATGATGTGGCTAGCCGGCAGGGATAGTAGGTGAGAGCACACGCAGTACTTTTCCCAGTTATGTTTCGCCTCATCACAGCTAATAGTGACCTTTCTAAAGGCCTGCTACACGAGAAGGGAGACCTACACACCTAATCTTATCCTCTTAGGGGGAACCTCTAGGGACCAGGTGGAAACAGAACAGACAGCTCGTTCTCCCGTCAAGTATCGAGACGCCGAACCAAAATATGCCCCAGACACTCCACCGCCAAGGAAGCAAACGCACGCAAAAAAAAAAAAAACAAAAAAAACACCACACAAAGAAATTCAGCCCTCACAAGCCTAGAAGATAAAAGACAAGAAGAGTTAAGTAAATGGGCTAAAAGTAGCCTTAGGATATTTCCTTCATTCTGTTTGACAGATAGTAATTAAAATATGCAAGA